>JAJLTX010000007.1:0-366314 GCA_030568365.1 Myxozyma kluyveri | reverse complement strand
TTTGTGTTAAGCTATATAAAGAAATATAAATTATGGCGTTCTTTTATTATTTGTCCTTGTTCTGTTTCCTAGCGAATTCTATACTGATATTCTCGCGTTAAGGAACCTTACGTTGCTCGGACTCAGTTGAACAACTGACAGCGGTGAGGCGCTCGTGTTCACTAGCTCCGCAAGCGACGGTATACAGAACTGCGACCGCGGTATCTACACTACACTCTGCAGTGACAAATGGATGAAATATCGCACAAAGTGCGTCCACAAAAGCTTTTTGAGACCGGTACAGTAGTTACAAAAAATGAAAATCATGCAAAAGACAGACTAATGAAGGTAGTCGGTACAGTAGATCAACGGAAAGAGCGCACTATATATCGTATCTATACACTCGAACACCCACTGGCAGCCACGCCTGCAGATGCGCGAAAGAAAGCAAAGACCGTATTGGACATGTAAGCATAAACTGGACATCATTCTCGCTCGTATACTCGATCGTAAGTTCGTAATGTGTTCGTTTCGCGCCGACGTACCGCATTATGGCTACGCGGCAGCGGTCGCATCCTCCTCGCTCTGCGAGAGAACAGAAATGCGATCGTGTATTTCGCGTTCCGTGCGTGAAGGTAGCAAAACCGACAGTTCTTCAAACCGTAAATCGAAGCGAGAAACCAAATCGTCCTCCTCTTGCGACCACGATTTATCAGATTTGCCATTTGGTTTGCTATCTGCGACTTCTGGCTCCGATGTCTCAGCTGACGTAGTGGTTGAACAAGCAGCAGAAGTCGATGCGGACCCTGACAGTTTAAAACCAGGAACTGCTCCGTTAAGCGCTTTGTCAGAACTCTCTCCCATAGTGTTGCCATCGGCAGTGGAGATCCCATTGACGATAGCTATACTTCCATTAATCACCGGAGAAGCCGTAGACGCAGAGATTGCCCCACTTTGTATATTATGCACTGTCATACCAGACTCCAAATGTACTTCTTTATCACTATTCTTCTGTTGTACTTGTTGTTGCTGCTGAAACTGCACAGGAGGAATTCGTGCACTCTGTACGTCAACCGGTTGGAACGCAGCCCACAAGCGCGGAGACGAGATCTGGCGCTGAAGCGGAGGAGGTGGCGGAAAAGTAGTCGTCGATCCGGACGCTGAAGTTGCAGCTAGGGATTGCTGTACTTGAGCGACAGACTGAAAGTACTGTTGGCGTTGTACAGGATCGTGCTCGCCGTTCACCGGGCGTGGCTGAGGTGACGGAAGACGCATTGGTGGATACCGCTGCATGGGATCATACTGCGGACCATCTTGTTGTGATTGTTGTAGTTGCTGAGATGGGATAGGCTGCAACTGCTTTGGCGGAGGAAGCTGTAAGCCTTGCTGTTGCTGCTTCTGCGGGAATTCCCAATGGTTCATACTCATGCCGCTAGGTGGGTGCTGAGCGAGCATTGGATTTGCCGACATGCTCACGCCTAACGGGCCAGTTGATGTCACATGAGATCCATGCGACAGTGGTGAAGCATGAATGTCGTGGTGGTGAATACCATTTGCGCGAGGACTGGCGTCTTCGCTCCAGACTGGAGATGATTCATGTGACTGTGGGAAAGGTACACCGTTTGTTGGAGTGGTCGAGGGACTTGGGCCAGCATGAGTACTGCGTAGTGAGCCCGACATTAGTCTACGCCAGCGAAATTGGCATGCATTTGGAGTGCGACCGGAAACTAAAGAAGAATAGAGAGGTTAGCGGGGGTTATAAGTCGGGGAGGTGGTGTATGCAGGGTTAGGGTAAAGAGAGTTATCCAGACCTTGCGCGGGGGCCCGGATAGGAAGCCGGGCGCCGCGATGAGGTGTTGAAAAAAAAAACAGACCAAAACAACAGCAAGAAAACCAATTATTAAGACACAGATGGTACATACAGTGAGATGCAATATCCTTCCAGCCGAGTTTTTGCTGCTCCTTGAGGTGGCGGAGAAGTAAGTCGTCGTGTGGGTCCCAGGACGTGGGGTTGCGCGGAATTTTTGGTTTCTTGCGGCCGAGAGCGTCAAATTCGGTGGCTGAAGCCGAAGAGATTGAAGTTGTAGAGGCGACCGAGCCATTCGAGCCTGTTGAAGATGTGCGACTGTAGGAGCAAAGGTGGTTAGGTAAAACTCACGAAAAGATTGCAGTACGCTGCAGAGAAAAAAATGTGCAGCACTTACGTTCTGGCCGGTTTGCGCTTGGCGGTAGTGGAACCAGCAAGCACGGGCGTCATTGCCGCGTCAGTTGAAGATATGGAGCGCATAAGATGTGCTTGAGTCTGCGGAGATGCCGTGGGAAGAGCCATCATTGCGGGCGCAGGGTGCATCAGATGGTCTGCAGACGAAGCCTGTTGTTGCGGCTGGGCCAGAGGTGGTGGAGGCGGGTAGAGCGAATGAAGCGGAGGCAGCTGAGGACGTGAGGCCTGCATCTGTAGCGGAGGACCAAACGCATGCTGCTGTGAAGGTATTGCGTTGTAATTGTAAGCCTGGTGCGCGGATTGTTGCTGCTGCTGCTGCTGAGGTTGCCGTTGCTGTTGATGCTGCTGCGGAAGATGCTGCGAGGAAGACGACGACGGCGTTGGCGACGGCGAAGGCGACGTGTGCACCTGCTGCTGCTGCTGCTGCTGCGGTCGAGAGTCAGCTAGCAAGTCGTGCGGTGGTGGCAGACGCAGGTCCGGCTGCTGGGGCTGGTGGGCCGCTGGGGCGCCGGACATGGTCAGGGAGGAGCTCGCCGGCAGCAGCAGACCAGGACGCGCGGAAGAGCAGAGAGAGGCCGTTGACGGCGCGCAGAAGGCGCGGGAGGATGCGGATGCTTGCACGGCAACGCAGCACAGAGCCAGTCAGATGCAATCAGGGGACAGTCTGGGGCAGTCGGGACCGGGGCAGCCGTGAAGCGCGGGGGACGGACGAGCAGAGGAGGTCTGATAGGCGGCGTCGGCAGGGCCAGAGAAAGAGCTCTGCGTGGTCAGACGGCGGTTGGACGAGAACAAGGCCACGCAGCGGGTACGCGGGCCTCAACGCTGACGCACAGCGTACGCACAGCCGCGTGCGGCGCAGTGGCGGTGCGCGCCAGGCGGTGCAACCGCTGCAAGCGTAGAAAGGGGCTCGTGCGGGTGTGGGCTGCGAGTATATATCGTACAGTACGGTGCGCTGGCACCCGATGGCGGCCTTGACGGCGGAAGCCCGTCACGTCAGACCGCCACAGACTCACGGTTTACTGCTGCGCGCGACCCCGGATCCGGGGCAGTTGCTGGCGGGCACTGTTTACTCTACACAGTACTGTACTCCCTCGGCACAACCGGTCCTGTCGGCGCGCCTCTCTGCAGGCGCCCTCGACACAGTTTCGCCGCTGCTCAGGGCCGTCTGACGCCGGCTCACGCGATGCGTCCACGAGACTGCTCAGGATCTCAGCAGCAGATCTCATCTCGAGTCGCGCAGGCGCAAGTCACGGGACCGAATGCGGGGCAGGGGCAAATGCTGCCCGGCAACGCGCGGGGCAGATCGCCAGATGCCCGGGGTCGTGCCGGTGGAAAGCCTTCTGTGCGACCCTCCGAGAGCGCAGGAAACACAGCGAAATGCTCTTCTCGACCCGGAACGCCGTCACCGGTCTGTCCAGCGCATACACAGCCCGTATATATAGCCCGGCTGTCTCCCGCCTGGCCCAATAGTCTCCTGCCTGCTCTCATCGCCCTCTCGTGCACTATATCACACTCCACGACTTCATATACACTACAATCACTCCAAGAACAGACCGTACGGATTTGCTCATACATATACACACACACGCTATGTCTTCCGACCGCGCGTTTTCTTTCTCCGCGTCCTCATCGGCCGCTGCTCCAATGGTTCGTGTCCAGCGGCTCCATGGCGGTCAGTCACCTCGCGTGCTGTGCTTGTCCTGTTCCTTTTATTGATTTTTTTTTTTTTTTGCTCTCGTTCGTTCTCCCCCCATTTTACTGATCTCTTATACTAAACAAGGACTCCGTTGACCCTCTAGAACCCTTTGACGGTCCCGTTTTAAACGACCACGACGAGGCGTACCCTGAAGGCGCGCATCCCGGTATCTGCGGCCTTTGGAAGAATCCTTTCTACTGCCACCGCGCAGACAACCCCTCCGACAATCGCGACAACGATCGTGCAGTCCAATACAAGTCCACTTCTTCTATCTCGTCTGACTTTGACGAGCATACGCACGAACGTACGCATCAGCACTTTGCCGACTACACCTACGAAGTTCTGCACGACGATGAACACTTACGTGCTCTCTCTTCACCTTCCAGCAAAGCTCCGAGTCGTCGCACATCAGACTCCAATAATGCCTAAATATTACTCTTCACACTTTCTTCATTAGTCTTCCTTTTTATGCCGTCTTTCCTGTGAGTGATATATCAAGAATTTTGCGCATTTTGTTACGCGCCGATTATATGAACACATAAAGGCGTCTGGTTGTCTTTTCGTTATATTGTGGCAAAGTTAGTTACATGTTATATTATATAATTATTAACAACGAATATGTTTTCTCATAATTAACACGCATCCCTGGCCGTAAGCACATTCCGCGATTCCCTTCCCTCGTACAAATCAAGCAAATTCTGCACCGTGGTTGCAGCAATGTTCCCTAATGCCTCGCGTGTCAGGAATGCTTGGTGGCCTGTGATGCATACATTGTGAAATGTCAGTAGGCGTGAAAAGATATCATCTTGCATCACATCGTCAGATGTATCTTCAAAGTAAAGTCCGCTCTCGTTCTCGTAGACATCCATACCAACTTGGCCGATCTTGCCGCTCTTAAGATGCTTGATTAGAGCAACTGTGTCAATTAGTCCTCCTCGCGACGTATTAATCAGCATGACCTAGATATCACATTAGCAATTTTGCGCCTGTAAAGCCGTTAGGTACAATACTCACGCCGTCTTTCATACTCGACAGAGTTGCGTTGTTGATCATGTGGAAGGTTGTTGGCAGTAGAGGACAGTGCAGTGACACGACGTCACATGTCTCGAACAGCTCCTTAAGGTCAATATAACTCATGCCATGCTCCTTCGCAGCAGCTGGATTAGGGAACGGATCGTAACACACAACTTCTGCGCCAAAACCATGGCAAATCTTGCCAGTAAGAAGTCCAATCTTGCCCGTGCCGATTATTCCGATGCGCTTTTTGTGCATGTCGAAACCAGTGAGGCCCTCGAGCGAGAAGTTTCCGGCGCGTACTCGTGTGTAGGCCTTGTGAAGATTTCGATTGAGCATGAGCATAAGACCGACAGCAAACTCGGCAACAGCGTGCGGAGAGTAAGCTGGCACGCGGGCGACCTTTACACCGAGTTTTTCAGCAGCAGCAAGATCAACATTGTTGAAGCCTGCGCAGCGCAGGAGCACAAACTTGAGACCATTGGCGACAAGAAGTTCAAGCGAGGCGGCGGACAGGTTGTCGTTGACAAAGATGCAGATGACTGGGTAACCCTGAGCAATTATAGCAGTTTCGTCGTCGAGCCGCGTTTGCAGGAAGTGAGCGGTGATGCCATGCTTGACGAACTCGGGTTCGAGCTGTGCGACATCGTATTTCTGGGGATGAGCGTGTCAGCATGTGGTCAGCGTGGAAGACCAGTGAGAAGGAGATCGAAGAGCGGCGAGTGGCGCGCAACGACAGTTGATACATACCTTTGTAGAAAACACGGCGACCCTGAGGTCCCTGAGTGCGATATATGATTAGGCAAAGAAGTGAGGAGTATATGAAAGCGGGTAAGGCGGCGGACGAGACGTACTGTGTCGAGTCAGCAGCCATATATGAGTGGATGAGCAGTTTGCGCGGTTCACGAGACGGCAGACGGTCGATAGTCGATAGAGCGGTAGAGCGATATGCGACGAAGATAGGGACGGTCGAGCGCCAGACGTTGCAGAGAGCCCGAGCTGGAGTGACCTGATCTGGATGGGAACAGCGGGGTGCGATTGCCCAAAGAAGGCGGCGAAGAAGGTGCAATAAGCCAAAAGGCAAAAAGAGTTAACTGCATGTATACAGTTAATATTAATTGTACAGTATACTGTACAGACACAGCTTGGTCTACAGTATACTGTATCAGATAGGCGTGCGGCGCGCGAGTCACGCGACGACAGCACGTGACTCGCGCGCCGCACGGTTGACCGGTGTTATCTGAGTGCGAGGGCTAGGGTCGAGACTGGCAAATCAGCGCAGCGGCAACTCCGATTGCAGCTGGTCCGCGTAACTGTGACTCTGTGAGCCCTGTGAGAGCTGATATGAAGCGCTGTTCTGCTCTGTGTACATCTCTACGCTGTAACTGCGCTGTACGCCATGCTCGAGCTCTCACGGCGCAGTACTGTAGACGCGCGGCAGACCGGCGGCCCGCGAGCGCTGAGCGAGCGCTGAGCTGTGGACTGGCGGCAGACGGCGGCGCGGCAACTCTCTCGGTCGCTGGGTCGCTCGCTTCTCGCTTGCGTGAGGCAGCGGAGCGAGCGCGGATCCGGCTGCTGCTTCTGTAAAGAGCCTACTCTGGCTTCTGCTGTCGGCGCTGAGTTCTGTGCTCAATTCTCGTGGCTCGGTCCTCAGCAGCAACATTATAAGCCAACAATCCTGCGCGGCTGCGCCGCACGCGCGCGCCACGCTCGGTCTCCGCCGTCCCAAGCAAGAGACTTGTCCCTTTTAAACCTCCGCCGGCGCCACTCCATCGCGGACCGTCCACTCGCGAGAGCGCTCCCTCCCCCTCTCTCTCTCCCTCTCCCTCCCCCTCCCCCTCCCGCTCCGTCGCGGTCTGCAGCTTATTTCTTGCTGCTCACGGCTGCCGCCTCTCTGTTCTCCAGAGACCCGCCGCTGCCGCTGCCGCTCATCGCCGCGTCTTATCCTCCCGCTATGGCGCCCGTCGCTTCAGCCCAACACCCACGCGACACGGCCTCGACGACTCCCTTCTCGCGCTTCCCCCAGCAGCAGTCCCAGCAGAGTCAGTACTATACCGGCTACGTTCCTTCGTCGACCTCGCCGTCTTTCCAGAGCCACGCCCGAAATCCGCAGAACACCTCCCCGGTCTTATCGAGCGCCGGACTGCATCAGATCTCGTCTAATTCATCCTCTCCCGCTGCGCCACTGCTCGCTACCAGCCGCTCTCTCTCCTCGAATTCAACTGGTTCCTTGCTTTCCAGTCAGAATGCCTCAACCGTAGGCTTCGGTCAATCCGCCAATGGTCAGTTGGTCAATGGCGCTCTTCGCCAAATCTCTCCTGCCGCATCGACTTCATCCTCCCTATCGTCCTCCTCGTCCTCCTTACTCGTGGCCTCTCCGTCCCAGGTTTCCACCTCACCTATTTCGTCGCGCTCCTTCATCACGCCTCCACCGCCTCCACCACCTCAGGTCCGTTCACTCAAGAAACCACTTTATCGTCCTGCTGTTCTACGCTACGGCACCTCTCTCAAAGTCAACGGCGAGGACTGGTCACAGCAGCTCTTCTGGGGCCAAATCCCACCTGTAACAGGTCTGCCACGCAGGACACACTGGACCGCCGATGACGCCACGGATGGTTGTCGTACATGTGGCATTCAGTTTACATTCTGGGAACGGAGGCACCATTGTCGTCGCTGTGGTCAAATATTCTGTTCGACTCACTCGTCCCATATTCTTCGACTTGACCAGAACTGCAATTTCCATCCGTCAGGCACTCTCTCGCGCACATGTGATGATTGCGCCAATGAGTTTTCTCGCACAGTCATTCAAGCACTTTCAGCCCAGGCAGCTGCTGAGCAGAATTCAATCAATACTGACACCGGTGCCGGCTCACAAGCAATGCTCATGAATATCAATCGCATTACAAGCATGGTCCGCAACGGTGTCGCTCCAGGTGCTGCGCCGACTGTTCTCGCTGACTCGGAGTACTCTGATGATGAGCCACCTGCACAAGCTTATTTTGCCAACAATGGTAGCAGTGCTACCAATTTAACTAATGGTATTCCTACTGGACCGCGACAAATTGCTCGTCCCAAGGGTGGTTCAGATAGTCCTGATGTCGACGAAGCTATCGGTGAAGTCGATGACCTGACTCTACAGCAAGGCACTCCTTCAAATCGCGATCGCACTGGTAGTTACGTTCCCACCGACTGGAGTTGGAGTACATTTTAGATCTCTCTCAACTCTTGACACAATACAATCACATTTGTGATGGCGTCCCGGAGTTTCACAGTATTACAGTCTTCATATGACAACGATGTTCGGAATTGATTTTTCATAGAGGCGCGTGCGATTCGAGTTTATTTTTTTAGTGATTTTGTGTTTAGTTTTATATTCCTGTTGTGTCTTTGTGCTGTCGATTTCTGTTCAAGCTAGTGCATGCAGAGCAACTATCATAATACCGGCGTTTCATCTGTATTCTCATTTTTTATACATACACGGCACACAGCTGCAACATTTTTTTGGTCAGTGTAATCTAATGTAATAATGTTTTAAATTTCATTCATAATAATCATCTATAATAATGTTCTTAATTTCAAAATTTTCGGAAGAGATAATTTTTGTGGCTTTTGTCCATTCCCTATATTAAAATAACATGCTACTGTACTGTGGTGCAATAATCATAAGTTTACCATTTATGGAAAGCAAGATACAAATATTATACAAACAAAAAGATGCAAGACGTATGAAAATGCAATTATTCACCGTAATTATTATTGTCAATCACAACCATGAGAACCAGCTCCGAGGTCTAGCCCATGATCCAGAAAACAAATGAGACACGCAAGCTTCTGGATGATTATAATCACCAGCCTTAGAATGTCGTTGACCATTTGCAAAAAATGGTGCTGGTACAACTAAAACTTGCTCAGGTCCTCCATTCGTAGTATAATTCACTGGTAACTCTATTCCTGTAAAATTTTGCCAATTTACAATACCTCCTCGCATATTGATTGAATCAAGGACAACATCAGTCCACATTCCTCCACCACTAACATAGTAAACATCGCTAGAACTATATTCTTCCGGATACGCGCCAGACTCTAATTTTTGCCTCCGTGCAACAGTTGCTGCATGCGCAACAACCCGAACGATTGCTGTTCGTAGTGTCTTTGAAAATGGTTTGGCGGCCATTACGTATTGAGCAAGTCCATAAGGTCTGGTCCATCGCCACATTCGTTGAGTTTCAACCGTGACGAAGGGTTCGTCAATCTCAATTCCAACTACAAGTTCAACGTCCGAACTCCAAAATCTCTGTGGTATCCATTGCTCTATTGGCCGTCTGCAATACGCGTCAAGATCGGCGTATACTCCGCCAAAGAGATACAGTACCAGATATCGAAACAAATCCGATCGCATGGCGGAATTCGGAAATGACTTGTACAAATTAACAATCTCAGGAACGCTTCCATAATGTTGTTCAACAAACTCAGAAGCTGCGTCATCAGTGAGTAAGAGATGTCTGTATTTGGGATTCACGATCGACCATGAAGCCACTGCTTCTTTGTACTTGCGTTCGACTTCATCGCCAGTCGTTTGCACGATCCGCCTTGGCCAGGCTTCGACTTGTCGTTTTGCGACTGCGGCAGCAGAGGCACTGATTGCACTTCCCTTGCGAGCTTCAACATCTCTTTTCAACGTCGCGAGCTTGGAGGAGAGATAGTTTTCAAAAATCAAATCAGGGGAAGCGCGGAAATCCGACGGAATATCAAATCTTCCAATGGGAGAAATTCGTCTTGAATTCATTGTGAACATTGCAGGACCACCGTCTGCGAAGCTTTGAACTGTGATTGCTGCACCCGCGGTTGATGAAATCTGATATAGACGGATCATGAGCAGGGTGACGGTCGCCATGATGAGAGCACTGACGGTGACGAACTGGCGAGACCGGCGGTTAAGCAAGAGCGCGACGAGGTTGCGCGCGTAGGCTGCGCCCGCCAACGCGTGCTTCTGACCGGCAGCCGCAAAGGCATCCATGGCGAGGACGCTGCGTGGAGGCCAGTGGCGAGTGGCGAAGGAGGGGAGGACGGAGGAGGGGAGGCTGATTGCTGATATCGCGAAGAAACGTGGAGGAGCCGATAAAGAGGCGCGCAGCAGGCGAGCAGGGCAGCAGCGCAGCAGCGCAGACTCAGCGGGGCCCGGCTTGGGTTTGCACTTTGCAGCGGCTCCCGGGTGCGCGAAACGGCGCAGAAAGTGTGCCGAAAGCAGAGCGCAAGGCACAATGGCGACTGGCGAGCGAGACGGCGAGCAGCTCAGAAGCACGCTGGGACCGCCAGAGAGCTAGGCACCTGCTGAGAAAGTGTCAACGACCAGAAATCCGAGGCCGCCATTTGCTCAATTGCTCTGGCGGCACTCGACCACAGTATACTGTACTGTACTCGAGGCGTTCGAGCAGCAGCGGGTTAGGTTTCATGGTCGCCTGTCGCGAACGCTATTTGGCTGCTGTATTTGCCCTTCTGGGCTCTGGCGACTGGCGCCGCTTTGACGCTTTTGGGTTTTGGGCTTTTGGCTGCTTCGATCTGTGCCCGAGGCTGTGCCGGCATTTTGTGGCAACGAAGCTGCTGCGCTGTCCGTTCTGGCCGTCTGCCTCGCGCTGCCGTGCTCTGTCCGGCTTCCTGCCCGCTGGCTCCTCGAGGCGGCCATGTTCCACTGCAGTGCGACTGCGTTATGATGCTATGGCTTGACATGTCACATGTGCACCTCCTGGCGGGTTTCTCTATACTACAGTATCGTATATGCTCTCTATATTCCTCTTATGCGCAGTCCATACACTTAGGTCTCGTGCTAATCAAGGAGATCAGTTATACTCAAGCATAACGAAATAAAGGAGTTCAGCAGGCAGGTTAGCTGATCATCGACATTACTACCACCAGTCAACTAGCTGGATCTTATTCGTCTTCATTTCTATCTGTTTCGTAAGCGCGAACCAAGTGTACTAACCTATACATCAATCCGTTCAGCAGTACGCACTCTAGCTCTGGAGTCGGAGTAGCATTCAACTCTTAATACTGTACGTATCCATATCCTAAACTCTCTCTCCCATCTGCAAATGTCTCGTGTTTGGCTTCTCGGGTCACCGTTGTCGGGCCTTGATCTCTTGTTGCACAAGAATAATCTTCTGCCTCTGTAATTCCACAATCTCTTCATTCTCGTGTACAACGTCTTCCATTTCCTTCCGTTCGTCTGGTGCCAGCTCCTCGTCATCGTCACCGCCAGTCGCTATAAAGGCTTTGATCTCATCATTTGATCTCTCCAAATGCGCTACCGAGTTTTCTATTCGTGCCTGTTCTGAATACAGCGATTCCAGTGGAAGCTGAATTAATGCTTCTGCAAATGTTATCAATGTATCTGCACTGTTTGCACTCTTGGTGTCCATTATGGTATTTTTTGTGTTATCCTTTGTCCTTTAATTTTGACTATGAAGAGTTGAATCCTTCCGTTGCTGTCCTGTTAATGAAACCGCGTAAAAATTAATATCGACGCCAACCAGTCAAATCTGAATTCGATTCTAGTCTAATGTCTGTATTCTGGACTCTGTATGAGTTCCATATACGCAGTTTTAGCTCTGGATTCTGTTTTTAAACGGCGACAAATCAGCCAATTCTCTGGAACTTTCGAATTGAACGCAACTGTTGTGGGTTTCTTAATTTGAAACCGCGTGTAGACAAAGAGGGGCTTGTTCTCAGAAATTACAGAGGTGCGGTTTCGTTCTCCCAACATGCTAACATGCTGCCTTGCAAATTCTCTGGCGCACCATATAATAATTTCCTGTCTGTACTTGGGAGTTCTCGCCGCAACGCTGGTACGTAGAAAAAATTTCTGGATCTGTACAGTAGAGTTGTTTAGAGCGTCAATTGACGACGGTCGAGAACTGATCTTCTTTTTGGGACTCAGATTCTAGAAACTTGGACAATATGGCGAAACGGAAATTGGCTAAAGGAAAGAGTGCATCCGCTGCACCAGTTGTACAGCAACGATCAGCGTCAGCGCGACGGCCTGTTCAAGCTCCTGCTAAAACATCGGTCAAGTCCTCCACAATGAAGAGCAAGCGCAAGGTTGTTCCTGTGGTAGTTTCAGAGGATGAAGAGGAAGATGGGGAGGACGAGGAAGAAGATGAAGAGAATGAAGGATTTTTTGATGATATTGCGGAGGAAGCCAGTGGAGATGAAGAAGATGAAGAAAGTGACTCGGATGGATTCACTGTTGGCGACAATGAAGTTGATGAGGAAGAGGAGTCGTCTTCTGGTGAATACGATGGAGATGAAGAAGGCGATGAAATAAGTAATACTACTGGTCTTGTTGATGGTGCAATTTCTGAATCAGACGAAGAAGAAGAAGAAACTACAGAAGTTTTAGATGCCGAAGATGAAGAAGTTGAACAAATTCCCGAAGTTGCTGAGAGTGATGACGGCGCTGAAGGCGAGGAAGATGTTCAAGTTGTTCAGGCTGCAAGTACTGATGACGACGCAAGTAGTCGTTTTGGAGGTGCAAGCGATGTTGAAAGCCGGACTTCAGTATCTGATGGTGAAGCTGATGAACTTGGATTACTTGGACGACCTTTGTTCTATACAAAAGGTGCAGACGGACATCCACGACCAATTTATCAAGAAATTGATCCTCATTATTCAAGCGATGATAGTGATGGAGAAGAGACTAATACAATCGGAAATGTGCCATTATCTGCTTACGATGAATTTCCTCACATTGGTTACGATATTAACGGAAAGCGGATCATGCGACCTGCTGCAGGAAGTGCACTGGATTCACTGTTGGAGACAATTGATGTACCAGAAGGATGGACTGGTTTAGTCGATAGAGAATCTGGTACTGATCTTAAGCTTACATCAGAGGAGCTTGATTTGCTCAAGAAACTTCAACTTGGAGAGCATCTTGGTGATTCAAATCCTTACGAAGATACAATCGAATGGTTTACTTCAAAGACTGAAGTTATGCCATTGTCATCTGCACCAGAGCCTAAGCGAAGATTCGTTCCTTCAAAGCACGAGGCTAAGCGTGTTATGAAAATTGTTCGTGCCATTCGCGAAGGCCGTATTGCTCCACCTAAATCACGGACAGATCGCGACATCGATGAAGAGCGACGAGCTGCTATGCAATATGATTTATGGGCTGACGATTTGCCAGAACAAACTCCTCATATTATGCATATTGCTGCACCAAAGCTTGCTAAACCAACTAACGATGAGAGTTATAACCCACCAGAGGAATATCTACCAACAGATGAAGAACGAAAAGCCTGGGAGAAATTAGATCCAGCTGATAGAGAGAAGAACTACTTGCCACAGAAATTCGGTTCTTTGCGTGCTGTTCGTGGATATGAAGGTTTTGTTAAAGAACGATTCGAACGCTCATTGGATCTTTATTTGGCTCCTCGTGTTCGTCGGAATAAGCTTAATATTGATCCAGATTCATTGCTGCCAGAGCTTCCATCACCTCAAGATTTACGACCGTTCCCTATAAAATGTTCAGTTATTTTCCGTGGTCATAAAGGAAGAGTTCGTGCTTTGGCAATTGATCCATCAGGTGTATGGCTTGCTACTGGTGCAGATGATGGAACTGTTAGAGTATGGGAAGTACTTACTGGAAGAGAAGTTTGGCGAATTAAATTGGACGATCACGAACCCGTTCAATGTATCGAATGGAATCCACTTGCTGACGTTGGAATTTTCGCAGCAGCTTGGTATGTTCTGAGATCAATGAATTTTAGCTGTTATGATGTACTAATAGTTCTTGTAGTGGTGAGAGTATTTACGTTTGTCAGCCACCAATTTTCGACGAGGCAGTTGAGAATGCTGGTCAAGATGTGTTATCAGCTGGATGGGGTTATGACGCACAACCAGTTATTGGAGATGAAGCTGCACCAAATAAAGAACCCTTAAGCAAATGGGCAAGACCAACGTCTAATCTTTCAAAAACTGGCGTGGATGTTGTTATTACTTGCCGACGCACAGTTCGTCAGCTTTCATGGCATCGAAGAGGTGATTATTTCGTTAGTGTATCTCCTGAAGGTGCGAATATGGCAGTTCTTGTTCATCAGTTATCGAAACATGTTACACAGTCACCGTTCAGAAGGTCAAAGGGTATTGTTCAACATGCACAATTTCATCCATTTAAGCCAATGTTATATGTTGCTACACAGCGATATGTTCGAATTTACGATCTTTCAACGCAAAGTCTTGATCGTGCATTACAACCAGGCGCACGCTGGTTAAGTACATTTGACATTCATCCTCAAGGAGATAATGTGGTTACAGGATCATATGATAAGAGAGTCACATGGCATGACTTGGATTTAAGTGTGATGCCATATCGTACACTTAGATATCATCAAAAGGCAGTGCGGGATGTTCGATTCCATAGTCGATTACCATTATTCTGCTCAGCAAGTGATGATGGATGTATTAATATTTTCCATGGAGCAGTTTATGACGATTTAATGAAAAATCCTTTACTTGTCCCACTGAAAGTTCTTAAAGGACATGGTATCGTTCAATCGTTAGGTGTACTTAAAGTAGCATGGCATCCTCGTGAAGCTTGGTTATTTAGTGCCGGCGCAGATGGAACTGCAAGACTGTGGACAAGTTAAAGGAGGACGCTAAAAGCATTGTTACGGAAAAGTTGATGATTTTGCATGTATAGAAGAGGCTGTATGCAATATGTAAGTTAATATACTGTACTGTATTATACAATTGGGATTTGACACGGGCAAGTATGTAGATTTCCTAATATAGAATGCGGCAAACAAATGGTCATGAAATTAATGGATAGAAAATATGATTGATTAATATTACTTATGTACTATAGAGCCGCAAAAACGTCCGGCAAACGTCCGGTAAAAAGCATCACCTTTCACACCATCATAAAGACCTACAAAGCAACCCTCGATGTGCACATTTCAAGAGACCGAGGGAGAGAATAGCGGACGCATTGACGTTGCATAAGTTATGTATAGTGTTATGTACATCGCAAATTAGAACGACAATCCAAAAAAGATACAAAATGCTGTAAATTATAGATCTGGGTCCTTTGCTCACTAGATTGCGTCACGAATAAACGACGTATAGTGATATAGTCATAGCAAGAATCATCGCAAGACATGTCTCCAACTCGGGGGGGGGGGAGGGAAGTCATACGAGCGCCTCGAGTAGGTAGACATGACACAACCGATTGGGCCCTTCAACGGCCTATAGAGATAAATGAGCGTTAGACTATTTGCAATTTCAAAGATGTAAACAAGAAGTTACGGACATCGCTTGCAGTAGAAGAGCTCGTTGGGAGTGAGAGGTCTTCCACAGCGCTCGCAGAGCAGGTCAGGGAAGCGCGCGCTGCGGGGGAGGTGAGACTGCCGCACGCATGGCGGCGATGGCTGGGACTTGCGAGCCGCAGACGAGGGCGATGAGGGCGATGAGGGCGATGATGAGCGACGTGAGGACGGCATTTCGGGCGAGCAGAAGGTGGTGATGGCGGTGAAGAGGAGAAGCAGTGGCGACGAAGAGGGATGGTCGCGCGCAGAAGACGCAGAGGGGCGAGGACGCTCTCTTATAGGCCGCGGACCAGTGAGCAATCCGGGGGTCTCGCGGACAGGGATTGGTGGTCGAGCAGCACCGCAGGCCAGATGAGGCAGCGCACCCCAATCCCACGAGCCCCTAACGCGCCCAAGCAGGTCAACAGCAGCCCCGGGGGTCAGCGAGCTGCGGCCGGCGGTTCTCATCACTACACAGTCCCGGCAGAGGCCTTGCGGAGACGCGAAGACGCGAGGACGCGAGGCCGCGAACTTCGCGAACCGCAGCGCGCCCGCAGCGGTGTGCCCCGTGCTGACAGGGCGGCGCGCTGTCAACTAAGGGCTGCGTGCCGCAGCGGGCCCGCCGAGCAGCGCACACGAGGAACGCGCCTGCTGAGCCTGCTGGGCCCGCTGAGCTGCTGAGCTCTCGCCGGCTCTGGCGCTGGAGCTCTACGACCAAACACGGCTACTTCCTCCTTCCTCCGCCCGCCTTTGCGCTTCACGAGTCCACGGCCTGGAACGCGTCTCCTCTGCGCGCCATGCTCGGTCTGCCGTCTCCGCTGAAGCGCCGGCGCGTCTACGGGCCGCCCTTCGACCCCCAAGCACCCGCCGACGCGCGCTACTACTTCGCGTCCCACCAGGGCCAGCAGCAGCACCAACCGCAACAACAGCAGCAACAGCAGCACGCGCAATCACCGGCAGACCTCCCGCACCCGCCAAACCGACCCTACTATCGCCAGACCACCGACCCGTCCCACTACGGCTCGCACGTCGCGTACGGCAGCAGGGCTAGCTCCAACAGCGCTGCTTCGGCAAGCGCAGGCAGCCCTGCGGAGACCGCGATACCGTACCAGCCAACCGTGTCCAGCCAGCCATGGACGACCTCCGCCGCGGCATACATCGCACCCCTGACGTCCGCCTACATACCTCCTCCTTACATTCACCAACCAACCGCTGCTCCGACTGTCTCTCCGGCCCATCCGAGTCAATATGGCCTGTCTCCCTCGCTCGACTACGGCCAGCGCACGAGCCAGCCTCCACAAGCTCCTAAGTATATGGCTAGTCTTCCTCAAGAATCGACTGTAAGCTGGATCGGTGACAATGGTGACGAATGACGATGCTGTCGAGGAAATGCTAATGTCTTTCTAGGCGCCTTATGTTGGATCGACGGCAAGCCATGTCCCATACCCTGCAAGTTACTACGCCTCCCCACAGCAGCAGCAGCAGCAGCAGCAGCAGCAGACTCAACAGAAAAGCCAGGAGCAGCAGACATCGAGACAACACCAATTTGATCAGCAGCAACGGCAACAGTCACTCCAGTCCCAACCACAGCAGAACACCCAGACGCAACACACATCTGGCTTCTCAAGGTCGCCTTATTCATACACCTCTCTTGCAGCTTATGCGTTTCACTCTACTGGTCGATCACGCACTCAAACTGCACCGACTGCGTCGACTTCACCTGCCAGCAACTCTTCCCAACATGTATCAACACCCGCAACATCTGCACGGCAAGTCTCCGGACCTTCTCCGGGGCCAACATGGAATGGTACTCCAGTGACTGATGTCAAAAGCAATACACGCGTGCACACTCCTGTCATCACTCACAGTCGCATTCCTGAGCAGCACATTGCTCAGCCATCACCTATCCAATCTGCTACACTGTCCGATAACGATACCAGTCCACGAAAGTCTCCACTAATGCCCGGTA
Source organism: Myxozyma kluyveri (assembly GCA_030568365.1). Classification (NCBI taxonomy): domain Eukaryota; kingdom Fungi; phylum Ascomycota; class Lipomycetes; order Lipomycetales; family Lipomycetaceae; genus Myxozyma; species Myxozyma kluyveri. The sequence continues at coordinate 349,134 of JAJLTX010000007.1, read as the reverse complement.
GCCCAGTAAGCTCACAGACAAGAGTTTTAGGACAACAGTATAGACCACCGCCTGTTCAGACAATGAAGACCAGTACTGTTCAATCGACAACATCTTTGATTTCTCCAGAAAGCGTTCACTCTGACTCAGCAGATTCTCCACCTTCTCAAACCGACACCAATGCAACCGCACCAAATTCGATACTTTCATACGACACTACGTACTCGACCACTGCATCGATTACAGCTGCATCTTTTCGTGAGCTGACTGGCCTGAAAACTGCCACGTCGACGAATACGCCATCTTTATCTAGGCCAAGTTCAGGTCATTCAGATGCGTCGCCAAAAGATATGAAGAGTGCTACTGATTCAGAAGCAGTCAAACGAAAATCTCTTACCTCGACTATAGGACATGCCAAGTCCGCCGCAAAAATGGTCTCAACTACAAAGACACTATCATCGTCCGCGCATCTTCAGCCATCGGTCTTGACTCGACACACTGTTCTCTCCAGCACACCATCTTTACAGCAACGCAGATCAACTGGGAGCTCGCTAACGTTAGCTCAATTGACTGACCGCTCTGTTCAGTCAAATAGTTCGTGTTCGTCTTCTTCCGCCAGCCCTTCTTTTGCTGAATCCGCTGTTTCTATAACACCTCCTGCCGATATGAGTTCGAGCGATGATTGTGGGGACATGTCTTGGAAGAAATCTGAACAACCAGATTCTAACTCTAGTAGTGAAGATTTAAGCGTTTTTCAACCTCCAGTTTCATCAAGAACAACAACTCTATCTTCTTCACCACGAAACAACTCATTCTCGGAAGAAGATGACAAATGCACTCAGTGCCACATGAGCGCATCTGCAATTGTTGATTTTGCGAAAGTACGCGAAGAGTTGCAGGTCAAAAAAGTTCAATGGGAAGCATATTTTAGAGAAGATGAACTTGAAAAGAGCAGGCTGAAGGAGATTGTGAGTGCGCTCTTTGTTTGAAATTTGAATAATTGATTTGAGCTAACATTTCAGATCTCGGTCCGAGAGAATTCGTTAACGGAGGAAAAAGAAATACACGAGTCTAACGTTCAGGAGCAAAAAGAGGTACACGAGTCTATCGTTCAGGAACAACAGCAAAAATACGAGGACTACGCAAATCAATCTATTCAACAGCAGCAAAAATTACAGGGGCAACTTGATGAGAACAAGCTTTTACTCGAACAACAAACGAATGATCTCGCTAGTTGTAAATTGTTGCTGGAACAACGAAATAAAGAGCTAGAAGTACTTCGAATCACTATTAATGAGCGTGATAAGAAGTTGGCTTTGCTTATGCACCTTAATAACACCAGATCTGCAGAGGTCTTGAAGAGTCTTGAGTTGCCTAAGAGAGGAAAAGGAAAAAGCTGGAAGAGTGAGATACTTTCAGGTACCTCTTCCGCTACTGAAAACTTGATTGAAACTGTACCTGAGAGCTTGGATAAGGAAAGGTTTAAGAATGTGCAATTCTCTGCTCGCTCGCCCTTTCATCTTCTTCAGTCGGCAGCTGGTACACTTGATATCACTAGTAAGTTGCTGTCAACACCCTTTAAATCTTCGCGGCGCTCGTCGTTGCGACGGAAGAATAAAGAAGAGGTTCCGACAGTCAGCAAAAGACACATGAGAAAACAACTCATCGGAAGAACTCCACGAGCTCTTTGTACAACTACGAAAAACCAACAAAAGTCTACAGATTCACGTGAAAATATATCGCCAAAGCATCTTGGTGATAAAAGCAGTTTTGGGTTTAAATTGAAACATCCAGTACCGGTTTTGGTTGACGGTGTCATTGCTTTTAGGGAAGGAAATGATGTACGTAATAAATGATTTATTTATCAAGATGAACGGCAGCTAACGCAAATTTTATTAGGATTCAAAGGGAGAGAGTGTTATGATATCTGGTCCGGCCTTTAAAGTAGGAAGAAAGATAGCAGGGAAGTTGTGTTGACGAACTGAGCTAAGTTTGTACCGCATACCGTATGCAACTACTAGTGGCCAATGATTTTACTATGAACAAAAATATTTGTATTGATAATGAACAAATTTGATTACTTTAACAGAAGTATAAATTTAAGATATGACTAATGAGCCAGACAATAATCTTTTTAAATAGATTGAGACGTTTCAGTTTTATGCTCTACATCTTCAAGAATTCTTCGTCGGCTTGAAGCAGCTTTGACTTTGTCGACAAGCTTGTGAACTTTGTTTGATACTTTCTGGCACAATTGTGCTGGAACTGACGGCTTTTCCAAAGCTCCATTACAGTCTGACCATTCTTCATCGCCACTTTCAGATGAAGTCGCTGTTCCTGAATCGATGGTTGATTCCCTATCTTGCCAGCTGTCATGTAAAGCTGGATGAAGTGTGCCTCGCGAGCCTTTAATAGGTTCTTCCTCATAGAGTAATCCATACGGAGCACCAGGTGCAGCAACACCTGGTGCGCAAGTGGCGACGCTATCAATCGGGGTATGATTTTTTAGTGCTTCTTGAACAGCTGTTGGAGGAGTTGCACGAAGTGTCATGTAGATTGATTTAGCGACGGCGTCGATTGGTGGGTAACGGACTCGAGTAGGATCGTTACGGTGAGGAAGAGCGCTGTCGTAGGGACCTTCATGAGCGAAAGGGACACCAGCGGACATATCGAGACGATCAATACGATCAGTTCTAGCTGTCCGATAGTGACGCATATCCTGCACAATTTCAGGAGGGCTTGTATCGGAAGCGTTGGAATCTGACGACATGATGGCTGACTGGTTCGTATGTAGGTCGGATATTCGCGAAAAATAGACGACGAAAGAGAGACAGGGAGAAGGAGCTCAGCTTTACGGTTTAGAAAGTAACCGAGACACAGAGCATCCACGAGTCATTTCCCTTACACATGCGTGATACAGATTTTTGCTGTCACGTCCTCTTGCAAAGGAAAAGTAGTTTCTTGACGGAAAAGCGCGTGGAAAGAGTTCATCACACAGTATACACATACTACATCGCTATTACATGAGCTAGATTAGGTGGACTGTGATAATGGTTTTATTAACGAGTCTGTGAAAGCAATGCACGCTACAGCAGTGACAAAAGATACTGATGGCAGCGAGAAATGCCATGTGCCAAATCGAGTTACGGAAAAACAAATGCCACGCATGACGGCATGAGCGGTACGCCAGTACTGGTACGGTACAGTAGGGCTTGGGACTTGTAAGTTGTAGACACTACCGTACAGGCGTACAGCACCCCTGCCCCTTGGGAGAACTTTTGGCCAGAGCGTGGTGATGCACAGCTTACGTATATACACTGTAGGCGCACGGCAGCGAACAGATCACAATAATTTCCGAAGAACATTGATCATCCAGAGAGTTGGATGCACAGAGACTGGCTGTTATTACAGTCTACGAGCCTTGAGAACTCAGTAAAGTACTCAAGGCAATTACTGTCATGAATGAGTGACGGTGAAGGTCGTCCAAGCGGGGACGCGGATTCTGCTGAGGTAGGCAAAGTACAGCGACAACGTACGCCTCCTTTGGCTGTTCCGAATGCCAAACGATTGAAACAAACGGATGGATTAAGTACAAATAATAATGATTTAGTTCCACAATTACCATCGAGATTTTTTGATCTTTATACCTCATCACCAAGGTTGGGTGATGATTCAGAGTTGCATGATGGACGAAGGCGTCAGGCCCATCATGAAACTGGCAAATGGCCCGCTCACGTCTACTGCGAATGTATGGTACATCAATTCCTCACTGAATTATCTGTACTGACAGTAATTTTAGGGATTCCGTCAAAATCTGACGCGGAGCTTCTAAATAAGTTCCTACCGGTGGATGGAACATCATTGATCTATTCACATCTCGGTGCGCCACTTCCATTACACATCTCACTATCGCCCCCATTAATGCTAGCTACTTCCGATAGGGATATTTTCAAAAATTTTTTGTGGGGCGCACTAGATCGAATGCTTGGAGAAAGCGAACAGAAATCAGGTCTTTCGTTCTCAGTGAAGTTTGATTCTACAGATTGGGTCTCTAATGAAACGTGGTCTCGTGAATTTTTCGCCTTAATGTTGTCACCAGGAGTTGATGATAAGGTGAGCTTGATTCAGCTTTTGATGATTTTGTGGTAATGTCTAATTCTGTTTTAATAGTTACGTAAATTACAAGCTGCAGTCACAGATAGTTTGGAAGAATGTGGTTATCATGGATTTTTAAATACAGGTATTCGGCCACATGTCTCAATTGCATGGAGATTGTTAGATATGATTAGTGTTAATGAGAGGAAGCACGCAGTAAAAGCTCGGAGTCCTGATAATGATGAATTGAAGCCTGCGCTATTGAGCCAGTTCAATGTTACGGTTGATGCTATCAAAGTGAAGATTGGTCGAAGGGTATTTAGTAAGAGTTTGCATAAGTAATGGCATTTAATAGAATTATCAATCATACTGTATGATTTAGTTTATCATCGGATCTAAGATCATTCATAAGTTCATGACGTAGCGATCAGTGTGAAGCGAATCTGCTTCGCAAATAAGAGAGCAGCAAACTTTATTAAGTGGAAGTCTCCTGCTTCTCTATAGTCTCCCCACCATGACTTATACCAACAGCAAGTAATACTACTTAATCGTCATTGAGTGGGGTTCAGAAGATTGCAGAAAATGTGCTGTCAGGACCAGGATCCAACAGAGCTACATAACAGGTTGGAGACACGACCCTGAGCATGTGCTCGCAAGTGCGCCAAGAGTTGCCGAACGCCTGCGCCGCACTCTGACGTCGACTTTGGTTGTTGATCATGGCCAAGCCCACTTTCTTGCACCCCTTGTACATGCATGGTGGAGTTGTTAAGCATTTGTTTTGTTTCAATCGGTTAGTATACGCGTTGGATAACAAGATTTATGTTAATTACTCAAAATGTTTGAAAAGAAATCAGAACGCATTGATAAAGAGGCGTTAGAGAATTTGAAGTTGTATAAATATTCGTCGGTTGACAAGTCGCCAATCTCACAATATATTCTTCGTCATTACTGGAATTATTGCGCTACTTTAATGCCTCTTTGGCTTGCTCCAAATGTTATCACTTTAATTGGCTTTTTATTTATTTATTGCAACATTATTTGTATAATTGTCTTTATTCCGGATCTCGTTGGACCTGGACCAGCATGGCTTTACTACTCATTTGCGGCAGGTTTATGGCTTTACTCAACAATGGATAACATTGATGGCAAACAAGCACGTCGGACGAATTCATCTTCTCCATTAGGAGAACTATTTGATCATGGCATTGACTCGCTCAATTGCACTCTTGGTGGCCTTGTTGAGACTGCGTGTATCGGGCTAGGTCCGTCAGGGGCAGGTGCTTTTATTACAATGATTTCCTGCATGGCTATGTTTTTCTCAACTTGGGAAACCTATCATACACATACTCTGTATCTTGGTTACATTAATGGTCCAACTGAAGGAATTATAATTGCGGTTACTATTATGCTGATTTCTGGTGTCTATGGACCTGGATTATGGAAAGAGTCTGTTGGATACATTATGCCTGAAACTGTTGCAGAGCTTTTAAAGCAAGGTCTATCTTTTGCAGCAGATTTTCTTCAAGTACCGTTACGTGACATTTTTTTGGCTGTTGTTGCAGCAGCATTCTTTCTTGCTCATTTACCATTCTGCTTGCTGAATGTCTACAATGCGCGCAAAGCAGCCGGTCTGCCTTTCCTTCCCACACTGGTACAATGTTTCCCATTCCTGTGGTCTGCTGGATCGGTATATGTTTGGCTTACTTCACCTTTCTCGAGATTACTTGCAGATAATCATCTCGTTCTTTTTGCAATTGGCTCGTCATTCGCATTTGGCCGAGTCACCACAAAGATCATTCTTGCCCATCTTACTCGACAGCCTTTTCCTTACTGGACAATTCTCCTTGTACCAATCTACATTGCGCCATTTGTTTTCCGTGCTCTCCCAGGATATACGTCATCATTCGCAGATCGTCTCGCAGATGGTTCAATTGAATTAATTTACCTTTGGTTGTTTTCAATCTTTAGCTTTGTGTATTACATGTCATGGGCTCGTGTTGTGATTACTGCAATCTGTGATTTCCTGGGAATTAAGTGTTTCACTATTCCACACGCTAAGGCATCATAATTGATAGATCAAAAGTAAATATATTACCAGCTGTCGTCGTGAAGAGTTAGGAGACGCGAATGTATTTGAAAGTTGTATATAAGGCGCTATTGATAAGATTACAGTGAATATAGATTAGAATGAGGTAGTATATAAATTACTTTGAATAAAATCATTAGATTACGTAGTATTTTAGATGTCTAACGCTTTTTTATTTTCAATACGTACTGAAAAATACGAAGAAATCATGAACGAATCCTGATCGAGCGATCAAGTTGTTTATCGCGAGAGGGTCTTGGGTCTTGTACTGAATAAGTAAGAAGAATTTAAAAAATAAAAAAATAAAAAATAAAAAATAAAAAAGTGTGCTCCCCTGCAGGGGCTCGAACCCTGGACATTTCGGTTCCTTGTATGACTTAAAAGCCGAACGCTCTACCGACTGAGCTACAAGGGACAGAGCACGTAAGATCAAATTTTTGTGACGTTATAAAGTGCAAAACGTTAAAAAAAGCCCGTGCGGCTCAATTACAGCTTGACGAGGGTCATGTGTTTATTCGAAGATCAGTTCTGTCCCAATTGGTGAGCAATTTCGGCATTGATCTCGATTTCGTCCTGCTTTTTCATCTTTATACGAGTGAGATATGCTTGCGAAAGTTCACTGAAAGTGGCTCCAAATTAGATCTAATGCGGTATCTAGTACCTTTTTCGGTGCGGAGCACATCTTGCATCGCTGCAACTAGTACGGCAGTTGGTTGCAGCCGTACTGGACTCTCCCGGAAACAAATAACTGAAGTATCTGGTCTGTCATGTAAGACTGCTCTCAGAAATTGTTGCTCGAGTAGAAGCGGAACGGCTATCGGAGAATCAAGAAAAATGATACATACTGGTTCAGGATTGACTGTTCGAGAGTCGCGTCTTTCAACTGCAGCAACTAGTGATAGCAATATTGGTTGCGTGAGTGCATCTGGAATGGCCATCTTTCCAGCTGGTGGACGCCGTGCACCCTCCACTGGAGAAGACGATACGCTATTAAGAGCTGTATTTGATTCTCGCGCAGAATGGCAAGCATTTTCAAGATCATCAAAGTCTGCAGGGAATTCTATACCCGGTTTGTTAATGAACACCAAGCTTACAACATCTGGGTCAATGATACAATTTGCGGACCAAACATTAGCAGCTGCACGAAGAGTGACTTCAAAAATTCTAAGTTTAAGAACAGATTTAACTGGTGCTCGTCTTGGATATATTGTCAGATTGTTCGATAGGCTGTCGGATATGCTATGTCGTGTTATTGATCTTGCAGAGTTTGTGCGGACGGTTCATCCGGATTCAGATTTCGTTGGAGCAGCAGAACAGGCACACAATATTATGCTTAGTTATATGATTGAGTTAAATTCAAGTGAAGAGCTATTCAGTGTATTACGAGATGTATTGGCTGTTCCAGAAGTTGAGAAAGAGTTGACGCATGAAGAACTAATTGTTGCAAAATTATTGTTGTACGATTTTGAAAAATCAGGTGCAGGATTAAACGAAGAAGTTCGGGATGAAGTTATGACTCTGCAACAAAATATTGCGACCTTATCTCGACAATTTATGACGGGTATGCGACCGGAAAATTCAAGTATCGAGGTTAGTCTCACTGAGTTAGATGGTATGGCACCAAACGTTGTCGCTGCTTTACGATCTGCAGCAGCGTTGGAGAAAGATGCTACTCAACGAACAGGAGGTAGAAGAATCAGTAGTACGTTATTTGGACGAAACAGCGAGCGAAAACCTTCTTCTAAGGCTTTAGCAAGTGTTAAAGTAGTTCGAGTTCCAACTACTGGCCCTGTTGCAAGAATGGCAGCATTTGGAGTCAGGTCTGCGGCTATTCGTGAGAAACTGTATGTTGAAGGCCATAAGTCTCATTCGTCACAAGTTCGGACTCTGGAAGAGCTGCTTATGCAACGTATGCGATTAGCAAATCTGATGGGTTCTAATTCATACGCGGAGTACCAACTTGCAGATAAGATGGCAAGTACGTCTGAAGCTGTCGATGAATTTTTGCAAAGTTTAGCGGCGCGAACTCGATCAGGTGCTGAAGCGGAGATTGCACAGCTGAATGGGTTGAAAATGCAAGATTCAAGAGCTCGTAAAGATGAACCGTTTCAAGCATGGGATCGCGACTACTATCTATCACAGTTTCTTGAAAAGACACGGTCGCGGTATCGATCTCCGGATTTTGTAAACGCGTATTTCTCAGTCGGAACGGTGATGCAAGGATTATCGCGACTTTTTACTCAGCTGTATGGAATCCGATTTGTGCCAAGTGAGACAGGCGCATATGAAACCTGGCATGATGATGTACGGAAGCTGGATATAATGTCAGAAGCTCCCGGTGGTGAACAGCGAATTGGTATCATGTATTGTGATTTGTTTGATAGGACAGGTAAACCTCATGCGCCTGCGCACTACACCGTTAGATGCTCGCGACAGATTACTGAAGAGGAAATGTACGATGGACTTGACGAAGAAGTTGTGTCTGAAATCCCGATTTTGCAGAGCAAGGATAACGGTCGGATTTATCAAGTTCCCACAATTGGGCTAGTCTGCGATTTTATCACTCGAGATGATGGACGCGCCACCTTGCTGTCATTTGCTGAAGTCGAAACCTTGTTCCATGAGATGGGCCATGCGATGCATTCAATGCTAGGTCGCACTGCTCTTCATAACATTTCCGGAACTCGGTGTCCCACGGACTTTGTGGAGCTGCCGTCAGTATTGATGGAGCATTTTGCGACAAACCCCGCAGTTCTCGCGCTGTACGCTCGACACTATGAGACTGATGCGCCGCTTCCTATGCCGCTTTTGGAAGCACATCTAGCTGAGCGAGCGCGGTTTAGGTTTAATGACACATATTCGCAGATCGAAATGTCACTACTTGACCAGGCTTTGCATTCCATAACCCCGTTTTCTAGCGGATCAGCAATTGATTCGTCGGCAATATACAACTCACTTCAAGAGAAGTATTCACTTTTCCCCGCAGTTTCTCGAGCTAGCTGGCAAGGCATGTTTGGACATCTTATTGGTTACGGTGGAGTTTACTATTCATATTTACTTGATCGAGCACTGGCATCATTGGTTTGGCAAGAGGTTTTCTCAGCTGGAACTGGACAAGGTGCTGTTTCGCGTGAAGCAGGTGAACGTTTCAAAAACCAAGTACTGATTTGGGGCGGTGGACGTAATCCATGGGAAAGTTTAGCAAGTGTTCTAAATGATGGAAAAGGCATTACGGCATCTGACGAAGTCAGTGGTGAAATTGCACGTGGTGGAAAGCGAGCTATGGAAATTATTGCTGCAAGAGGTGGCAGCGGTGATGATTCTGTGGCAGGAACTTGGAGGTAGATTTACTCATTGGCATTTATATGGTTGATTTTTAATGGAGGGCTTGTAAATAGTGTATATGAAATTGTGCTAGTATTAATGATTATTTATTATTATTTTTATTATCATTATCCAACCTACTACTTGTGTACCCATGCAAATACCCAATCCTATTATTCACTGACTCCCGCAGCTAATCAATGTACCACAGTAACAAACAAAAGAACAAAATAACACAACCGAGAGAAAGAAAAAACAAGCCAGCGTTCGATAATCAATCCACTAAATGCAATTTCAAACTTCTTCTTTAGTAGCAAGCTCAGATGAAGAACCAGCTCCGATCCCATGTTCATGATGAGATAAGGCTTTCTGCTTTTCTTCAATTGTTGCGACTACATCATCGTCGTGCTTTGTAAAATGTCTGTCGACTGATAGATCTGCGTTGTAATTCTCGGGTCCCAGGAACATGACGATCAGTACAAATCCGAAGACGCAGCCCATGAAAATAGCCACAACGAGACCGTAATTGTATCGTTTAACTGAAGAAGACGTAGATTGTTCTGTGTCAGGAAGTGGGAAACGCTCGCCAATAGTAGCTTCGATTGTTGACGAAGCTGAAGACGCAAGGTTGCCAAGTTGATATGCGAGACCGACAATGAAGGCTCGTAAGGACGGCGGTGAAAGCTCAGAAAGATAAATAGGAATGACACCCCATGCACCTTGAACCATGAATTGTAGAAAGAAAACAGCTGCCATGATACCATTGTTTCGAACGAATGCCCATGGGTAGATCAATGCACCACCGAGAATGCAAGCAATAATGACTGATAGACGGCGACCGAGAATCTCAGAGATGTGACCAAAGAAGATACCACCAGCAATAGCACCGAGATTGGCAACAACCATGGTGACTGTAGAGCGATTTTCAGAGAACTCAAGTTGAATATCAAGCATTGTGGGGTACAGATCCTGTGAGCCATGGGACATGAAGTTGAAGCCAGCCATCAGGATAACCATGTAGATCATGATGTGCCAGTAATTACGACCTGCAGCTTTAGCGGCGTGCGTAAAGTCAGCACGAGGATCTGTGCGTTCAAGATGTCGTTGGGCAAGATATGCATCTGTCTCAGGAAGCATCAAACGGAAGATAATGATCAGCACTGGAGGGCCGGCACCGAACCAGAAGAGAGACCGCCAACCGTGAGGGGTGGTATTAACAAGTGCGCGAGTAAAGACAACGGCAAGCAGGTACCCCAGAGCATAGCCCTGTTGAAGCATACCAGAGATGAGTCCCCTTGCCTCCATCGGACAATCCTCAAGAGCGGTAGCAGCACAGTTTCCGTAGATACCACCCATAGCTATGCCGAAGAGCGCGCGCACAGCAAGGAACTGCTGATAGGTCTGCGCAAAGCCAGTGCCGAGCTCAAGAATGATGAAAAGAACACAGTTTATTATAAATGGCCATTTGCGGCCAAAGCGATCAGAAAGCAGACCGAAGATCACGGCGCCAACAGAACGGAGCATGAGAACTAGGGTGATACCCCAAGTGATCTCGCGAACGTCGCGGTGGAGGGCCAGGGCGATTGGTTGAGTGGTGAGCGAGACGGTGAAGAAGTCGAACGCGTCCCAGGTCCAGCCTGCAAACGCTACCAGAACAAAGAGCCATTGTTTGCGCGTGAGGGTGCGCAGAACAGGGAGCGGGTTGCTGGCGCGATGCGTACCGCGAGGCCGCAAGGTGGAGAAGCGAGTAGCGAGGTGAGTGCGCAGACGCGCAGCGAGAGTGGGGTCGTCGGACATGGCGACAGAAGAGCGGGGCTGAGAGTGGCGAGTGAGAGAAGCGGAGGAGCGGCGGAGGGCGAACAGGGCTGACTATATAGCCAGCAAACTCTGCGCCGGCGCCGGAGCCGTGGAGCGATGGCCGACAGCGCGAAATGCGGGGAGGTGACACCAGAACGCGGTTTAGCGGCTTTAGGCCGAGAAGCCACCGGCGGCCCAAGCAAAATTTAAGCATTAGCGCGCCGCAGAAAGCTTATCGCTTAGGCCGGCGCACAATGACCTCACCACCCACTCTGACTCAGACCCTTTCTTTTTGCCCGTCACTGTTCCGCCTTTGTGCTGTTTCACTGCGTGCTCTGCGCCTGAACGGCGATATATATATACTGTAGTGATCAGTGTCCCCACCCCCGCCGCCGTCTTCTGCGTTCACCGACCCAGCGGTCCTCCACTCCTCCGTCCACCGACCGGCGCGTAATGGCCAGCTGGGCAAACCACGCGCCGCCATGTCGTCATCGGCCACTCGCTCCCGTGAGCGGCCGTGGCCCGGCGGGCTGTTCGCCGTCACAAGACCACGCGTAGAGCCAACCTGTGCAAAAGCAAGGATATGTCTTGTTTACCGCGTGCTGTCGCGACAAAGACGATCTGCGGCTCGCTGGTGGACCCCAGTCTCCAGCTGTCTTTTCCGTGTGTTTTCCCCTGCTCGCTGCGCCGCCGGAGCGCTCCTCTCGGACGCGCGGGCCGCACCGAAGCGAGAGAGGTGTTGCAGCGCCCGTGATAGTGCAGCGCACCCAATAACCGCCGCTCCCACTGTCTCGGTGCAAAGTATGCGGTTATTCCGGTGCCGGAACACCTGCTCTGCAGCGCGATGGCCCGCCGCAGCATCTCCGTGCCACTGTCCCCAGCTCAGTCCGGTGGAGACAGGTGGAGGTGCGGCGGGCTCGTCCAGAAGACTCACCCAGCTCACCGTGGAAAAAAAAATTGAACACTCGCTTGACGCGTTCTGCTGCTCTCTTCACCGCCTCCGTTCCCCATCTCGTGCGCTCTCCTCGCAGCTTTCTGCTCCAGCTTCTTAGGGTGAGTCCAGCAGCCTCCACCGACTCGCTGCCCGGACTGTTCGTCGCCGCCGCTCCGCATCCAACTGCGTGTGTGAGCCGGCGCTCTAGCATCTCGCCGAATCGACTGCCTCCATGGTCCCCTCCTCCATAGTCCGCCTGCTCGCCCGCAGCAGTCCGCTCGCCGCCGCCAATGGCCGCGCCCTGAACTGTACCGCTCGCCCGGTAGTCGCTGCTTTGCGTGTTGCGCCTGCTGCAGCCCGTCAGCTGCTTTCTCGTGGGTTTGCGGCAGCTTCCGCTGTTCGTGCCTCCGCCGAACCCATTCCCGCCATCACCGGCAAACGAGGCCCATACGAAGGAGCCTCCGCCATCACAGGAAAGCCTATACATCTCGTCGATGTTTCTAAGGTCCTTGTTGTCGGCTCTGGAGCTCTCAGCATTGGACAAGCTGGTGAATTTGACTATTCAGGTACGTTCCGCCTCATGCACTCCGACTCTTCTCCCAGCCGCATATATGACATCTCTACTCACCTTCCTCGTTCCCTCACAGGTTCTCAAGCAATCAAGGCTCTCCAAGAAGCTAACAAGAAGTCCATTCTCATCAACCCCAACATCGCTACTAACCAGACCTCGCATGCTCTTGCAGATGAAATCTACTACCTCCCAGTCACTGCAGAGTACATCACATACGTCATTGAACGCGAGCGACCTGATGGTATTCTTCTTAGTTTTGGCGGCCAAACTGCACTCAATGTCGGCATCCAACTCGAGAAGATGGGTGTTCTCGATCGTTATGGTGTAAAGGTTCTCGGAACCCCAATTGCCACTCTCGAGACTTCGGAGGATCGTGACCTTTTCGCGAAGGCCCTCAATGAGATTGAGATTCCAATCGCCGAGTCAATTGCTGTTGACACTGTTGATGACGCTCTTGCTGCCGCAGAGAAGGTCGGCTACCCAATCATTGTTCGGTCTGCATACGCTCTTGGTGGTCTCGGATCAGGTTTCGCCAACAACCCAGAGGAACTTCACAACCTTGCATCTCAATCGCTTTCGCTCTCTCCTCAAATTCTTGTCGAGAAGTCTCTCAAGGGTTGGAAGGAGGTTGAGTACGAAGTTGTCCGTGACTCTGCCGGTAACTGTATCACCGTCTGCAATATGGAGAACTTCGATCCCCTCGGTATTCACACTGGTGACTCAATTGTCGTTGCGCCATCTCAGACTCTTTCCGATGAGGAGTATCACATGCTCCGTTCAGCTGCTATCAAGATCATTCGCCATCTCGGTGTCGTTGGTGAGTGCAACGTCCAATACGCTCTTCAGCCTGATGGACTCGATTACCGTGTTATCGAGGTCAACGCTCGTCTGTCTCGTTCATCTGCTCTTGCGTCCAAGGCCACCGGTTACCCTCTTGCTTATACCGCCGCCAAGATTGCTCTCGGCCACACTCTTCCCGATCTTCCAAACCATGTCACAAAGACCACTTCAGCCAATTTCGAGCCATCGCTCGACTACGTTGTCACCAAGATTCCCCGATGGGATCTGTCCAAGTTCCAGCACGTCAACCGTGAGATTGGTTCATCAATGAAGTCTGTTGGTGAGGTTATGGCTATTGGTCGCACTTTTGAGGAATCCATCCAGAAGGCTATCCGTCAGGTCGACCCATCGCTTGTTGGTTTCCAAGGTGCCGAGTTCGAGGATCTCGACTCTGCTCTTGCTAACCCATCCGATCGCCGCTGGCTCGCTGTCGGTCAGGCGCTTATTCATGAGAACTACACTGTCGAGCGCGTTCACGAGCTCACTAAAATTGATAACTGGTTCTTGTTCAAGCTTATGAACATCGTCAACATGCAAAAGCAGCTTGAGAAGATTGGCTCGCTATTCGGCGTCACCAAGGACATTATGCTCACAGCTAAGCGTCTTGGTTTCTCTGACAAGCAAATTGCTATTGCTGTTGGTGCTACCGAGCATGAAGTTCGCGCCCGCCGCAAGAACTTTGATATTGTTCCTGTCGTCAAGAAAATCGATACTCTCGCCGCTGAGTTCCCTGCCGACACCAACTACCTCTACACCACCTACAACGCTACTCAGTCTGATATCGTATTTGATGAGCATGGAGTCATGGTTCTTGGATCTGGTGTTTACCGTATTGGTTCATCCGTCGAGTTTGATTGGTGTGCCGTTTCGACTGCTCGCGCTCTCCGCGAGGCTGGAAAGAAGACTATCATGATCAACTACAATCCTGAGACAGTGTCTACTGATTTTGATGAAGTCGACAGACTCTACTTCGAGGAACTCTCGTATGAACGTGTTATGGATATTTACGAACTCGAGTCAGCTAAGGGAGTTGTTGTATCTGTTGGCGGCCAATTACCACAAAACATTGCTCTTAAGCTTCAGACTTCAGGTTGCAAGGTTCTCGGTACTAACCCTGAGGATATTGACCGTGCCGAAGATCGTCACAAGTTCTCGACTATTCTTGATTCAATTGGAGTTGATCAGCCGGCATGGAAAGAACTGTCTTCCGTTTCTGCTGCCAAGGATTTTGCCGATACTGTCGGATATCCAGTTTTGGTTCGTCCCTCATATGTTCTCTCTGGTGCTGCCATGGCGGTTATCCGTGGTGAGCATGATCTCGTTGAGAAGCTTACCCAGGCTTCTGATGTCTCACCTGACCACCCAGTTGTTATCAGCAAATTTATTGAGGGTGCTAAGGAAATTGATGTTGATGCTGTCGCTCATAATGGTCAAGTTCTTGTTCACGCCGTTTCTGAACATGTCGAGGATGCCGGTGTTCACTCCGGTGATGCTACGCTTATTCTTCCTCCCAAGTCTCTTGATACCGCTACTCTTGGCCGATTTAAGGAGATTGCTGACAAGGTTGCTGCTGCTTGGAAGATCTCTGGTCCATTCAATATGCAAATCATCGTTGCAGAGAATTCCGAGAAGCCAGGTGTTCCTGATCTTAAGGTAATTGAGTGCAACCTCCGTGCTTCTCGTTCGTTCCCATTCGTTTCCAAAGTTCTTGGTGTTAACTTCATTGATGTTGCAACTCGTTCGCTTCTTGGACGTGATGTCCCTGCTCCTGTTGATCTCATGGCTCAAGCTCGTCCATACGTAGCCGTCAAGGTTCCTCAATTCTCATTTACTCGTCTTGCTGGTGCTGATCCTTTCCTTGGTGTCGAGATGGCTTCAACTGGTGAAGTTGCTTGTTTTGGTCATGACCTCATCGAGGCTTACTGGACTTCAATGCAGGCCACTATGAATTTCAAGCTTCCTGCTCCGCCAACTGGTATTCTCTTTGGAGGAGATGTCACCAAGCAGGATCTTGGCGAAGTCGCTCGTCGTCTTGCACCAATGGGGTTCAAGATGTATGTTGCCTCATCGTCTGTTCGCAAGTACCTTGAGGAAGCTCTCTCAGAGGTCACCTATGAAGGTGAACCTATTGCTGTTACTGTCATCGAATTTCCTAAGACCGACAAGCGCAAGCTTCGAGAGGTTTTCCAAAAGTACGAGATTACAGGTGTTTTCAATCTTGCAGCAGCTCGTGCAGAGAGTTTACTTGATGAGGATTACATTATGCGTCGTAATGCGATTGATTTTGCAATCCCACTTTTCAATGAGCCTCGTACTGCTGTTCTCTTTGCGGAATGTTTGAAACAGAAGTTACCTCTTAAGAAGGAAGGTGAGACTCCTGCTGAGGTTCAGAGATGGAGTGAATGGATTGGTGGAAAGCCAGTTTAATGTATAGTGCTATAAAAGCTGTCAAATCTTTAATCATTTTTTGTTAATTTATTTTTAATGTCATTTTTTATATCGCTTTGTAAGTAGTTTGTTCTAGATTGTTAATATGAATTTGTACATGATCACAAAAATAGGCCAGTGCTATAGGGTATGGTAGCGGAAAGAGGTAATTTGAAAACGTACCTCTGAGATCCTAAACGCTGCAAGTAAATAAATGCTAAGCATGCCTAGGTATGGTACGGTTCAAAAAGAACCGCCCACGGATGCACGCGCGTGAATCTAGCCGTGCTTCTACTACGCCCAGGCCAAATCCCCCCGTGGAGTTCATTGTCAGGGTTGCACAAAGACATACATCACAACTCTGGTGCGCAGCCGTAGTTTGGTATGCAATGAAAGCCAGATCACCCCGTAGAGATCACCGTCAATCACGCCCACGGGCGTGCGCGCGCAGTGCAGTCGTGCCTTTACTACAACCATGTCGGATCGCCCCGTAGAGATCACCGTCAACGAAGCACACGAACATGCGCCGCGCCCAGTGCGCCCCCGTTCTTACTCTTTCTTTTGTCTTTACACTGTAACCGTCATAATCTGAAGTGCTCTCAATAAATGGGGCCTTCGTTCCGCATACATAATTTACAGAGTGCACAAAAAAAATAGTTTGAATACAGTAAAAGGCCGATTCCACCCGTAGGAATCACGGTCAATCCTGCCCACGGGCATGCGTCGCGACCGCGTCGCAGTCGATACCTAGAGAGATGGTGAGCAAGTAATCAAAAATATTTGAAAAATAACAGGATGACCGTACGATGGCGGTATGGTGGCACGGTGGCCAGCATGTTGAGGGGGGTGGGAAGAAACAAAAGCGGGAAGAGAGGAAAATGTAGTGGCCGGTGCTTTATAGGAAACTGTTCGAGGGCCGCGGTCTCACAATATGCAGGCCAGCCCGCACTCAAATCAGGCGCGTAAACACGCTGCACCTGTTCGGAAGATCGCGATTTCACGTGTATATCAGACATATTCTTAGTACGTAGTCAATAGTGCAGTGAATTCCAATGTCCTATATATCTGCCTGCTGTACTCTGTTTCGAGCACGCTGTATATGCAGCGTCGTCGAATCGAGATCAGCATCGCCTCACAACAAGTCCATTGCGCACTCAAAACTCCGTGAGTCTTACCTTTCGATGCAAATTTCCGTCCAGGTATATATATATGTTAGCGTACCGTACGTAGACAATTCAACTTGATCAAAACGGCCGCCAGGACCGTGAAATATATATAGCTACAAATAGCTCGAATACGTAAGCAGAAGCCAATCGCGTCCCCGGGTCGCGTCGAATTTCATCGCGTTCCATATTCGCGTCGCATCTCGTTACGCTAACTACGCGCTAGATCTGTTCGACCAAGTTCAATCATCTTTATAAGTAGTCATCGCTGACAAAATGGCACGCGAGACGTTTGCTGTTGCGACTTTAGGATTATCGACTTACGATACTATCACCAAGGTCGGTTAAGAACCATCACATTCATTACAGAACTCATGCTAACAACTCCTTCTAGTCGCGATTGTTGATGGTTGGTGCTGGTGGAATTGGTTGCGAATTGCTGAAAAATCTAGCACTTGCCGGATTTGGTGATATTCACATTGTATGAACACTGATAATACGAGATAAGAAAATAACTATTAACACTGGCGTAGGTCGATCTTGATACGATTGATCTGAGTAACTTGAACAGACAGTTTCTTTTCCGACACGAGCATATCAAAAGATCGAAGAGTTTGGTACGCACAGTTAAAATAAAATAATTGAGACGGGACATATCTAACAGATTAATAGATCGCCAAAGAGACCGCGGGAAAATTCAATCCATCAATTAACTTGACCGCGTATCACGCGAATATTAAAGACCCTCAATTCTCAGTCTCATGGTTCAAGGGATTTGATATTGTTTTCAATGCTTTAGATAATCTTGACGCCAGAAGATATGTTAATCGGATGTGTCTTACTGCTGATGTTCCTTTGATTGAATCCGGCACTACTGGATTTAATGGTCAAGTTCAAGTCATTGTCAAGGGCAAAACAGAATGTTATGACTGCACACCCAAAGAGATTCCAAAAAGTTTTCCTGTTTGCACTATTCGTACTACACCTAGTCAGCCGATTCACTGTATAGTATGGGCGAAAGATTATTTATTCAGTCAACTATTTGGAATTGATGAAGGTGATGATGGAGCCAATACCGTTTCTGCAAAGGATAGTGGGGGCACAGATGCTGAACTTGAAACCATTCGAGAAGAGTCTGCGGAATTGAAAAAGATGAAAGACACTTTAGGAACTGAAGGCTTTGCTAAAGTTGTATTTGAGAAGGCATTTACAAAAGATATTGCTCGATTAGCGTCTATGGATGATGTGTGGAAACATCGAACAATGCCGGTTCCACTTGATTACGATGGACTGGCCAATGCTGCTGGGAGTGAGACCTCAGATGAGCTTTCAGCCGATTCACAAAAAGTTTGGTCTGTTGAGGAGAATTTGCAAGTATTTATTTCAAGCATAAATAAGCTCAGCGATCGATTTGAAGCGGTCAGAAAGACACCAGACTCATCAGCAGCCGCAATATTGTCGTTCGACAAAGATGATGAAGATACGCTTGACTTTGTCTCTGCAGCAGCTAATTTACGATCACATGTTTTTGGAATTCAACGAATGTCCAAATTTGAGATTAAGAAGATTGCCGGAAATATTATTCCAGCAATCGCGACAACAAATGCCATTATTGCTGGCGTGTGCGTTCTGCAAAGCCTGAAAGTTATTACTCAAGATTTACAACATGCCCGTTCTGTGTTCTTGTCACGCATGCCTCAACGTATGTTTTCAACTGAACCACTCCAGACACCAAATCCAGAATGCAATGTCTGTGGTATTGCACGCGCGGGAGTAGCGATAAATATTTCAAAGACTACACTCGGTGCTCTTGTTGAGACTATGCTGAAGTCAACTCTTGGCTATTCTGAAGAAGTTAGTGTTGTTTCAACTAATTTACTGTATGATTTTGATTTCGATGATAATGTGGATAAGACACTGGCTCAATTAGGTGTCACTGACAGTAGCTTCCTGACAATCATTGACGAAGCTGAAGAAGAGGACGAGCAGCCTCGTGTGAATTTGGAACTACTTGTATTTAATGATGAGACGTTATCTGAGACAAACTTCAAACTCACAAGTGATGCTCCAGATATTCCTCGCAAGCCTAAGCCTGCGGCACAGTCTCCAGAACTGGAAGAAAATGGCAATGGAGCTCTGAAGCGAAAGATGGATGCTGATGGCGCTGACAGCGAGAATGGAGTTGCTAAAGCTGCCAAGATAGATGGTGATGTTATCAGTATTGATGATGATGAAGCGATTGAGATTGATTAATGCACAATACTACTACTCTATGTACAATAAAATTACATCATACAGATACACTATTGCGGTACAAAGCATAATTATAAGCCTGCTCCAAATCCACCATCAATTTTGAGTACTGTGCCATTACAGAACCGGCTTGTAGCCAGAAATAACGCCCCTTCAGCCACTTCTGATGGTTCACCCATCCGCTTTAATGGTACACGCTCAAAAAATTTAGCACCTGTAGCTGAATCATCAAGGCCGAAATCTGAAGCCATTGGTGTGTTGATTAAACCTGGTTGAATCGCATTGACTCGGATACCGCTTGATCCTAATTCAGCGGATAGTGCAAGAGTAAGTCCTGTAATATTGTCAGTCTAAGAAACAAATAAAAGACTCTTAGATTATTGTACTACCTTCCACACCGGCTTTACTTGCGGCATATACAGCAGATCCTATGGCACCCGTTGATGATAATACTGATGAAATATTTATGATACATTTGTCTTCCCCTGATCGAGCACTGCGCATCATAGGTCGAGTAAATGTTCGGCACGCGTATATTGTACCGAGTAGATTAGTTGAAATAATAGCATCTATCTCTTCTGGAGTCATAGAGAAAAGGAACTTGCTTTGAGCGATGCCTGAGGAGGTGTTAGTTCCGTCTAGTAAGTCAGTGATCTGATAGGAAGAAGCTTGCCTGCACAATTGACGAGAATATCCACAGATTTCAAATCCTACATTTCGATTTGATCAGCATTTTATATTTTCTTTTTCTCGTAGATCCTGAAACCATACCAATCCTCCAAGATCATCTGATGTCCACGGTCTCATCACTTTCGATACATCAAATCGAAGCGCTTTGTGCTGTTGCCATGTTGAAGATAACTCCTTTGCAGCTTTTGCCGCAGAGTTGATATCACGACCAACAATCAGACACTCAGCGCCATTTTCGGCAAACAGTTTGGCAATAGCAAGTCCAATACCCCGCGAGCCACCAGTAATTAGGCAACGCCTGTCATTGAGCGACTGAAACTGCGGTGAAGTTGCAGCTTTTGTCTGCGTGCTGCTCCATCGACAACCCTTTCTGGGATGGCTTGCAACTCGATAGACGTAGCCTATACTTCGTAATCTCCTATAAAAAACCATTATTCATTCTCTGCGATTCAATTCCGAATCGCACTCGAATCGCATTATAGCTTAACAAGAGCCGCGGAGATGATGCGCTCGCTCGCCTCGCAGCGAAAGTAGCCGCACGCCTTTGATGACTGGCCGGAGCGCTTCACAGGCCGGCCAGCTCTATGGTCGTCGAATGTATCCCGACCTGCTGAAAGAGGCTCTCTCATATGTGAATTATTTTCGAATCATCTCGAGCTTGATACTTTTTTTATATGCGAATTGAGGTAGTTATGTCTCATTTGGAAGCCGTGAGTACCTCATCAGGTGTTCGCGAGTCTGCTCAGTTCATCGCGGAAAATGCCGTCGACGTGACTGTCTCAGCAGCCGGGTGCGACCGATCAGCCGAACTTGTGAGTTACTTGTGAGTTACTATACTCTTGTTTATTTACGTACTCAATTGCTTACTTATTTTTTCAGATATATGAAGCTATGAAGGAGCAATCATATTCTACGACAACATGGTCGTCCCATCCTCTTAACCCTGACGCCAAGACGAAAGCGACTCTGGATTGGATCTTCACGATTGATCTTCTTAACTTTAGCTTTTGGTCTGATATTGATGATAATGATACTGGAAAAGCAGACACTGAACGATATGCTGTTGAATATATGGGACAGAAGTGGACTGGCTATTGGAGTTTATGTGCAGCGGTGAATAGAGCTTTGGATGAAGGTTAGTGCAACCTGGACCGATGGTTCACAGAAAAAAACGTTAACTTTCTCTAAAGGAGTTCCAATTACGAGTCCAACTTTTTGGAATAATGCAGAAAAATGCACAGATGATGTTATAAAACACGTGTTCCGCTCTTCAACAAAAGAACAAGTGCCATTACTTCATCTGCGGATGGCGTGTCTTCGAGAGGCCGGCGAAGTTCTGTGCACGGTATGAGTCTCTACTAGTGATTTTTGCAGTTTAATTGACTCTAATGCATTACGCTATAGAAGTTTCAAGGCAGCTTTGAGAATTGTGTATTACAGGCTAATGGATTGGCGTTAGCACTTGTGAAGCTTGTTGTCAACAATTTTCCTTGTTTCAATGACGAGACAGTATACCGTGGTCGAAAAGGTAAGACAGAATGCTCACAGCACAACTGTTCATATTCCGTACCTTAGCTAATCAGAGGCAGTGCAAATATATAAGCGCGTGCAAATCTTGGTCGCAGATGTCTGGGCTTGCTTTGATCAGCAGTCATATGGTGAGTTCCGCGACATTGACGACATCACAATGTTCGCAGATTACAGAGTTCCTCAGATACTACACACTCTTGGATGTCTGAAATATTCACAAAGCCTAGTTGCTTTACTCAAAGCTCAGACTTTAATACCAAATGGGGATCCAAGGGAAGTGGAGCTTCGAGGGTGCAGTATTTGGTCTGTCGAAATTGTAAAGATGGCTATTCAAAAAAAACACCCAGACGCAAAGATCAATGCAATTTTAATTGACTTCTACTTATGGGATACTGCAAAGTCCTTACAGCAGAAAGCAGGAGACGATCAGACGGCGATACCGTGTCATCGGACACGAAGTGTTTTCTACTAAATATCTAACGCATAAAAGTGTATATAAACTTATATTAAAAAAGTACCCCATGTATTGCAATTGATAAATGTACAAGAAAAAGAAAATCAATGCGCCAACTCGCCTTCGTACACTCTCCGCATAACCCGCGAAAGCTGCTCAAACTTAATCTTTCCAGCTCCAGATGTAGCTTGACTTGAGACTGCTCCAGCTTCACTTTCATCTACATCCTTGTGAACGAGCTTACCAGCATCAAGAGCCCAGCCAGCCATCTTCTCGGCAACCCACTTCTCGAGCGAGTCAGCAGACTTGATGTTAAGCCAAGACTGAGCGATTTCAACTTTGATACTCTTCATGGTCGAAATAATTGCACTAGTAATACCATGGCGAATAGCATCTTCGAAATCAGAGACGTCAGCCACGAGATCAGCGTAGTCTTCGTCATCGTCAAGTATCCGCCAGAATTCTGGGAATGCAGACAGCTCAAGCAGTGAGTTAAGGTAAGTCAACCGATGAACACCATTTGTTAACTGCTCCTCACTATCACACACTGGTGGTGAAGGTATTGTGCTAGCAGGTGATGAATCGGTAGCCGATGTGGGGAAGGCTTTTGGTGAAGGATATGTGTTGAGTACGGCCGGCGGCAGTAAGTGGAGACACAGAGAAAAATCTGCCTTGGGGAAGACGGTCAACGACTTAGCAAGGATGTTAAGAGCTGTGTCATCGTTAATTTGCTCGTGGTTGAATTGGTATCTGTGGTTCGATACTTGTTAGCTGAGCTCTCCGAAAAAAAGCCTTAGAAAAGTGTAATTGTCATGAAGGAAGATCAGCTAGAGCTAATATGTGGCTGTCATTGATCAATGATCTACAACAATGCATGTCTATATTTTTGTTCATCACATCAACCGAAGATGACCAAAATACACTCCAAGCTCAGCAAAATAATTATGAATTAACTTACAATTTGAGGAGAGCCAAGTTAGCCATGACATCGTAGCTGCCGCCCGAGCACTGGACAGTAACATACTCTTGCAGAACAGAAATTGACTCAGGATTGTATCGCGCAAGAGAGGTGAGAATCTTATCAATTTCTTCTGGCCGCGAGTCCGCGGACAATGAAGATGCTGACGGCATTGTGTGAAGTGGTGACCGAGGCAGTGGTGGTGAAAAGGGAGACGCGAACAGGTAAACTGAGCGCAGGAAGTTTTTTTTTGTCGGTGCTCAGGAGTGTCAGGGTCAGGGCTAGTTCACAGTGCGTCGACTGCTGCGCCGGTCCTCCTGGCAAACATCCAAACCCAGCCCTTGATCGGACCAAACTTGCAATATTGCATCAAGTTGTAAACGGCTTTGTTCAGGGTCTGAAGGTATTTATTTTTTCTATAATAACTTTGGAGACTGCTATTCTAATAAGGATTTGAACTTGTCTCGTTTAGGTGGCAGTGTTTGGTTCAGTTTAGCGATAAGTCAATTCATTTGATCTTATGCTTGCGTAACTGCAAGCTCTTCTCTCTTTCTTTTTTGCTTTCTCTTTGTATACTATTGTGGTTCTTTCGAATACATTCACGTATATAACGGTGGACTTAATTATCCATTTTGTGCCTTTTGTCAGCGTGGATCTATTGTTGATTGTCGGATTGTGATTGTGAGCTGACGTGTACTAAATCACGGGATAGCGATCATCAAGAGACCAACTCAGATAACGCAATCGAACGCATCTTATCAATCCCTTTACTTATTTATTTCTGGTTGTTTCATTGCAAATTAACCTCGCCAAGCCCACAAGCTACGACTCCGGCTCCTATCAAAACACTTGAAGCAACACGGAAATGTCGGACTCAGAACTTCCTCAATACGCACCTGCTGTGGATGACGATGAAGAAGAAGAAGAGGAGATTGTTGTTGTTCCGGTACGAAGTGTCAGTATACCTACTTTTCAGAATGCACCTGTACCTACGTCAGCACCTACACCAGCAGCTGTGACTGAAGTTACTGAGCCTGAAATTCCCGCGGCAGTAATCGGGTCGCCAACCACCAAGGTCGTTGGACCAATAACATCGACCACTACTATCCAGACTGGTGTAGTAGGTACACTACAGGCTCCGGCGACAATAGATTCGGTCATCAGTGGCGATGAAGAAGATGATGAAGAAGAAGATGATGAGAGCTCGTCGAGCTCAGGAGACGAGTCAGAGTCGTCGGTGGCAGATCCTGTTACGTTGGCTACAGCTGTACCCCATGCACGGCGACGACTTCCAAACGATATTGTTGGTAAACTTGAGGACCGAATTAAATACGAAGGCCACAGAGCGCCATTACAATTGTTTCGACAACTGATTTCAGAGTACCTGCGACGAGACAAACTCGAGAACGCAAGGCAAATATTCGAGCGTTCGTTAAGTTTATATCCAACAAGCGCTACACAATGGATTGAATATGTTGAAATGGAGCAAAACGCCGGCGAGTTTGTAGCCGCTGAGAACGTGTACCGGCGAGCGGTTGATACTGTGACTAGTCTTCCCTTATGGCAGCATTACCTCAACTACGTTCGTAGACGGAATAATGTGGTTACGGAAGGAGAAGCTGCCAGACGGGCAATTACACAAGCATTTGAGTTAGTTGTATCAAAAATTGGTCTTGATATTCGATCGGGAAAGATTTGGAGGGACTATTTGGACTTCATTAGGAGTATGCCCGATGGTACCTCTATGTGGGAGAAACAACAAAAGATGGATTTGCTTCGCAAAGTGTATCAGAAAGTTGTGTGTATTCCGGTTGACAATCTTGAGCATTTGTGGCAGGAGTATAACGCTTATGAGAATAATCTCAATAAGGCAACGGTAAGCCATTAACCGATGTAATAATATAATTGCAATATACTGACTTTTTCATAGGCACGAAAATTTTTATCTGATAGATCTCCTGCGTATATGACAGCCCGATCATGCCTCAAGGAACTACAACAGATTTCACAACAACTTCAACGTGATGTTGCACCAATAACACCTCGGTGGACCGATTCGGAAGTGGGACGGATCGCTGCATGGAATAGATGGATTTCTTGGGAGACTAAAGATCCTTTAGGGTTTACATCAGTCGATGGTAAGAGTGGTATGCCTGGCGGCAAGGAAGATGTTATTAATCGAGTTCTTTACGCGTATCGCCAAGCTCTCCAGCCATTGAGGTTTTATCCACAGTTGTGGTTTGATGCTGCTGAGTATTGCGCTTCAGTAGGCCAATCTGAAAATCAACTGCTATTTGTTAAAGAAGGAGCAGAGGCGAATCCAGGTAGCTGTCTACTTAATTTCCGACTTGCAGAGGTTTACGAAATGGGAAAGAAGCGCGAGGAAGCGAAACAAGTGTATCAAAGTCTAGCGCAGAATATTACGAAAGAGATTGAAACGATAACCAAAATGACCGAAGAGCGGACTAAAGCTCTGCAGCCGGTTGAAGGAGGGCCTAGTGATGATGCAATTGCTGTTAAGAAAGCGAGTGCAGAGCGCAAGATACAAAGACTTCAATCTGCGAGTCAGAAAAAGACTGCAGCATTATCAAGAGACTTTACTCTCTGCAATACGATGTTCATGCGGGCAATGAAACGAATGGAAGGCCTTAAAGCCGCACGACAAGTATTTGGAGAATCTCGCAAGTCGCCATATGCAACGCATCATATCTACGTCGCATCAGCACTTATGGAATATCACCATAACAAAGATGCCGAAATTGCGAGCAAAATCTTTGAACTTGGAATGCGGCGATTCTTCTCCCCTACGGCAAGTGCCACCGATATTTCACCAGAATTCGTTGAACAGTATCTTGACTTCTTGATTCTTGCAAATGATGATATGAACGCCAGAGCATTGTTTGAACGATGCGCGTCACGAATGCCACCTGCTTCAGCACGTGGTCTGTTTCGCAAGTTTTATGCATACGAAGCTGCTTATGGCACTGAACTTTCAGCAGTTACAAAACTAGATATTCGAATGCTTGAACTCTATCCTGATACAAAACCGATATCTCAATTTGCTGAACGTCATACTCTTAGTGGATATAGCGTAATTGGTGTTCAGGAGGTTGGTCCGGTTGTTTATCGCGAAATTGCAGAGGCTGAAGGATTACATAATGGTCCAGGAGCTTTTATTAGTGGTAATGATGAAGATGACTTCAATTCGTTCTTCAATGATTTCGAGGGCGAGAAGTCTTCTGAAAAGGATACAACACGGAAACGTGGAGTTTCAGCTACGGAGTCTGATTCGCGAAATAGTAAACGCAGCGCCAGAGATACCAATGTTTCAAACACTAGCGGGAAACCAATGTCAAGACGAGCTCAAAAGAGAGCCGAGAAAGCTGAAAGAAGAGCAGCTCGTGACGCTCGGCGAAAGCAACAACATGCTGCAAGAGGGAGTAACATTGCGCGAGAGAATGGAAATTCTCAGCCTGTCTCATTGATTGAACCTCTTCAACCGGTTGCTGCATCTTCATTTGCTCGATATTACAGTAACAACGAAAAGGATAGCAATGCGAGCGGAAAAGCTGATGACTTTTCAGATGTGATCAAAGGAAATGATGGCTTGATGCGTTTATTAACACTACTTCCGCCGGCTTCGTCATATAATGCAGTCAAGTTCGACCCTCGAGCAGTCGTTAATTTGATTCTCAATACAAGAATTCCAGGTGCACCACCAGCGAACGCACATCTTGCGAGTTTTAAACGTGTATAGAATGTAAATCGGTTCGGGTAATTTGTACATATAATATAAAAACTATTTAATGAAAGAGGTTCGAAATAGCAAGGCTATATATATATGAGAGCACAGAGAGAAAGACTCAAGAGCTGTGCCGTGGAATGCAGAAACTCTAATTCGTTGAGTCACGTGAATCTTCTCCCAAATTTTTTTTGCTTAAAGCCAACGACTCGCACACTCCGATCTTTTTTTCTTTCTCTTTTTCCTTTCCTTGACACATAAAACATCCCTTCTATTCACTGCGTCGTTTTGATTTAATTTTTTTTAAGTATTTAATAAACGAACGGAGGGGAAAAGAACGGGTAGAGGAATTGAATTATTTTACAAATGTATTATCATTTGTAGGATTTTTGGTTGCAAGTATATCTCATGTCTGTTGAACTGTTTATTAACAAGTGTTCAGGAGGTAACAATTATGATTTGCTCTACATTTTGGCAATTAATGTTTTAAGAGCTTATAGTTAAAGAAATTTATAATATAGAATGAAATAATTGGTGCGGTAGTATACAAATTTCCATATTTCAATGAATGCGATGAATCACAAAAAAACCCACAATGAGAAACAAAATAAATAAAAACAAGCAATGACACCCTTAAACAATTGCATAATAATGATAATAATAATAATAATAATAATAACAATAATTATAATTATAATAATACTAATAAACAATTAAGAACTGAGAAATAATAATAAAATAATCGCAAACTCTTAGAACTGATTTTTTCACTTCTCGTTACATTTTCGCAGTTCTCAAATCACCTCACCTCATCGTCACTGTCTAAATCATCACTGATGATTGACTGCTGTTGCATAGTGTTTCGGTTTTCGTTCGTTACCATTGGCCGATTACCTGTTGCTGTAAATGATTTCATAATTCCGCCCGCCATAAAAGCACTAAATGCACCTGGTCCAGGCGCGGTATTTTGAACATTTCGAACATTCGAATGCTGCTGCTGCTGCTGTTGCTGCTGTTGCTGCTGTTGCTGCTGTTGCTGCTGTTGCTGTTGCTGTCGTACACCGTCTCGACCTGACTGTGCACGAGCATCTTCAAGCTCCCGCTGTACTTCATCCAATCGTTGACGTGCACCGTCACGATCACGAACACGTGCTTCACGCTCAGCTTTGAGTCGTTGCTCAGCTTCCTGCAATCGTAACAAATATTTTTCGTGCGTAAATCCTCCAGAAATAGAGCCAAGTGAGGATGTAGATGAACTTAATGTGTCAGTTCGCATTGATCCCTTTAATCTGTCCTGCGCCTCACGAGCTTCAACCAATTTCTGTTCAAGTTCTGCAACTTTTCGTTCAAGCTCTGACACTTCACTTTCGTATTCTGTAACTTTGCGCTGATATTCTGCAGCTCTATGTTCGCGTTCTGCGGCAGCTTGATCGGCAGCTTCCAAAGCATCAATAGCATCTTGTCGACTTTTAGTCACATCATGTTCAAGCTGTCGAATACGTTCGTTACCTTCCGCAAGTTTTTGTTGACTATTTTCGCACTCTTGCTCAAGGTCGGCAATTCTTATTGAAAATTGATGCAACTGCTCTTCTTTTTCATTCTTCAACTTGTCATACCTGACACGATAATGCTGGTTATTTCTCTTCGTTTCTTGTAATTTCTTCTCTATCTCATGTAATTGTATATCTTTGGCTTTAGATTCAACGTCTTGTCTAGCCAATGTGCTCTTTAGCTCTTCCGAACCCCTCTCTAATTTAGAAAATTGTGCTTGATACGCTTCAATTTCTTTTCTCAGCGTATCTCCATCTCGTTCAAGCTCGCTTAACATCTTTTTGTAGGCTTCAACTTCTGTAATATGCTGCGAATTTTCAGCATCAGCTTCTTGAATTAACCTTTCTAGATCGTCATCTCTTACTTTGACAAGCTCATTCAATTGCGTAATATGTGCATCAGCTTCGCTTGAAAGCGTTTCATAATCTTCCTGCCACGTCGTAATTTCTGCTTCGTTTGCTCGGACTTGATGTAACAGTTGCGCAACATCAGCTTCTGCAACCGCCTTGCTCTCAGCTAATGCTTGCAATCGATCTTGTAATCCATCAACCATATCTTGTAATTCACCATTTTCATGGTTGAGAAGATCAACCTGTCCTTTTCGTTCCCGTGCAATTATTCGTGCTTCGGACAGCTTCTCGCGTAAATCTTTGATCATAATCTCGTAATCCTCAATCTCGTCTAATCCAGCAACGGATGGTCTACTACTGCGACTTCTAGTCATCCTTGACACAGACGATGAACTTCGACCAGATGCAGCACTACCGCTTCCAGCACTCTTCCGTAACTCCGCCACTTCTTGCTGTAATGTTTCCTTCTCGATCGCATGTGCATCCGCAAGTGTAGTTTGTGCACCCAACTCGCGTCGCAAATCGCGTATCTCATGACGCAATCGACCAATCTCCCCAGCTGACTCTCGATCTCCGTAAGTCATAACACTTGATGATCGACGTAATCGTAGTACATCTTGTCGCATATCGTCTGTTTCTCGTTGAGCAGCTTCACGTGCTCGCTGTTCTCTATCAAGCATCCCTTTAAGCGTAAAAATTTCATCCTCGTACTCGGCAATATCGCCTTGTCGGCTATTCGCATTTCGCAATTCTGAGATTTGAGCTCGTTGAGCTGCATCAGCACGTTCCAATTCCTCAAGACGATCACGATTCCGAGCAGCTTCAGCCTCTAATTCTTCAATCATAACTCGATTACCCTCAATATCACGAAGTAAAGAATCTAATTCCTCGGCTGTTGGGCCACCCGGACTTGACTCTGCGACGCGTAATTTGGTTTCCATCTCGGTGAGTTGATTTTGTAGACTCTTCATCTCAAGCTTTGCTTTGGCATACATACTTTTGAGTTCAATATTTTCGTTCCGCAAATCTCGCATGCCGTCTTCAGATCTCTTATCAAGCTCTTGCGTCATGTAAAATACTTTAAGCTGCAGACCGAAATTTTCTTTTTGAAGCTTGTCAATTAATGCACTTTGTTCCTTCAGAGTCAATTTACTAGCTGTACTAGGTGGTTTTTTCGCGGTCCCTGTCACTGAATGACTAGGCGCAGATTGCTGGCGGCGTGCTGATAATGCGGCCGGAACATCTCTTTGTTGTCCACGTAGTGCAAAGTTTTTAATTGCCGAATCGGTGACCTGAACATTTTTGACTCTCGCTGCAATAACTGTTCTAGTCGGATCTTGCATCGCGAGACTGACGCGTTGTTGCCGTGGTGGTTGTATTATTCGTGCACTTGTACTTTTATTCATCAGTGGAGACATATCAAAACCTTCATCGTCAAACTCCTCTTCTGTAACATCCGCTAATCCGCCATCATCTTCGCTATGAGTATTGTAGGATGACTTTTCTAAATCGATAGCAGGTGGATCAAATGCATCTTCTTCATGAGATATTGACGGCGATAATAAAGGTGATGATAAAATTTGCTGCATTTCAGCATCTCCATCAATGCCATCTTCAACGTGATCGTCGTTCTCTTCTTCAGCATTATCTTCTCCGCTAAACTCGTTACTGTAATTTTTCTGCCGAGCAACAACTGTGGGTGAAGGCGGTGATGAAGTTTGTGAATCCGGGTCAAAACTATCAGATGCATCATCTGTTGCACTCACTTCATTCGACGCGCCATCATCAAAATCTGACTGAGCCGAGTCTTCATTGTACATTTGGACTAATGATCCATTAAATGACGTTTCGATTGAAGGTAATGAAAGTCCATTATCAGTAACCATTCCAACAGTTGACCCAGCCATTTGAGTCGATTCTGCAGTAGCATCTGGTGTTTGGTGAAAGAGATCTGTAGTTACTGACATCGTTGCAATGTGGTTACAGTTGTTGTTGTTGTTGTTGTTGTTGTTGTTGTTGCGTACTGTTGATTATGCAGTTAGTTTAATGGTGATAAAATGAAGAAAACTGCAACCACAAGTTAAATCATACCGTAATTTGCCAGATTAAATGACTTCAAAGTGCACAGCAAGTCGATAACACGTTGAATGCGGATCAGGCCATATCACGCTTCGACTGGTCCACACAGGCGATACACGCCCTATTAGAGTCCAAGCACCGACTGACGGGTTCTGTTTTTAGCCACGAATAGCAGCGACACTGGAAACTCGCAAAGCGGATTCTAGTGGTGATGCTGCACTTTCAATACTGACTCGAAATAGACGTGTTCAAAGTGCTATCAACCACGCGAAAAGGCCTGAACACGAGCCTGCTTTTTTGTTTTGGCCCAAATGCTGAGTGCGGTTTGTTTTGCTCCCGAAGCGCGTCTCGCGGCGAGCCTCTACAGTACTACAGTAGTGCTGGAAGGGCGGACTTACCCGGCCGGCACATAGCTACTGTTCCGCCCAGCCGCAACCCTGTGAATGCGCGGTCGCCATCACGATCGGCGACCAGCATTGAACCTCTGCTCTTAGCTTGCAGGAGCAGCACCCGCCATCTCCATTCTCAACATGCTACGTTTTCACAATTTAAACGAATAGACGCTCAATCCGAAGCAATTAGAAATGAAGGAAAATAAACGGTACTGACCGGAGTGAATATGTCTATCAAGTGAGATAGAACCAATTACCAATGCACTCGCTCCTTCCACAAGAAAAAAGGTAGGGAGAAGTTTCACTTACACTACTGTAGTCAAGTTTGTTGAAGTGCAGTTAGTTATGATCAGTCTGTATGAAATTTTGGGAGCATCCTCTGCCATTAAACTTGAATACTTGCAAAATCCCGGAATACAATAGTCCGGAATCGTTTTATCACTTGCTATCTTGAACCGAATCAAACTTGTGGGTGTCCTCAGCATTGACGTACAAATCGGTGGTGTCTATCACAAACAACGAATCGGATAGCCATGAAGTTGACAAACTGACATCTATATGTGCTGCGCCTGTCAGCTACTGCCTACGGAGACTGTTATTGGTAGAACTTTCTATAGAAACAGACTTACTATATTTTTATAATACGATACCAGTTCGTCTCAGTGGATTGCTTTAGGTAAAAACGTAGCTATGATTGAAAATCTGAGTACTTAGGAGTGCTTTGGTGAATAATGAAATACGGTGGTGGTTGCCATTAAATGGGCTGGGTAGCTCTGTGCTGCTCTCGGCATGGAGTTCGTCGCTCTATCGCAAGCTGTGCGAGTTGCGATCTCAGCATTGGATGGCGTCGCGCCAATCGCGATTGACGCGTGTCCATAAGAGTGCTATATATGTATGAATTGTTTAGTTTTTGTCAACCTCCAGTTCCATAAATGAGAGCGCATTCGAGACCTAAGAAGCTGTAGCCTGCGGGAATCATCATGGCTATATTACGTACCCTACAGTTCACAAAATGGCCGCCGTCCGTTTGCTACGTACAGTATGTAACATCCCAACTTCACTACGTAGCCGCCCGCTTCTTGAAGCATTTCAACTGAATCTCTGGTGATGAACACTCAAGCACGCTGCTCTTTTGATACTGTAGGGAAAGCATGGAAATCTACGAATTTAAATATGATAGAAATAAATGATTATTCCGCAATTCTAAAAAAACAAACAAGCGACACAAAAACACCACGATTTATCAAACGAAAACAAATAAAAATTCAAATTAATATCAAATACAGAAACTTATTATATTTATTATAACTATTATCTCCATTTTGTTTAGAATTCAGGAGTATCGTATAATCCATCAGGATCACGACCATTTTCAACAACAAATTCTTGATGCTTAGCACGCATGTGTGAAAGTTGGGCAACAAGTAAATGTGATTGAACTTGAACAACTGGGTTTGTCTTGGCGGCACCTTCAACAGCCTTGCATGCAACACTCCAACGATCAGTCTTGTTAAGAACCATCATGGATAATGGAGTGGTGGTTGTACCTTCTTCATCGTAACCAGCAATTGTGACACGATCCATGTTAGGACGGCCGAATAACAGACCCTTAAGCTCAGTTGGATAACCGTGATAGTTGAAGTGAACTGGCTTGTCTTCAGTGAAAAGGGAAGTGAAAGCCGCGTTATCGAGTGAATGTGGATGAGTACCATCGGCCTGAAGAATCATAAGATCGGTAACGTTGACGACACGGACACGGAGTGAAGGAAGCAACTTCTTGAGTAATGAGGCAGCAGCAATGACCTCAAAGGTGACCTCGACGCCGAGACCAACAAGGACGACATCAGGATTAACACCTTCATCAGTTGAAGCAAACTTGAAAACTGAAGCACCAGCAACACAATGAGCCTCGGCCTCTTCAGGAGAAAGGTAGATTGGAGTTGGAGCCTTGGAACCAACCATAAGATTGATGTAGTTCTTGCTGCGAAGACAGTGACGGATTGTTGAAAGGAAGCAGTTGGCATCAGGTGGAAGGTAGACACGAGCAGCAGCAGACTTGAGCTTGATAACTGTACCAATAAATGCAGGGTTCTGATGCGAAAAACCGTTGTGCTCTTGACGAGCCCATGTCGAAGTCTCAATGTAATTGAGCGAACCAGTACCACGACGCCATTTGGTCTCCTGGGCCATCTTCATGAACTTGGCATATTGAACCATCATAGTGGCGATGATACCGAGGAAGGACTCATATGAGGGGAAGACACCAACACGACCGGTGAGAGTGTAACCTTGCATCCAACCCTCGCAACAATGTTCTGAAAGAATCTCAGTGACACGACCACCTTTGCCACGAGTCTCAGGATCCCATTGAAAATCACGAGTGGTGTGCTCAAAGACGGCGTCAAGCTTGTTGGAAACCAGCTCATCGGGCGAGAAGACACGTAAATTCTTGGGGTTGTGTTCGAGTGCAGTGTCAAGGTACTCACCAACGGCGTGAGTTGCAGAGTATTGAGTACCCTTCTCCTTAGCAAAAGGCCTCCAGTCGGGAAGTTCAAGAGGTTCATAACCATTGAATGTCTCCTTTAATTGACCCATACGCTTGGAAGGCTTGGCGGGAATCAGTGACATGATCTCAGGAATTGGATAACCTTCAGGAGTGAGAAGTTTGTCGACACCATAGGATGAGAGCCATGTGTTCAGCATCTCGAACTGCTGCTTGTCGGTCTTGGCCTCTGGAAGAGGAACTTGGTGAGAGTGGAATGAGCCTTCAATTGGAACACCGTTGAGCTCCTTGGGACCAGAGAAACCCTTTGGAGTGCGGAGGACGATCATGGGCCACCTGGGCTTAATGATTGGTGTACCGGTGCGAGCAGCAGCTTGGATGGTCTTGATTTCTGAGAGAGCCCAGTCGAGGGCAGCGGCAAGCTCGTCGTTGATGTTGAGAAGATCTTCGACAATGACGACCTGGTAACCGTAACCGGTGAAGAGAGAGACCAGCTCCTTATCATCATTGGTACCGGGGATTGTACGTTCTGAAATCTTGAAGCCGTTGACGTGGAGGATTGGAATGACGGCGCCCGACTCGGCGGGATCGACGTACTTGTGGGAGTTCCATGCACTGTCGAGTGGTTAGCAGCTGATTCAACTGTATGAGAAGGCAATCGAAGGGGACACGTACGCAGCAAGAGGACCAGACTCGGATTCACCGTCACCGATGACACAGGCGACAACAAGATCGGGCTTGTCCATGATAGCACCATAAGCGACTGCAAGTGAGTAACCAAGCTCACCACCTTCGTGGATGGAGCCGGGAACCTCGGCATTGATGTGGGATGGGAAACCACCGGGCCATGAGAAACCACGGATGAGTTTCTGAAGACCGGACTTGTCGCGGGAGTACTCGGGCATGAATGCACCGAGCGAGTCCTCGATCCAGAGATCTGCAAGGATGGCGGGAGCACCGTGGCCGGGACCAACGACGTAGATGAGGTCAATGTCGTTCTTGACGATCAGACGGTTGAGATGCGCGTAGACGAGAGTAAGACCAGGGCAGGTACCGAAGTGACCTAGAAAGAGGCAGGAGTTAGTCAATTGAGTCAATTGCAGGAGATGCGGTAATTTTGAGAGATGGGGAGAAAGACATACCGAGCAGACGGAACTTGATGTCGTCTTGGGTGAGTTCCTTCTCGAGCATGGCGTTGGACTTGAGGAAGATCATTGCCGAAGCAATGTAGTTGGAGAGAGACTGAAACTTGATGAGCGCATCCTTCTCGGCGGCAGGCAGGTAGCCAGAGTAGTTGGTCTTCTTCTGGAGCTGCAGGACGAGGTCGGGCAGGAGCGATGGATCGGGAGGCGGGTTGGGGATCTCGTGGATCGCAGACATGGCGGAGGGATCACGATAGGAAAGTGTGTGTGAGTAGTAGTGGAGGAGTAGATTGTGGTAGAGATGATACGAGGGCAAGTGGGCAGTGAGGTCGGCCGAGGGTCTTTATATAGCGCTTTGAAGGCCAGGTCGGCGCATCGGCGACGTTTAGGCCGCGAGCGCGAGACAGCGGGAGAGAGACAGAGAGTGCGAGCTGGGAGAGCTGCGGAGAGACGCAGCGTTGCCGCTTGCAGGTGTCGCAGGCACGTCACAGCGCCGCACGCGGTTATAAACATCAGGCCATCAAATCAACCGATGTCGCGCAGGCCCGTGCTGGCGTGTCGCGCGTCGTGCGACTTCCCCGGCTGCACTGCCGCTGCGATCGGCCCATCTGCACGCTCGCTCGCTCGCTCGAGTCGACCGGCCTCTGCAGGATCTCTGGAGCTGCTCGGCACCGCTCGGTGTCTGAGCATCGCATCAGGTGGCGATGTGGGAGCAGTATAGCAGCGGCAGACGAGGCAATGCATGAGACAGCGCAGCAGTGACGCAGAGCAGCGGCAAGTCCGGAGGAGACCAGAGTCGATTCACGGTGCGGTTATTGCAGCACTCAAAGCGTACTCAAAGCGGCCGTGGCGTGGTCGCGGGCGAGTGTGAACTGTGACGACCGAAGCGCTGTGCGAGCAGGCTGATCGAACAATTAGTTGGACCGACCGTCAGCCCACGCCGGCACGCTCAGTCGCTCACTGGCTCGGCGACAACTCAGCGACAACTCAGCGACAACTCAGCGACCCAGCTCCGTGTTCTGCATGCTGCTGCAGCGTGCCACCGGATCGGCGTCTGCGCATTCGAGCCGTGATGTGCTCGAGCTGCGGGTCGGCGAGCAGTCCGCCCTATCAAAGCTATATATATGGTCTCGCCGGGCTGGTCTCGCCGCCAGCTCGCGCTCACGCTCACGCCCCGTCGATCCGCTTCCGACCTCGGACTATTCTCCAGCGCGTTGCTAACATACAGTCACATATTTGGTCTCTAAGCACTCGCGGTCATATAATTCGGGCATACTGTGAGCCACTGCATGAGCATTGTGATCCCGCACTGTGCACCTGCCAATTTTCTTTGTATATACAGCATACAGTCCACTCTGCAGTACATA
Source organism: Myxozyma kluyveri (assembly GCA_030568365.1). Classification (NCBI taxonomy): domain Eukaryota; kingdom Fungi; phylum Ascomycota; class Lipomycetes; order Lipomycetales; family Lipomycetaceae; genus Myxozyma; species Myxozyma kluyveri. The sequence continues at coordinate 312,907 of JAJLTX010000007.1, read as the reverse complement.
CGGTGACATATTGTGATATGGCGCATCTGCCAGACTGCCATCGCCGACCAAAACGCCGATGCCGCCCCCAGTTTGGTCTATTCCGCCTCTTGCTGCAATTGGTGGGCACTTCAGAGACCGTAATTTTGAATACTGTACAGTACATCGTATATACACTGTACGTCGCACATCTGAACCGCGGTTCCATTCGACTCGCTTTGTTCTTAGGATATTCTTCTGTTCTGCCCGCCGTATTAACTGTAGACCGTATTGACGTACGTATACGCACGTGCTATACGTACATATTGTAATTTCATTCCAACACCTGATATCAATTGCTGCAACTTGTACAGTACACTGAAAGCTACATTATGCTCTATTGTGCGAGATCAGCAGTGTAAATCATTCCCATTGATTCATCAGCATTGATCCACTCGATTCGCAAGTTATACGATATATAAAAGTCTCTTTATTTACCATCTCCCCAATCTCTACCTCTGTAAACAACACTACCAGTTATCCCCGCAAGGTCCAGCCTCACGGTACAGTTCAACTACGTATATCATCGACAAATGCAATTGCTCTCTACAAACACGCACAATATTCTTCCATGATTGTCTACCACTTACTCGCGCTTGAGAAGCGATCGTCCAGTCATGTGCTCGGGCTTGGAAAGACCAAACACGTCAAGAATAGTAGGTGCAACATCACCGAGAACACCACCATTGTCAAGAGTCCATGATTCGGGTGCGTTGGCCATGACGAATGGGACCTTGTTGGTAGTGTGTGAAGTCTTGGGCTTGCCCTCGCTGGTGGTCATCTCCTCGGCGTTACCGTGGTCAGCAGTCACGAACAAAATGTATCCCTCCTTCTTGCAAGTCTCGTACATGGTAGCTATCGACTGGTCACAGTGGCTGACAGCCTCAATGGCAGCCTCGTACTTTCCAGTGTGTCCAACCATATCAGGAGCAGCAAGATTGCACATGACAAGAGGATAAGTCTGCTCAGTCATGCGCCTGCAAACCTGATCAGCGACCTCATGTTGCGACATCTTAGGCAGCAAATCGTAAGTTGCAACCCTAGGTGACGAAATCAAGTCACGGTCCTCGAGAGCGAATTGCTTCTCAACACCACCGTTGAAGAAGAAAGTAACGTGTGCGTACTTCTCAGTCTCGGCAATGTGAATTTGGGGAACACTCTGCTTGCCTAACCACTCGGCGAGAACATCGTCCATGCGTTGAGGAGGGAATGCTAACTTGAATGGGTAATCAGCCTTGTATTGAGTCATCGTGGTGATCTCAAGACCAGCAGGGATCTCAATGTCAATGGGGGATGAGTCCACGCCGAGAAGTTGAGTAATCTCACGAACACGGTCGGATCGGTAATTGAAAAAGAAAAGAGTGTCGTTTTCCTTAACACGGGCGTCGTCACCGTTAACGAGAATTGGCTTGATGAACTCATCAGTCTCGCCAGCCTCGTAACGCTTCTCAATGGTGTCAACGATCGAGGCCTGCTCGACCTTCTCGAACTCATCTGCAGATTCTCCGAGAATACCCTTGAGTGACATCTCAACACGATCCCAACGTTTGTCACGGTCCATGGCGTAGTAACGACCAACAACGGTAGCTAATTCACCAACACCGAGTTCCTCAAACTTGGCCAACAAAGTCTTCATGTAGGCGCTGAGAGACTTGGGATCAGTGTCGCGGCCATCACCGAAAGTGTGAACGTAAACCTTGGTGAGTCCAGCATCCTTGGCAGCAGCAAGAAGCTCAAACAGGTGGTTCTGGTGCGAATGAACACCGCCGTCACTGAGCAGACCAAGAAGGTGAAGACGTCCGCCGCTGACAGACTTTGCGCGGTCAAAGGTGGCAATGATGCTGGGGTTAGTGCCGAACTCGTGGTTTTTCATTGCCATGTCGATACGGACAACATCTTGCCAGACAACACGACCGGCACCAATGTTAAGATGGCCGACCTCGGAGTTACCCATAAGACCTTCAGGCAGACCGACGTAGGTCGACGAAGCCTCGAGAGTGGTGTATCCAGGGATCTTGGTGAAGCCGTCCATGCAGGGCGTCTCGGCGTGGTCAATGGCATCACCGGAGCGACCCTTCTCGGGAGAAATACCCCAACCGTCTGAAGAACGCAAGATTTGTTAGTGATTGGTTTGGAAATGATGCATATGCACATTGCAGATTAAGTGGTGTTGCTGCCATTGATCTGGCAGCAAACTCGCTATTGAGCTAGCAAAATGAAAACAGAAACAGAACACGTACCAATGACGACAAGGCAGGCTTTCTGAGCGACTTTGTCCATTGCTAATTCTAGAATGTCTATAAGTCTATATATAGGTCTATAGATGAGTAGATGGGTGCAAATGTGGGGTGGGTTGCTGACGAACAGAATATATCCGGTGGAGCGGCGGCAAGAATCGTAAGGCGCAGAGTTTTGCAGCCAGCCAATCAAAGCGCCATGGGGACCAGGGTTGGGTGCTGGTACGGCGACTGGGCTTCGAGACGACTCCCAATGCTTGTACCGCCGCTGTGCGCTGCACCACACCACTGCGCAAAAAGGTGCAAATCGGACCAGTACAATTGGCCGAGCAAGCCGGTCTTAAACACGAGGGCAATGAAACTGCATCGCAGGCTTATACAGTACGGACTTATGGTCGTACGAGTGGTGGAAATTGGCCGTCCAATCAAAGATTCAATGTGCATATACTGTATATATATACGTCGCACGCCTCCGCCGTCAGCCTCACCGCTGCTCCTTACAGCGATATATGGCGCGCATGATTCTGGACAACAGCGATGGAGATTGGGCTTGTCGCAGCGTCTCATAATGATTATGAGACGGCCAGTTGAGACTCGAGCGGACACGGGCTGTGCAGCTGCACAGTGTGCAGGCCTGCCGCGTCGGATCCAGAGCTATAGTATACGAGCCCGCCAGCAGCTGCAGCGCCTCCGAGATCCACTTCGTCATCACCACATGAGTTTATCACAGATTCTCCGTCCACTTCGAATATATACACTGTAATATAGAAGCCCGCGGTCCACGCAAATCTCGCTGGACCGGACGCCCCAGTGTCCAAATGGCGCCACTGCCTGTTCGTCGGGGCCGCAGCGACACGCGACACCGCTCTAGCGAGATTATATCTGTGTCGCACGTCTGCCCCGAAATCACGGCACGCACCGTCTGGGCGAAACTCTATCTCCATCTCTGACATCACCGCTCGCGCCAGATCCTCCGCCTTCCTCGACGCGTTCGCGCCTGATCTGCGCCCTGCTCCTCCCCCGGGCACCGTCCTCCCGACACTGTACAGTATATTGCGGGTCGCCGTCCCGGGCGCGCCAGAACGTCGCGCCATCGCCGGCCCTCTGCTGCCGTGCTGCGTCCAGCAGCTCGGAGACTCCCGCGCGACAGCTGTCTCGACAGGGCCGAGGAACGGCCTTACGCGCACGTTACGCGCACGCACGCGCGCTTCCGCAACCGCCATCCCCAATTCTAGAAACCGATAGCAAATCTAAACCATCGACCGCCGTCTCGAAGACTCCTGTTCGATTAACGATGTCTTCGTCCTGCATTCTGAGACCACATCCTAACGGCACTTGCCGCTCCTGCCGCAGTCAGGCGATATACTGTATACTGCACTTCCTATTTCGCGCCATTGTTTTTCACGCGTATCTTCCACCGGCGTCGCGTGCACTCTTGACTCTACACCCTGCCAATGCACGGCGTCGCTTGCATTTTGCATTCGTCCAGAATAGACGAGACTGTCCTGGAGTCGCCTCGAGCTCGAGCGAAGCCTCACTGTGCCAAGGCTTTATACTGTAATTGTGTTCTACAGAGATGCGGGGAGACAGATATTAGCGTTCTCGCTTGCTATTTAACACGCACGTCCAAAAACATGTCCGCCGCCCATCTACACTTGCGTCATCGCATCGCGTATATACAGCACACTACAGACCTAATGCAGGAACAAATCTATCAATTACCGTAAATCAATTAATCGCCTCCTGTGCACATGATCTTCGCCGTTTCCCTGCCTTCGCGATCCTTTTGTCGTTGCTAAATAACTTATACCTTATTCATCACCTTATACATCTATCGGACCGTGGTTTTTCCGTCAATTCAGACGCGAGTCGACTTCGTGTTGCATGTTGCACCTAGCTGTTGCGTAGAAGCTACGCCGGGTTGCTGTCCACCGAGTAGTCGTAACGGCTGTTGCGTAGCTCCGGTATATACTATGCCACCGGCTCATCAGACTCTCGACTCAATGACTCGCCCCCATCGCGTTCCTGCTCCTGACTCCTGATCTCTTCCTTCCACCGGATGTGTTTCGCTCACTCTCGTCCGTATATATGCTTAACTATAACCCATACTATCTTCAATTACCGCTCATATCCGTTAATATTCTCTTCGCACTTGCATCTCAACCACACTTTCCATAGCTCTATTCCATACTCTTGCCCAACATCGTCTCTACGCATCCGTAATCTGATCCTTTTTTGTTTTTGCCAAACGCTCATTTCGCCACACGATTATGCAATTCCGTGTACTTCCACTATTTCGATCCGCAGCCGCCTATCTCATCTATCGTTCTAGCTTTGGTATCGTAGGTTCAATCCGGAATCGGTCTTCGAGCTTGCCGACTGCTATCCCTTGACCGTTAAGTATCCCTCGCATGTACTCGAATTTCTAATCAAATATCGTAAGCTTTGTTTAAAATATTTCTGAACTGAAGAACTGATCTCATGGTATATCCGTGACATTATCATTAATGGTATACTCGGGTATCCACATCCGCGCGCATAATTCGCAAATGGCCCACTTCGACCGCCTTCTTGATAAATGCGTAATCGCTTGAAACACCCGCTAATTTCATAAGATCTTAGTCACCTTTACAGGAACTGGATTCAAAGTAAACACAGGTAAAGCTATAACTTACGTGACACGTATACCTATTAATTCGTAATATATATACAACGCAAAAACGAAACTTTCGCGATGGCATGCTTCTTACATTATTATGGGCTACGTAGTACGTATTTGCTTAGTACTGTACCACACTTTCAGGCTACAGTAATTTTCTGAGACTCCGTTTAGCCTGTTAATCTACATTTACAGCATCTGTTGAATAAACTTTTCAAATAAAAATATACCGACTCAGATAAAATAATAAAAACTAAACTGAAAATTAACAAAGAAATATAAAAAATTTCAAATATACATTAAATAAAAAAACAATTCAAAGACTCCCGTAAATTAAAATAACATGGCCGTGTTATTTAAACAGGAAGAGGGAATTGAACTGCCCAAGCTGAAATTTCAGCCTTGAGCTTGCTAAGTTCTTCGGAGCCTGCCGCAACTGCCTCCTTAAAATCTTTAAGCTTGTTGGCTTCCTTGGGAAGTGATGCTTGAGTTGCAACTGCAATTTTAACGGCTTGGTCAATGTATCCAGCAATACGCTTGAAATCTTCCTCACCAAGACCACGTGTAGTCATGGCTGGAGCACCAATACGAACACCACCGGGAACAAGAGCAGACTTGTCGCCAGGGATAGCGTTCTTGTTGAGAGCGATGTTGATAGCTTCGCAAACTGACTCAACACGAGCACCGTCAATACCGACTGAGCGAAGGTTGACAAGAACCATGTGTGAGTCAGTACCACCGGAAACAAGAGTGTAGCCGAGAGTGTTGAACTCATTCTCAAGAACCTTAGCGTTCTTGATGACTTGAGCTTGGTAGGCCTTGTAGTCCTCTGATTGAGCTTGCTTAAGAGCAACTGCAAGAGCGGTAATGGTGTGGTTATGGGGACCACCTTGGTGACCAGGGAAAACAGAGAAGTTAATCTGGCTCTCGAGGTCGTAAAGAGTCTCCTTACCGGTCTTGGCGTTGACTGACCGAACCCCGCGACGGAAGAAAATCATAGCACCACGAGGACCGCGGAGAGATTTGTGAGTGGTGGTGGTGACGACATCAGCGTACTCGAAAGGCGAAGGAATGACTTGAGCAGCAATGAGACCAGAGATGTGAGCCATGTCGACGACAAGGTAGGCGCCAACTTTGTCAGCAATCTCACGGAAGCGCTTGTAGTCAATCAAACGACAGTAAGCAGAGGTACCAGCAACGATGATCTTGGGTCTGAAAAGAATAGCAGTCTTCTCAAGCATGTCGTAGTCAATGATGCCAGTCTCGAGATCAACTCGGTATGGCATAGTCTCAAAGTAAGTTGAGACAGCCGAGATTTTCTTGCTGTCGGTCTGGTAGCCGTGGGACAAGTGACCACCATGGGGCAGATCAAGACCCATAATACGCTCATGAGGCTTGATGAGAGCCTGGTAAACCTGAAGGTTGGCAGGTGAACCGGAAAGAGTTTGAACATTGACACCCCAGTTGGCAGAGTCAACATGGAAAGCATCAAGAGCACGCTGTTGGCACAACCGTTCAATCTCGTCAATGTGCTGGTTACCACCGTAGTACCGGGCACCAGGGTAGCCCTCGGAGTACTTATTGGACATTGGTGAACCTAGAGCATCGAAGACGGCGCGCGAGGTAAAGTTCTCAGAGGCGATGAGAACAATCGACTCTTGTTGACGCTTGATCTCGGATTTCTGATATAATAATTAGTAAACATAATCATTGTAAATTATGAAGAGAAAGGAATTGCGTACCATGATGGCAGCAACCTCGGGATCGGAATCCTTGAGGGAAGCCTCAATCATCTATAGAACAAGGTTAGAATCATATGTCACTGGGGGCAAAATGCATTGAAATTGAGGAGGAGTACTAACGTTCTTGTGCGTCTCTGAGAGTGCGTACGACATTGCGGAGGTCTGGAACGAACGAGAGATAGTAGACGATCGAAATAACTAGGAAACTGTTAGAAAGACGTGTATTCGCAATTAGAAAGTGAGGTTGCAAGTTGGAAATTGGAAAGTGAAAAGCAAAGAAGATCAAATGTGCAAATTACTTCCCCACTGATCACGCCGTAGGATCCACGGTGATCCACGGTTACATGCACTTGAACGTCAAAAGCAAACAAAGAAGAGGACTTACAGATGATTTTAAAACGCCAAACTGTGAGCGAACAGTCTGTAGCATCTGCAATTCAGCTAAAGCCAGGGAGAAAGAGAAGACCAAAGATCAAAAAATCTACATAGCTCGGGGGCCAGCTCAGGAAGCGTTTTTTCACGATGAGCTGGAGGTCGAGTTCAGAGTGCGCCGCATAGGGAAACCGAAAGGGAAAAACTGAAAAACTTTTACAGTGAGTCTTGCTTTGTTATGGGGCCCGGGGTACGAAATGGCAAAGCGGCCAGACCGTTTGGAAATGGAAACGGAGTGGAAATTCTGGGGGAATTAAATGGCCAAACGGGGCACTATTTGGGGAGAGATCACCGGATGACGTTTACAGTGAAGAAGTAAGTGTTGACATTGCTTCAGGAGCAGCCTCTGCAGACGCTCTTTTGAAGCTCCGGCGACGCGCAGAGAAAGATCGCAGCCCGGTTGCAGTCCGGTTCAAGCTGTGCTTAGACGAGCAGTCTGCGCGAGTGCTGGGCCAGAAGCAGCAACAGGCACCAGCATTTGATGTACGGCATATCGTACGAGCGCGAGGAATGAGCGAAAGTACAATAGCACACCCAAGCCAGCAAGCACACTGGCTGTAAACAGCAACAGCAGCAGCAAATGCGAAGCAAGCTGGCGAGCACCGCGTCATGTGGCTTGAACAAGCCCTATCCCACAACATGGGGAAGCTCCGCGCGCGAGCTTGTAGAAAGAGCTTGCCCTCTGGCGACGAGAGATACACCCTACTGTAGTTGAATATGTTACATGCGCGCATATCGATGTGGATTACGGACCAGCGGCACGCGGAAATAGAGCACAGAGGCGCACAGAAGGCTGTTGGCCTTGGTACTCAGCGAGCGCCGGGTGGTTTTGGACTTGATGAGGAATACTGTTTATGTAGACGAATACCGGAGCCATTCGCTGACATAGGTTTTCACGATTGGCTCTGTAGACCGGTCGGTTTGGCCGGAGAAAAGGAGGCTTCTGCTCAGAATTGTTGTTAAGCGGCAGATCGTGATCGCGCGGCTGCCCCGCATCGACCCGTGCCGCCAACAAACCCTCTCAAAATCTCCACGACCTCCCCTTTCGCTTCCACCTCGCCCTGCTGGCCACAGTCCAGCTCACTCAGCTCAGCTCACTCAGCTTCCGCAGCCAGCATCCCTCACAGACCAGCCATCGCCATCCGTCGTTGTTCGATCGTCTGAGATCTGTCACTCGATTTCCCCGCACTCCTCCACGAGCCGCACAATCCGCATTATGAGATCAGGCGTGATCGTCCGCTCCACCGCGCGTCGTCTCTACGGTGCTGCAGCTGGCGCCACTAGGCATACGCCTTCTACATCAACGGCCACACTCAAGCAGACCCTACGTGATGTCATTCCTGAGAAGCGAGATTTGTTCAGACAGGTCAGAAAGGAACATGGGTCCAAGAGCTTGGGGAATGTTGGTGTCGAGAGCTTGTTAGGTGGCATGCGTGGCTTGCAGTGCATGCTATGGGAAGGATCGCAGCTCGATGCAAACGAGGGCATCAGATTCCATGGAAAAACTATCAAAGAGTGTCAAGAGATCTTACCTAAGGCCGAAGACGGCGGCGAAATGCTACCGGAAGGTGTGTTAGATATTTACTAGCTGGCGGAAGCGCCAAGCAGGAGTCATTTGCTAACGTGTACACGATATTCCAGGAATGTTCTGGTTTCTCTTAACCGGGCAAATACCAACTGATTCACAAGTCCACTCATTTTCAGAGGAACTTGCCGCCAAAGCTGCTTTGCCGTCGTACGCGACTGCACTCATTGACAGCTTACCACCTTCAATGCATCCAATGACACAAGTATCCATCGCCGTGGCTGCTCTGAACCATGAGTCAGAATTCGCAAAGTTATACGAGGCAGGAAGATTGTCAAAGGCAGACTATTGGGAACCGACATTTGACGACGCAGTCAACCTCATGGCCAAGTTACCTGTCATTGCAGCCAAAATATACCAGAACACGTATCGTGGCCGCGACAGAGGTGCTGGTGATATGGATCTCATGATGCAACTTTCGCCGTCTGCGGATTGGGCGCTCAACTTTTCAAATCTTCTCAATGTGTCTCATGATCCAGACTTCGTCAACTTCCTGCGTCTCTATCTTGCGCTTCATGGAGATCACGAAGGCGGTAATGTGTCTGCGCATGCCACGCATCTTGTTGGTTCCGCACTATCTGATCCGTACCTCGCGTATTCCGCGGGGTTGCTGGGTCTCGCAGGACCTCTCCATGGTCTTGCAGCGCAGGAAGTGCTTCGATTCATTCTTGACATGCAGCGCCAGTTACCGGAGACTGGCACATACTCTGACAACCAAATTGAGGCGTTCCTGTGGCGAACATTGAAGTCAGGACGCGTGATCCCAGGATACGGCCATGCAGTACTACGAAAGCCGGATCCACGATTTGAAGCGCTGATGGAATTTGCACGACAAAGACCGCACATTGCACAGCACGATCGCGAGTTCAAGTTGGTGCAAGATGTCGCGAGAGTGGCGCCGGGAGTGCTAGCAGAGCACGGCAAGACGAAGAATCCGTATCCCAATGTCGATGCAGCATCTGGAGTGCTGATGCACCACTTTGGACTCAAGCAAACGCTGTTCTATACGGTTGCATTTGGCGTGTCGCGATGTATTGGTCCGCTTGCACAGTTGGTTTGGGACAGGGCGCTGGGATTGCCAATTGAGCGGCCAAAGAGTCTGACGCTGGCGAGTGTTGTTGCTCGGGCAGGGGCGGACAGACAGTAGAAATTAGTGCAGCCGATTGTTGCTGTCGTTTGCTGAGTATACTTGCGATGGAATCAAATGCAGTACTGTATACGTATACGTAGTACGCATGTAATGAGGAGCCGAGAAGGAAGAGGGCATTGATTGCCATTGATTGCAAGATGCCCGAAACGGCAGTGCTCGGCAGCGTGCAGCCGACAGGACCGTGAGCCGCGCGGCGGCGAGCCGACGGCCAATCAGCGTGCGCGGAGTCCGCGGCGGAAGCGTGGCACCGCCCCAAAACGCGGGGCTCGTGGGCCGGGTAACGCGCCGCGGCTGACGGCAGCCGGCGCTTATAGCCCAGAGCCTATAGGCTAGCTGCCAGAGCCAATAACAGGAGCCAGAAGCCCATCACCGAAACTGCAAATCTTCTGGTCCTCTTCCTCCTGGCCCGCTTCACCACTATTTCACCACCTTTCCCCGAATCTGTTGCTGCTCTGCTTTGCCAGCGCTTCTTAGGACATTTCTCACAGCAATGGCCATGCTGCGCTCTCTGCCAAAGCTCGCCTCGAGCATGGCCGCGTCCGGCCGCTCGCTTGGGGCCCACAGCACTCGCGCCGGTTGGCTCTCTCGAAGCCAATTCAGCAAGTCCTACCCCGCCGTCACGCGTGTTCTCTCTACTGCAGTCGAGCCTGCGTCTGTTGGTGTGGTATGTGCCTCTTTTTCGCGCTTCTGCGCCGTCCTGTCGTCTGTTTCGCTGCTGTTCGTGTGCGCATCTGGTTATGTGACGTTCACGCGACCTGCTTGCCACCTACCTGCAATTGCTCGCCACTTTCTGCGACCATCGAGGATTCCGCAAATCAGCACAATCGTCCGTGCTTTCTTCGCCATCTATACTTCCACCACTCAGTATCCGCTCACGGCCTCAAACTATTAGCAGTGATCGACAACCTGCACAAGGACAGCTTGATCAGTCCTGGTGACTAAATGTGGACGCACAATCTGCGTCAGCTCAATTTCAGTGCTCTCCAGCGGCTCTTTCTTACGCATTCACTGATCTACTACGCCAGCATTCGCCGAATTCAGCTCACTTCACCAATTTTTATAGCGGTTTGACGCGGATCCGACACCTGCCGGCTCTCTGCTGGCCGTGCGGCGCGCAGCTCAACATTGCTTGACGATTCAGTGCGGTATCAGCATCAAGCATTGGATGCGCTCGCTGAACTCCAGATGGAAATCACACATTACAGCGCGGCAGACGACCACCAAGGGTGGAGCAATACTTTTCAATTTAACAGGTGCTAACGTCTTCTCACTGACAGGACCCTAACGACTCCTTCCTCGATGGCAACTCTGCCAACTACATCGACGAGATGTACGATGCCTGGAAACAGGACCCGTCCAGTGTCCACATTTCATGGCAAGTCTACTTCAAGAACATGGAGACCGATGGCGTTGAGCCTGCTCGCGCTTTTATTCCACCACCTACTCTTGTGCCACCGCCCCAGATGGGCGTTCCTTACGTGGTTGCCGGTGCCGGCCTTGGCGGCAGCACTGATGTCCTCAACCATCTCAAGATTCAGCTCCTCGTCCGCGCTTATCAAGTCCGTGGTCACCTCAAGGCCAACCTTGATCCTCTTGGAATCCGGAAAGAGACTATCCCCAAGGAGCTTACTCTCGAGCATTACAGCTTCACCGAAGCTGATCTCGACAAGGAGTACAGTCTTGGACCCGGAATTTTGCCATGGTTCGCCATCGATGGCAAGAAGAAAATGACTCTCCGTGAGATCATTGCTGCCTGCGAGAAGACTTACTGCTCGTCTTATGGTGTTGAGTACATTCACATCCCTGATCGCGGGGAGTGCGATTGGATCCGTCAGCGTATCGAGGTTGCTCAGCCTTACAGCTACAATAGCGATGAGAAGCGCCGTATCCTCGACCGTCTTATCTGGGCCACTTCGTTCGAGAACTTCCTCAGCACCAAGTATCCCAACGACAAGCGTTTCGGTCTCGAAGGTGGTGAGACCATGATTCCTGGTATGAAAGCACTCATTGACTATTCCGTTGAGCAGGGTGTTACCGACATTGTCATTGGTATGCCTCATCGTGGTCGTCTTAACATGTTGTCGAACGTTGTGCGCAAGCCTAACGAGTCTATTTTTTCCGAGTTCTCTGGAACTGATGACGCTGCTGATGAAGGCTCTGGCGATGTTAAGTACCATCTTGGTATGAACTACCAGCGTCCTACTCCCTCCGGCAAGCGTGTCAACCTGTCACTTGTTGCCAACCCATCCCATCTCGAAGCTGAGGACTCTGTTGTTCTTGGTAAGGCTCGTGCCATTCAACATTTCAACAAGGATGAGGGCAAGTTCGACACTGCTATGGGTGTCCTTTTGCACGGTGATGCCGCCTTCGCTGGCCAAGGTATCGTTTACGAGACTATTGGTCTTCATAACCTTCCCGCTTTCTCTACCGGTGGCACCATTCACATCATCATCAATAATCAAATTGGTTTCACAACCGATCCTCGCTTCTCGCGTTCGACTATCTACCCATCTGATCTCGCCAAGGCAATAGATGCTCCCATTTTCCATGTCAACGGTGACGATGTCGAAGCCGTCAACTTTATTTGCCAGCTTGCTGCTGACTGGCGCGCAACTTTCAAGAAGGACGTCATCATTGATATTGTCTGCTACCGAAAGTACGGTCACAACGAAACAGATCAACCTTCGTTCACTCAACCTCTCATGTACAAGAAGATTGCTGCCCAGAAGCCCGTCATTGACAAATATGTCGAGCAATTACTTTCTGAGAAGAGCTTCTCGCAAGCTGATATTGACGAGCACAAGAAGTGGGTCTGGGGCCTTCTTGAGGAGTCGTTCTCGAAGGCTAAAGACTACACTCCTTCGAACGTCGAGTGGCTCGCATCGCCATGGGACGGTTTCAAGACTCCCAAGGAGCTTGCTACTGAGATTCTGCCACACGAGCCTACTGCAGTTGACGAGAAGCTTTTGAAGCGCATCGGTGATGTCATCTCTACACCACCTGAAGGGTTCACTGTTCACCGTAACCTCAAGCGTATTCTTAACAACAGAAAGAAAACTGTTGACGAGGGCGCCAATATTGATTGGTCCACTGGTGAGGCCCTTGCTTTTGGTTCGCTCGTCGCTGAGGGTGTTCACGTCCGTGTTTCCGGTCAAGATGTTGAGCGTGGTACTTTCTCACAGCGTCATGCCGTTCTCCACGACCAAGAGTCTGAGGCTATTTACACTCCTCTGCAGACCGTTTCAGAAGACCAGGCTGCATTTGTCATCTCCAACTCATCGCTCTCTGAGTATGGTGTTCTTGGTTACGAATACGGTTACTCATTGACTTCTCCTGATGCTCTTGTTATGTGGGAGGCTCAATTTGGTGATTTCGCCAACACTGCTCAGGTCATTATTGATCAGTTTGTTGCGTCTGGTGAAGTTAAGTGGGCTCAGCGTTCCGGCCTCGTTCTCTCGCTGCCACACGGTTACGATGGTCAAGGACCGGAGCATTCGTCTGCTCGTATGGAGCGTTACCTCCAGCTTGCCAACGAGGATCCTCGATTCTTTCCATCTGAGGACAAGCTCAATCGTCAGCACCAGGACTGCAACATGCAGATTGTGTACCCAACCACTCCTGCAAACTTGTTCCACATCCTTCGTCGCCAGGTCAAGCGTCAGTTCCGCAAGCCTTTGATTCTTTTCTTCTCCAAGTCTCTTTTACGCCACCCACTTGCTCGTTCGAACTTGTCCGAATTCACCGGTGACTCGCACTTCCAATGGATCATTGAAGATCAATCCGCTGTTCCTAAGTCTGAGACCAAGCGTGTGATCTTGTGCAGTGGTCAAGTTTACGCTACTCTTTGCAAGGCTCGTGACACCAACAACATCACTGACACAACCATCATCAAAATTGAACAACTTCACCCATTCCCATGGGCTCAACTCCGTGATGCTCTTAACGAGTACCCCAACCTCCAGGAGATTGTCTACTGTCAAGAAGAGCATCTTAACGCCGGTGCATGGACATACGTTTTCCCACGCTTACAGACACTTCTTAAGGAGACTGACAAATACAAGGACTTTGACGTCAGATACGCTGGCCGCCAGATCTCTGCTTCCGTCGCTGCTGGTAACAAGGTTGTTCACCACAACGAAGAGGAGGCATTCCTTAAGGATGCTTTCAGCTTGTAAGTTTGACGAAAATAAAAAACACATTCAAGAGCTACAGTTTTTTTGTCATTTGTTAATTGATGTTCTTTCTTTTTGTGCTCGATCGGTGTAAAACGGGTTTCTTTTTATTCTTTCATTTTGTTGTTGCTGTTCATTCACTCATTTGTTCCAATCATTTATCTACTCTTATTAATAACTTTTAACGATCATTTATCATTTTCTCATATTGTCTTATCTTGCTATAGCTGTTTCCTCATTTTTTCTTATTTTTTTTTTTTTTTCATCGCTTGCTATGCTCTTTGTCGCGCATTTCTTTGGACCGGCTCGCAATTTGAAAAGAATTTTATATATGAGGAACTTTTAAAGCTTGACACTGGCATTTGGCATTCCTAGTAAGAGTAAAAAAAGAATGATATTTAAAACCTTACACTTGAACCAGGCTGCATTGACAAAACTATTTGTACGGTTTGTTCCTCGTAAAATCTTGACATTGCAGCCGGTGTTTGTTTGTTTTGCCCTCCTATGTGCAAATTAGTGTATTTGACCTTTTGAGAAAACTTGAGGCTCTTGGATTATTATTTATGATACTTAATCGGGCGTAGATTGCTGACTTACTCTAATAGTGAATTCATTACGAAGAAACCTGCGCCAACACCCACGATGAAAGCAACAACAGAAGAAAAGCCAGCTTCGATAACAAAAAAGGTGTCGTCAACGGAAGAAGGAGTTTGGGATAAATTGACAACGATATTTGGATTGCGTAAGTAAGATAGTACGACATTGTTGGATTCTTAGTTGATTTTGTATTTGCTTATGGTGTAAGGCTAGCTAGGGCGGTTCGTAATTTTGATACTTTTGTTGGCTCTAGACAAATAAACTTTTTTAATGTTGAAAATGACTATAATATACAGGATATGAGAACAAACCAACGAAATAAAAATCATTTGCGACCTTCATTGAAAAACGATGCGTTCAAATTGACTCGCGATACTACCATTCCCTGTCTAAGACCCGTACGACCTGTCAAAGTCGACTGTTCTTGTATCTTCTGTTTCTTGGTATTTGAGCAATTGTAAAATCTGGATTGATGTGGAATTTCAGATTGTGCATCTAATGATATGGAATGTGCAATTAAGGCACTTGATTGGCGATTAGGTGTTGGCGACCCATTTGGTTGCGTTAATGTTGAGAGTCGACATGGCGCTAAAGAGGCTTGTGGAGGAACTTGTTTGCTGTGTGCAACATCATTTCCAAAAAAAGCAAATTCGTCATCATCATCGGATGCTCCATTACTATTAGTAACCGCTTTACTTGAAGTAGGTAAATTCATATTCTCATGACGTGAAAATGGACTGAATGATGCAGTTTGTGGAGTTGGTGATGCGTTCAGATTTGGGTATGGAGTCTGACGTCTTCTCTTGCGGATAGGTGATAATGTTGTAGGAGATGATGATGATCGGGATAACTTTGTTGAAAGCTTCTCGGTATCTTTTGTGGTATCGGACAATGAGAATTTTATGTCATCAAGCCGTAAAGCAAAAGAGTTAATTCCAAATTGACGTGGAAAATTAGATTCAACTGAATATAAATGCGATTCAAGTCCCAAAGAACTGGGTGGATCAAGTCCAATAGGATAGAATGGGCGCGCATAGACGTCGAATGATGGATTGTTTGATTGAGTCTCCAATCCAGAAATTTCATTAAGAAGACCACTGATCATTCCATTAAATTTCTTACACATGCGATCACAACTTCCGGTAGTACTAACGCTATCTGTAATACTATCTGAGATGTCAGAGACTGATTGATCTCTTGAGTTATTCACGAGACAAATTTCAGATGATGTAATGGAGATGTCATTATCGCAATCCAGTAATTTATTAATTGCCCCATAATCAGTACTATCAGCTTGAGAATCATCAATTTGTAAATCTGTAGGTCCCAAAAATCCATTTTCAAGACGAGCAATGCGTGCAGTTATCAATGCTGCACTAAAAGCTTGATCAACAGAATCATCTTCTGTTATAGTTGGTAATAGAGATGATGTAGGAGTGGATATTTTTCCTTCAAATATAGGAGCTAGCAAAGGCGAAACAAATCGCGAAAGTCTTTCCTTCCCTTTCCAGGTCGCTTTCTCTGTTTGAGGAGAGCCCTGGTCGATAAACGGACGAAATGCGCTCTCAGCTTCGCGTAAAAAATTGAGTACTTCGACTCCTGAATTTATTCCAAAACATTTAACTTTATTCGCAATTCCTGGACCTGAAATAATTTCTGTTGCAAATTTACAACGACGTGGTGCTTCACGCATTACCGGTGCTAGCATGGGATCATAGTTCGGTTCAAAGTCGGGGAACGCGACGGCGCTGAAGGGGTCACTGGGGCTGGAGGCCGTACTTGACGACCGAGAGTGAGCTGGAAGCATATTGATTGCTTAAAAGAAAAAATTACCAATTAAAATCTGACTGTTGAAGGACGGAACCAGAACCGAGTGACAATATCAATGGAAGCAGGTGGTCAGTCTGGACCAGAATCTGATGAATGCAACCGAAAGCCGGTACATACTGCTTATTACTTTGATACCGTAAGCATAAATTGCTTGGATAGCCCTAACCCGATGAGATGAGCACGTGACCGATTTGGGAGTTTCGTGGTGATTTTTTTTTTCGGCTCAGTGAGAGAAGCAAAGACCTGAGAAGAGTAGAGTAGTTGGATATCTCGGATATCTCTCGTTTCTTCTTTGTGCTATTGTCGGTGTGGACTAAACAGAAATAATGACGAAAACGCAGAAGGTGAGTAGGGCGTCGCTAGCGGGAGAAGTCTTAAAAACAAATGGAGTTTCAAAACGAATGGCTGCTGCTTTACAGCAGCTGGAAGATGATATTGAGGATCCAAACTTAGGAAGTGATTCTGGTGATAGTTTTCTGAATGAAGGCGATAGAGATAGTGAGGGTGGAAATGGTACAGATGGGCATCTTGAAGAAGAGTTTGACGAGTTTGGAATGAGAATGCGTGGTTACAATGACGATGAGCAGGCTGAGGATAATGAAGAAGATGAGTTAGATGAGGACGAGGATGAGGACGAGGAGGAGGGCCAGGACAGGGAAGATGAAAGTGAGGAAGTTGATGATGATAAACTGGTCAGTGAAGCCGACAGCGAAATTGGATCAGAATCTACAGGCCGCTTTGGAACTGACGCGTTTGATGAATCCGAGTCGGAGATCGCAACCTCCGATCTTGAAGACGACGACGACGACGAAGAACTTCCTGATGAAATGAAGAAACTTCAGCGTGCAATTGATGCAGCAACACAACGGGCGGCGGAAGAAGCTGCAGCAGAGTCTCGACGGAAGAAGAAACGGGGTGTTGTTGATGAAGAAGATGGTGAAGTTATGGTCCCTGCCAAGAAGAAAATTACACTGGAGGATTTCAAGGCCAGTACATCATCTGCATTTGGAACAAGATCAATCGCAAGATTGGAAGAGCTTGAAAAGCGAGCAAAAGGATCATCTGCAGTTGTTAAAGCACGGCTTGGACGAAGAATTGAAAAACGTGCGGATCGTGCAGCAGCTTATGAAATAGCAAAAGAAGAAATTAGCAAGTGGGAAGATACAGTGAAAAAGAATCGACAAGCCGAGCATTTACAATTTCCGTTACAGAAGAGTGCGGATTTGCCTAGTGGAGGCGGTTTTGAGTCATCTATTCATGGAGGTCTTACTGCTGATGATGATATTGCTGGAGAAAGCTTGGTTCATGCGTTACAAGGTAGAAAGGTTACTAAAGAAGAAATTATGCAGCAACGGAACGAATTACGAAGGATGCGTGAGTTGATGTTCCGTGAAGAAGCGCGTGCAAAACGACTAAAGAAGATTAAAAGTAAGACGTATCGCAAGATTCATAAACGGGATCGTGAAAGAGCAAAGGAAGTTGAAGCACAACTTGATGGAGAAGATGTTGCAGAGGAAGATGATTTCGAGAGGATGGTGAAACGTGCTACAGAGAGGATGTCGCTTAAGCATAAGAATACGAGCAAGTGGGCTCGAGATATCAAGCGGATGAATCTCAATAAAGATAAAGGAACAAGATCTGAGATTGAAGCTATGTTGCAGCGAGGAGAAGATCTTCAACGAAAAATTGATGGAGATGATGATAGTAGTAGTGGAGAAGATCTTGAGGATTTTGAACAGGAATATGATGAGGGGGACAATGAGGATAACGATAAGGCAATGGCTAGCACAAAAAGCATAATGAATATGAAATTTATGAAAGATGCAGATGATAAATTAAGACGTGAGAATGAAGAAATGATCGATGAGATTCGGCGAATGCGCGATGGTGAAGATTTGGAAGAATCAGATGATGGCAAAGGTGATACTGCTGCAGAAGTTATTAATAATGGACGAAGAAGGTATGCTCCCGGTGCAGCTGATGCAAAAAACGCGTTACTTCGTATCGAACGCGAAGTTGCAGAGGATGTCGCTGATGACGAGCCTTCGGGATTCGCGAGGAAATTGCAATCAATTACAGTGAAAGATGTACAACCAGGAAAGTCAAGTGGTAACAAGTCGGAACCTTCAAACGCACAATCCAAGGGTGCATCAAAGACGGATAAATCAAATCCATGGATACAAGATGTCGAATCCGGCTCAGTTGCAAAAGCTGGTTCACTGCTGAGTCTCGATAAAGATAGTACAACGAATGCAAAAGCGGAAGCCAAGTTACGAAAATCTCGGAAACGCGCTGAAAAAGTTGCGGCACAGAAGCAAAATGCTAAAGATGGTGATGCCGATGTCGCAATTGACGTTAATCAAATTCTTCGAGTTGGTGATATTCATGATGACGATACCGGTGAAGATATTGCCGAGGTCGCAGCACGTGATCGAGATGTTGTGCTAATGCAACAAGTATCAAAACGGCAATTAAAGGCACGCGGAGCAGATGCAATCACTGAATTTGAACAACGAGAGCTTGTGAAACGCGCATTTGCCGGAGACGATGTCGTTCGTGATTTCGAGGCCGAGAAGAAGTTCGTGGTTGAGGATGAAGGTGATAAAGAGATTGACGTGACTCTTCCTGGCTGGGTATGTTTGCTATCTTTTGCAGAGAAAGTGTCAGAATGCTAATTTTTAATTTATAGGGCTCATGGGCTGGAAACGGAACACGTAAACCACAGAAACGAGTTGTCAAGAAAGTGGAAGGTGTGAAAGCGCAGAACCGACAAGATCGCAAGTTAAAAGGTGTTATCATCAATGAGAAGACTGTTAAAAAGAGTACCAAATACATGGCCGACAAAGTGCCATATCCGTTTGAGACGAGAGAACAATATGAACGATCATTGAGGATGCCGATAGGAAAAGAATGGTCGACGCAAGAAACACTGCAGGGATCGACCAAGCCGCGGGTGATTGTGAAGCCGGGAGTGGTAATTGAGCCACTGAGTGCTCCGTTTAAATAATTGTTTTGGAAGGCATACGGTGTTCGTTTCCTTGTCATTGTTATCCAGAATGCATTTGTATATCATTACACCTTATTCTAATCAATTGTTGATTTTTGGACGCGAGGTTTACGTAAATGCGGCGATTCGGCGGCAAGACGCACCGCGAAGCCGCGAAGCCGCAGGCCGTAGAACGGGCCCCGCAACAAGCTTTGATGCGTTTACCGATCGAGCCAGAAAACCTCTCGCAGCGATCAAGCATTTGGCGGCGAGATAAATACACGGCTTATCCGCCTCTGGTTCGCCTCTTCCTCTTTTGCCAAAACACAAATAGACCCAAGCAAATTCTCTGCAACTGACAGCAAACATGGTTTTGGAATACTCGATTCCCGGAGTAAGTCTCTGTTCGTCGGAAATCTGATTGCGCCTTTCTGAACGGAGCTAACCGAATCGCAGCCGTTCATCACCCCGCACGCTCTTCTCTCAGAGGGCCCAACTTATGTGCCGGCTACTCACGAGTTCTACTACGTCGACATACAGCGCCGCCAGATCAACGGTGTTGCGCTTCCGGAGACCGCATCCACCACAGCAGTTCCCGAAGACTATGCTGCAGAAAGTGCTCCAACAGTCGAGGCGTTTGACCGATGGGTGGAAGGCGACGCCATTGTCCGCAGAACGACTTACAAAGAGCCAATTGGTGTCCTCGCTCTTGTTCCAGAGTCGCCCGAAGAGTTTCTTGTTGGCGCACAGCACGGATTTGCAATTGCTAAGCCAAACAAGTCGGCTGATTTGGATTATATGCTCGAAGTGGTTACCGCTGCTGAGGGAGAGAAGTATTCTGGTATGAGATTCAATGACGGTAATGTTGACCCTGCAGGTCGTTTCCTCGCTGGTACAATGATGCTCGAGTGGGAGCGTGATGATCCACTCGACTTTGCCGGAGTTCAATACCAACTCGATGTCGATGGTACTTGCAAGCCAATGTACAACAGCTGCCGAATTCCTAACGGTCTGTGCTGGTCGGCAGACGGCAAGACAATGTTCCACAATGATTCTCCAACCAAGACAGTTTGGGCTTACGATTACAATGTTGAGACCGGAGAGTCCAGCAATAAGCGCGCATTCATTGTCATCGAGCCAGAAGGACAGGTTCCTGACGGTATGACAATCTCTGCTCAGGGCGATTTGTTCATTGCAATTTGGGGTGGTTCAAGAGTTGAGCAGCGGTCGTCTGAGACTGGCGAGCTTAAGGCGATCTACAAGCTGCCAGCAAAGAAGGTCACTTGTCCTGTCTTTGGAGGTAAGGATCTCGATGAAATCTTCGTGACTACAGCATCGCAAGATGAGAGCTTGGATTACGTTTGGACAGAAGCGGATGCTGCCAAAGATCAAGGTGGTGAGATTTACAGGTTTAAGGTTGCTGGTCAAACTGGAAAGCCTCGCGGGGTCTATCCTCTTCAGAAATAGATGGTTGGTATGTCATTTTTTCATCTTAATTCAAAATCACAATATAGCATACATCTCACGGCATGTCAAATATCATAATAAAACAAACTCGCCAAAATACACGCGAATACTCCAAATATATTTGTATTGTTGCCCAAGTCTCTTCGGCCATTCATTGCACACTTCTCTTACTTAAATGCCAACATGAGCAAAGTCGTAAATCATGACTTTCTCGAGTGGAGCAGAGAGCGAGGGTGCAGTGAAGTAGAGTCGTGAAACATATTTGCGTTCGAGGATTCTCTCGCCGGTAGAGCTTTCGTCAACAACAATTTCGACGAATCCAAACGCTTGGTATGATTCCCATGCGACACCACCTTTCTTGGATGGATCGCCAGAAACGTAGCCAAGGAGTAACCCATTCTGGGAGGCTTCGGCATCCCATCCTTTGGCAAGGAATGGTGCAATCTTGCCGGCTTCCTCGAGTGTGATCCGCTTTGACGAGCCTCTGACTGGTCCGTAGACGGGTGAGACTTTCTCGCGGATTTCCCCGTCGAGGGTTCGGCTCTCCACTGACGTTCGGTTGGCAGGCAGAGTTTGCACGATATCAAAGTGCTCGCCGTCAGCATCCTTGAAGAGATGGATCTTGACCTGGATGGGGAAGTATTGTAGCGCCGAACGAATAATCCAGGCGACACCCTGGACCTTGAGAACCTGGACAGGAAGTCAGAGACATGAGCAGTGAAAACAAAACAGAAATTGCAGGCTGGCTCAGCGTACATCACTAACATCGCTCGAGAGCGTCTTGTTGAGCGCGACAGTGAGCTGAATAGGCTCGTCGGTGCTCTTGAATGAGATTGAGGCGGGAACGGAGGTAGAGGAGACCATGGTGACTGTTTTTGGGCGGTGTTTAGATGCGAAGATCTGTGCAGAAGCGAGCAGGGGGGCCAATTGGCGGCCCGGGACCCCGTAAGGCCTTTTAAAGCAGGCGAAGGGCCAACAACAGTCGTCCGCCGGCAAATCAGCGCCGACTGGCTCCTGAAGCTGTGGTTCGCGTGCGCTGCCCCGCGCCAGTCACGTGGCTGCCCCCGCGTTCTCACGCTCCGCTTCTTCGCCTGCCGGGGAGCCTACTGCACCGGCCTTTTGCGCCTGATAGTGCTCCTGGCCGCCGTCGTGGGCTCTCGTGTGTGTTCTAACCTCGCCTGCTGATCTGCCGGATCGTCAGTTTTGCCGGGGCCATCGCAGCTGCCCCCTGGCCTCTGTGGTCGGACCGACAGACCGAGGATCGCCAGCTGCTCGGCAACTCCCGTGCAAAGTGCCACGCCGGGCTCCGGCTCCGGTTACGCCGCTACCCCAGATTCCCCGCGCATGTGACAGCCTTCTTGACTACACTTATCGTCCGTATGACTCCCAGCCGCGTCGCTACACAAACACGGCTATTTCTCGCTACCCATGACGACAATCCGAACCGAGTCCAGAATTTCGGTCAGGGAAAGACTATACGGCGAGCTTAGCTCTGCACATGCACACGTACCATGGAGGCCAGTTTGACATTCCTAAATCATCTTATTATAGCACTAGGCGACCACTAGCATTTCACTATCCAGACGTATCTTTGCGCCTTCATCCATTGATTAACATTGAGCTCTTACGCCCATAACTATACATACTGTACTTTAACGCGCACACCACGTGCACTTCATCCAACGCAAGAAATTCTGCCTGTCCTGGCTGTCTCATGTCACCGTCGTCATCTTCGATCCGTACATTTCTACATTTCGGTGCCTGAGTTTGACTTGACTATACAGTAAGACGTACATATCTTACCGGATTGTGCTATGTGAGAGCATAGCGACGCTGCTAAACGGTATATCGTCGTCTCCTGCAAGCTGGCTTCCGGCCTCCCTATACATATGAATGTCAATAGTCTTATTTTTGTAGTATAAAATAGAGATTTTATAATCGTACCTATCTGGAGATAAAACTTTTATGCCACGGATATGCGTGTCTTTGCCTGTCTGATGATTCTGCAAAACACTAAGTCGAATCAAGAATGCTTTTAAGTATCCGCTGCAATATGTCAATACATGAGGATTCTCATACATAATTAATAATTGACTGTAACTCACTTCTTCCCGGCATGAGCAAAAGAGATATCAATCCATCCGACTGGTTCTTCAAGAGTAAGCACAATCACTTCATGTAAATCGTGATATCCTGAACCTGCTGCGACTGCAACTTTAGATGGCGTATATGATTCATCTCGTCTGTAATCCAAATACAACATTAATTTTGCAACTTCTACTCGTTTCGCAAAGTGAATGTCGACATGATGTGGTTGCGGGGCGTCTGATTGCCAGTACTGATCTGTAGACTCTGCTAATAACGCCTGCGCGCCAAACCCGGGCTTCCAAGTCGACAATTTCCATGACGCTAAATTTCCAATGTCGCGTAGAGGAATTTCCGGTAACTTTGCATCAGGGTCCTCAAGATCTTCAGCACCACCACCATTTGCAGCCGTCGTTGATGCCACACTCGTTCTATTTGATCGAGCTTGGCCAATTACTCTTGATGGAGGTGGTGTATTTCCTGCCGTTCTAACAATCACATCCTCATCAATATCTGCCGGATCAATATCATCCGCATCAATTCCGTCAATTCCATCTTCATTCATACTCTCTCCGTCTGTCGCATATCGCTCTTCGTCGGCTGGTGGTCGTGGAAGTCCTTGTCCGGTTGATGCCCATCTGGTCGCTCCAGGCGATAATGACATTATGCTGAAGACGCACAGACTATCAGTATAATCTCTTGATTGTTCACAAGAACTAGTTGCAAAATTTATAGGACTGAACTGATGTGCCGGAGAATGAGAACGCGTAGACATGCAGTAACACGCTCGTGACGCGTCGAAATTCTGGCATGCGGCGTCTGATTGTGGGTTAGGGTCCCTACACAAGTGTTCATCTTGCCCCTTTTGGACGCCGAGGCGTCGCGCTTGCGGTAATCATATATTTAAGTTGTGACTAACTAATGTAAAGTATATTCGTAAAAAGCAAAACACCAGTACCTGCACCTTTGGGTGCAAAATCTATATACAGATAACTTTTCTTCCCCTTCACGTTTCCATGGCATCTTCTTCACCATTTTCGCCTTCCTCTTCCCCTTCTTCATCTTCTTCCTCATCCTCCTCGTCTGCATCAAGATCGAATATCATATACCGTTGTCTATCATCCGCCATCAATACGCCAACACGTCGACCTTTACGGCCATTTACTGTCATTGTAGTTGCCAAGAATTCGTCTGAGTACACACGCTGTCTATCCCATTCGGGTGTCAACACATACTCAGTTGATATCGAACTTGCGACATCAGCATCAGTTGCAGCAAGCACCGCCGCATCAAGTTCACAGCTATTTGACTCCATAACTTGGCTGTATAAAAGTGTAGCCACAACTGCTTGGGTTGTTTGCCCATCACCTTCATTTGATGCAGGATTATGAAAGAGAACTATCAATTGCTTAGAATCAGCAAATGTCACTGATTTTAGTTGTGAATCAGCACTAAGATCAAGACAGACAGCATTAATCATTTGTGACGCCATCTCATTATACTTCTTTGATATCCTTATGCGTACAAGTAGCACTGAAAACTGTTAGCATATCCAAAAGCTTACAAAACAAATATAAAAGTACATACATTTTCGAGAAGATATTGCAACGCAAATATACGAAAAAATACTTTCTTCTGTCTCTACCACGTTCGCTGTATACAGTAAATTCTCTATATCAATGGATCCTGTGAGCCTCAAAGATTCTCCAAATTCAACATGCCCCTTCATAGCATTAGCTGCTTCTCGAAACAAAACACCGCTAGCTTCCTTCATCGACGAGACTAAAGTCGGCAGTACAATGGTTTCTCCATTTTCATCCTTTGATGCTTCGCCGGGAAAGGGATGAGTGTAATATTTTTTTACTGCGGGACTGAACATATATTCCGTTATGTACGCTGCAACTTTGCTAGTCTCAACTTTAATATCGGCGTCCTCAGGTGGTATGTCTGCTCCAGTGTGTTCATCAACGACAATTTTCAGCCACTGAATAAATGATTTAAAATGATCGTACTCCTGGCCAACAGCCCATTGTAACCGGTGCACATGTAGCATGAGTGTGTCAAATGAGTCTAGAAGTGCATCGAGTGCACTGCTTCGAAGTCCTAGGTATTGACCTCGCTCTTCCCTATAAATTGTGTCAGTACTCATAAAAAATTAAAATCTCGAACAGGCATACCATTGAGCTAAACCGGATAAGCGAGATAATACCACAATTGCTCTCTCACAAGCCGGAATAAGGCACTCAAACAAAAGCTTAAGTATAATTTCATATCCAGTGGCAGCATTCTTCCGCCATAACCGAAGAGATCGCTCAGATATTCCTTCAGTGAACCATTTCTTGGTTGTTGTATTTGGCAATCCAAAGACTAGAAACTCAAGAAGATGAGCATCAGATGGAACAACATCCAACTCTCCAGATTCGTTAGATTGAAGAGAGCTTATTGCATTCTTCATCGGTTTTTCGACATTAAGCCATTCAGTTTGTATTAATCCAATTGTATCTGATATGTAGCCGAGGATGTTCTCTATTCTTGTAGAGGCTGCCGAAATTAAGGTCAAGTCTGAACTGAACCGACGAACAAAATGAACACGCGACGGTAAATATCGCAGTTCCTTTGACTCTACTTGTACAAGAAATCCGTGAAATGATAGATCAGTTGTCGCTACATGCGAGAAAGTGGCCTGTGGCTTTTTAAGAATGTTAATACCACGAAAAAGAAGATCCTATTCAAAACTTACTCCAAGCTTCAGAGGAAGTGGGATGTTTCCTACAGAAAAGCTACCAAAAATATTAAATGAAAGCTGACCATTGAAATCAGCATCGACTAGAATGTCTATTGGAGTTGGCGTGCCATCTATCAATGATTTGTTGACAAGATCATCCATAACGAACTTGGATGTATACACACTGTCTCTATACGAAAGTTAGAACGCACAGTCATATCAAAATCGTTTTGAGATCACTGACGCCGGAGATAGAGCTGAAAGTACTCCAAGCTTTGGTAGATTTGCTGTGAAGTCTGCCACAACTATATTTTCAAACTTCGATGCTGTCCTCGATGCTACACCCAAGTGACTTTCAGTAGTCCATGTGATACAACTCGGGGATGTATGAGTTTTCAGCACATGAATTGCACGTCCGGTATTAGAGTCATAAAAACGTATGGTTGCGTCCGAACAGCCAATCACTAGCACTCGACCTGTTGAACAATCAGCCAGTGTCGCCCGGATCATTCGTCTTCTTACATCTATACTCACCGTCGTCCTTCCAACACAGGGCCTTAACCTCCGTATTTGCAGTCTTGAGTGACACCGTCCAAACCTGTTGACCACCGATTCGGTACAGATTCACAGTTTTTGCATTAATGACCACCGCCAGAATGTCCATTTCAGGACACCAACTGACAATG
Source organism: Myxozyma kluyveri (assembly GCA_030568365.1). Taxonomy (NCBI): domain Eukaryota; kingdom Fungi; phylum Ascomycota; class Lipomycetes; order Lipomycetales; family Lipomycetaceae; genus Myxozyma; species Myxozyma kluyveri. Next base: position 286,536 of record JAJLTX010000007.1, on the reverse strand, counting down.
GCCGTCTCATTCACTGTCGGCAGCGTCCATTCGTACAGTTTCTGGAACGGTAGCGGAGCGGTCAAGCTTGCCGCTTCCGCAAGAGCGCCCTCGCTCTGAGCTGCATCCATACAGTCCTTCTCGCAATTTATTTCAGCTTAGACTGGCCACTGCACTCAACTGCCTGTGCCGCGGGAACAGCGAAATGAGTGGAGCGCGTTACGCGTGGAGATGGCGGGGCAGTTGTTGACTGCTGTTCACACGTGACCGTCACCAGCACATCGTAAGCATTCACGAGGGTGCGGTGGCAACGCGGGCTAGGGTCACCGCCGTCGCCGTGGCTACGGTATCTGGATCACCGTGAATATTATAAATGTCAACAGCATCTACCGTACTTTCTGACTGCACCGATCCTGGCACGAGACTCTACTCCACGTTACCGCCTTTCCGAGACCTATTTACTTGTACTTCAGATCTACCACTTCTGGTTTGGTTTTGGCTGACTTTGCTCGGGTGTATCCGGCTACTCTGATCTGCTAAGTTACTGCAACTCAGAAACGTTGGTGTTCTCAGATTGTTCTTCGGTACTGGGACACTCTTTTTGGACCCAATAATCAGCATATAAGTTGCGTGAAAACCAGCCGAATTCTTACGGCTTAGTAGCAATGCAAGCTCAGCTCTGGGGGTTCGATATACGCTATAATATTCAATCCACCGCTCCCGCCAAAGCTTGCGAGCTAAAGTCGAACACAGGTTGTACTGACCGGCACGATGATAAAACAGCCAGCAACAGCAACGACTGTGTCGTCATCTTCGACTGACGATAACAATGGACCATCATCTTCTGCCAAAAGGGGTTAGTTTCTGCTTCTTTGCTCCTGGTGTTTTCTACACCGCGACTGACTAGATATTTCAGATGCTCTGCCGCCGTCTATCAACCCTGGCAGGCAATCACAGACACTGTGCCGGAATATTCTGATTCATGGTTACTGCAAATTTGAAAATAATGGCTGTATATTTCGGCATGACTCGGTAAGTCGAATTCACAGCTTGAAATCGCACCAACTTACCGTACCTGATGCTAATACTCACAAGAATCCTCCCCCAACGAAATCTACACCAGCTATAATCAGAGCCGAAACGTTAGTACATCAATTTTTAACTTCTTATTCTCTTATAGTGCTTTATAGCTAACACGCCCGTTTACAGCCCGAAGAAGCGACTAAATGTTGATTCGCCGGCTTTCCGGCCTGGTGGAGCGGCCCCATCAGTCGCACCAACGCAAACACTACCCACAACAACAAAGTCACCTGCTCTCAATCCACAGATTGCTGATACAGCAGCTTTTGTGCCCAGGGTTCTTGCCAGTCCAGAGTCGACAGCCTCAACTGTTTCTCTCAGTGGTACTTCCACATCGACTTCCCGGACCAGCGACAAAATACCTGCCTCGAGCTTGAACAATCAATTCATGATGTCATACAATCAAATGCCACCTCAGATGCCCAATCAATTGCCGATCGATCCTTCCCCTCGATACGAGTTTAACTCCATGCAGGCATACCCTGCGGCCGGTCAAGATATGTTCTATGCACAAGGTGGAGCTGCGACTCATTATCAGCCAGTACGTGCAATAACTTTAATATAATATGCATTTATGCTAATTTTCTGCAGCTGCAATATCACTTGTACGCACCACTACCGCCGCATAAGGTCAATATGTTACCGTATCAAAGAAACGTTCAGGGCTTTTTCTTGTCTGATAATTTACGGGAAGAACTACAGCGAAAGTCTGAAGCCACTCTGCAGACCCTTCCAAGTATGTTGATTATCTGCAACTTTAGTATGATTATACACTGACTTGATACCAGCTCTTGGACTCCCTGAACAATTGGATGTCTACTATTCGCTTGTTCCATTGGACACCTCAGCAGAAAAGAACACAAGACTGTTTGGCTACTCAAGCTGGCTTTACAAGGCTTTCTCGAAGTCGGATGGAAATACTTATGCTTTGAGACGAATTGAGGGCTTTAAATTGACTGATGAAAAATCGATTGCTACCGCTCAGAAGTGGCGAAGGCTGTCGAATTCTAATGTCGTGACACTGTTTGAAGCTTTCACTACTCGGGCTTTCGGAGACAACTCAATCATTTTTGTCTATGACTATCATCCATTATCTACAACTCTCTTGGATACTCACTTTGGTGCGAATTCACGATATCCAGCTGTTAGAAATGGAGGCGGCCAGGTTGGTCCATCGGTACCCGAACAGGTTCTTTGGAGTTACCTAGTTCAACTTTCGTCTGCACTCTCAACAATCCACTCGTCTGGACTGGCGTCTCGTGTATTAGATCCTTCTAAGATCATTCTTACATCCAAAATGCGGATAAGGCTTAGTGCAGTTGGAATCTTGGATGTTGTGGCGAATGATCTGATGGGCGGTGATTTATCTATTGCACGCCTGCAAGAAGATGATTTATTTGCCTTTGGATGTTTGATTCTGGGAATTGCATGCGGAAATCAAAGTTTGAGTATGCAGGTTAATTTGACCTCACAAGTTCTTGCTAAAGGTATTGAATCTGCTGGAAAGTTTTACTCTGTGGGCCTCAAGTCTGCATTGTCGTATCTAGTTGGTATCCGGGAGAATGATTCGCCAAGTAAAGGTATTGATGAATTTGTGCGAGCAATTGCACCGTATACTATGCAAAATCTTAACAGTGCGCTGCATTATCAAGATAGCCTGGAATCTGAACTCGGTAGGGAATTAGAGAATGCAAGGTTTGTGCGGTTAATGACAAAGCTCAACTTCATCAACGAACGACCTGAATACGATCATGATCCTGCGTGGTCTGAGACAGGTGATAGATATCTCCTTAAGCTGTTCCGTGATTATGTTTTTCATCAGGTTGACGAGACAGGACATCCAGTGGTGGATTTGGGTTACGTACTGAGATGTCTGAACAAGTTGGACGCTGGCGTCGATGAGAAGGTAATGCTTGTCTCTCGAGATGAGCAGAGCTGCCTGATTGTTTCATATAAGGAACTCAAGAACTGTGTAGATGCTGTCTTCCGGGATTTGAGTCGGCAAAATGCTTAAAGAAACTCCGGCATGTAGGTTGATGGTAGTGTTTAGATCATTTTGATTCTTGTTTAAGCTCAGGTCTGTTTGACATATAGGAATTTCAGGTTGTTACGTGAAGGCTTCTTTTGAAGGTGTGTACAGTATATTGTGGCACAATATAGGAAAACATGTTATAAGTTCGCGTAGACTCGTAGACATCGTAGTGTGTCGCTGACTGACGCATTGTGTGCACAGAGTCCTGCGCATAACATTACGGTAGCCAGTAAAAATTTGACGACCAACGAGAAAATCCTATTGTACATATATAAACTAACAAAAACATATACTCGGTTTGTACTTCATTCCTGCTGCACGAATGGGTTCGCAATCTCTTCGCTGCCGTCGACTGGTGAGATCATAAGTAATAGTGGACCCCGTACAACGACAAGACCAAGACTCCGGGTCTCGTCTTCCGGCGGTTCTCCGTTCTCGCCAATCTCTCCTTTATACAGACACACGATAGTTAGTGCCGCATTGGCTGTGTACATCACTCGAGGAAGACTTACCTCGTAAATGCTCGACAACTTCATCGAGAACAAGGTTCATGAGTTGGTCGTATCCCTTCAAAGTTCCGGTAACTGCAAGCACGTCAGTACGATATTCGCCTCAGTGAAAATCTCTATAAGCCTTATTAGACGCACCTTCTCTTCCCCCAGAAAATTTTACTGTGATTTGTCTGTCCTGGTACTTTGCCAGATCAAGAATGGCTTCCTTCCGTGGCCGATCGTGCTGCTGGTGCTGTCTGTCGTGCTGGTTGCGGTGGCCACCCCGGTGGCCACCGCGGCCACCACGGTCGTCCTGCTGGCGGAAGTTTCCGCTCATATCTGCTGTAGTCGAATGAACAACCTGCCTGTGGAAGGGATTGGAGTGGCAGCCTGATGTTCAGCGCTGTTTCCTCTTCCTCTCCGTGATGCCTGAACTTTTCACGTGGCCGCTGACTGCCACGAGGCCCTTGCCTGCACAAGGGTGCTGTACCGCTCTGTCGCGCGCGTTGCAAGCCTTTGTTTACAGCTGCAGAATTTGTCGCTGCTGGAAACCAAACCGCCAAAACAAACCCGGGCCACCGTCGCCAAATCCATCTTCCGCGCCCTTCGCTCCGTCCGTTTTTCTCTCCACACCCTTCACCCGCTGACTGTTTATTTGCGTCTGGGGTACTGCTTTTCTCTGTCTGATTCTTTGTCGACTCTGTGCCTCGTCAGCCAGCGTCCACCAGCGTGTTAGTTACGCCTCTGCGTTTCCTCGGCTCGGATCTTTGCTTCCAAGTTTTGCTCCACAACCTGCCCTCGTCTGTCCCGCTAGACAGTCCAAATTTGACCTTTTTCTGCGGCCGCTATAAACTGATACAACCACTTTTGATTTGCTGAGTTGTTTCATATTCAAGATGGATATCGGCTCGATTCTTGAGACTGCCATTCTCAGTCCTGGTACGTCACTACGTTACGGTCAAAGGCGTGCTGCAGCGGCGCGTCACTCGTCCATTTGCATCTGCTAACCTGATCTTCTTTGACAGACCCCCAGGCCAGACAAGAGGCCGAGAGCCAATTGACAATTGCTGCAAATGAGCATTTTGTAAGTGTGTCCTGTGTCGTTGAATCATAGCATTGATCTGCGAATCAGGTCGGCTGTTTGCCCGCTCAGCATGCCGTGATGAATCCTGATCATTTGTCCATTGATTCTTGATTCTGTATTATGAACTTTGAACTAACCATTTTGAATTCTAGGTACCATATTTGGGTATGCTCACAACTGCTCTTGGTGATGCAAACCAGAGAACTGAAGTGCGTATGCTCGCTGGGATCGGCATCAAGAATCAGCTTGTTGCAAAGGTATGCCATTGTTAAATATTTTTGCTCATTATAGCATAGCACTGCGAGCTAACCACCAAATAGGATGCTCGAACAAAAATCACTCAGACCGAGCGGTGGGTCTCCATTGAAGCTGCTGTCAAGGAGCAAATCAAGCAAACGGTATGTGAACACCAGGCCTCGTTCCGCCGCCCGTAATCCTGTTACTGATTTTTTTTCATCTAGGCTCTTAGTGCGCTGTTGTCTATTGATGATCGTGTTGCCAATTCTGCAGCACAACTTGTTGCTGCTATTGCTGATATTGAGCTTCCTCGGGGCGAATGGCCTGATCTGATGAACGTCCTTGTCGTCAATACCAACGAAGGCCAGCCTGTTAATGTGAAACGTGCGTCACTTCTGGCAATTGGTTACATCTGCGAGACCGCTGATCCTAGTAACGCCGGAGTTGCATCTCAAGCGAACGGTATTCTGACAGCGATCGTTCAAGGTGCTCGGGCGTCAGAGCCATCAATCGTTGTGCGTCAGACTGCTATCAGCGCACTCGTCAACTCTTTGGCATTCATTCGCGATAACTTTGCCCGCGAGGGAGAACGCAACTACATTATGCAGGTTGTCTGCGAAGCCACCCAAGCTGATGATGCAAACCTTCAAGCAGCTGCTTTTGGTGCGCTTGTTCGACTGATGGATTTATACTATCCATACATGCAACTTTACATGGAAAAAGCTCTCTATGGACTGACAGTGCAAGGAATGAATAGTGCCAACGACGAAGTTGCTTGCATGGCAGTTGAGTTCTGGAGTGCCGTTTGTGAAGAAGAGATTGAAATTAACTTCCAAGCGTCTGAGGTGTATGAAGACGAGGAGAGTGTTGCGCCACGGGAAAGCTTTAATTTCGCCCGATATGCTATCGGCGAAGTTCTGCCCACTTTACTCACGCTCCTAACCCGGCAGGAAGAAGACGCCGATGACGATGACTGGAACGTTTCTATGGCTGCGGCTGCTTGTCTTCAGCTGTTTGCTGAAAATACCTCTTCTGCAGTAGTTAATTTGACTCTTCAGTTTGTTGAGCTCAACATCCAACAAGAGGATTGGAGAAAAAGAGAGGCTGCTGTTATGGCCTTTGGATCTATCCTCGATGGTCCAGATCACAATACATTGGTCCATGTAATCGGACAGGCACTGCCACCCATGCTCAACTTGATGAACGATCCAGTTTTGCAGGTCAAGGACACCGTGGCCTGGTGTTTGGGGCGAATTGCTGACTTGGTTGTCGATGGTATTAGCACTGCTACACATTTACCAGGTGTCATGACTGCTCTTGTTGCTGGTCTTCAGGATCATCCTAAAGTTATCACTAATTGCTGTTGGACAATTATTAATTTGACCGAGCAACTTGGAGGTGAAGGTGGTGCTGGTACAGAGACTACGCCTCTATCTCCTTACTACGACGCTCTTTTGAAAGCGCTCCTACAAGCTAGTGATCGCTCCGACAACGAGAGTCAGGCACGGACGTCGGCATACGAAGCCATCGGTTCATTAGTGGAACATGCTCCAGAGGACGTTATGGCTTTAATCAAGCAGCTTTCGGTACACATCATCGATCGCTTGGAACAGACTCTTGCTATGCAGGCTCAAATTGTTGGAACAGATGATCGTGCCAACCTCGAGGAGCTTCAGACAAATTTACTTAGTGTATTGACTAACACTGTCCGCCGGGTGTCACCTAGCGATCGCATGTCAGCTGACCGGTTAATGCGTTTGCTTCTTAGCATGCTCCAACAGAAATTGCCAAACTCATTGATCGAAGAAGACATTTTTATTTGCATTGGTGCTGTTGCGGGTGCTGTCCAGGGTGGATTTACAGTTTATCTTGATGCCTTTAATCAATTTTTGCTCCAAGCCCTTAAAGATCCTGAATCACCGGCTTGCAACACGGCCGTTGGAATTGTGGCAGATTTATCCGTCGCTTTGGGTGCTCAAATCTCGCCTTACTGTGACACGTTTATGGGCCTATTCTTGGCCAACTTGCAGACGAATGCTGTACGACGTGATGCTAAAGTGTCAATTTTGTCCTGCTTTGGTGATATTGCTAGTGCAATAAATGGAGAATTCGAGAAATATCTGAGTGTTGTTATGCAAGTCCTTGCTCAGGCCGCAGATTTACGGAGGGAGCCTGACTCGTCTTATGATATTATCGACTATATCAATCAAATCCATGAGGCTATTATCGATGCTTATGCCGGTATTGTCCAAGGACTGCGTGAACGGCCTGATCTGTTACTTCCCTATGTTCCTGCAATTTTTGGTTTCATGGCAGTGGTAGCAAGTCAGCCATCGATGCAACGAACTCAGTCAGTTGTTCGGGCTATGGTCGGAATGGTTGGCGACATTGCAGACGTTTTCAGAGAAGGTCAAGCTAGGATGTTTTTCAGTGCTGAATGGGTGTCTGAATTGCTTCGTAGAGCACGCAACGAGCGAGCATTCTCAAGCGCTGTTAGGGAAACGGCCAGGTGGGCTCGTGAGCTTCAACGAGCTCAGATTGCACTTATCTGAGTACAGTTCCTATATCATTTATCTCTCTCTCTAGCATTACGGAGCCGCTCTGATTTATCTTAAGTTCTAATGTAATTTGTTTTTTATATCGTTAATTATGTATGTATTCCTGATGTCTATCCGTTTGTCATACTATCGATTCACTCGGTGCAGATACCTTTTCATTTGTAATTTTGTATATTCCGTTGTATTGCATGCATCGACTGAACGATAGAACTCTGCTTTATTTAATTTGTATCTACCTGGCATGTATCCTCTTGTTGTACTCGACTTTTAGTATAATCTTGTTGTACTCGACTTTTAGTAAATCCGCTTTGCTCAAGATAAATTTACAGTACATATTGAAGATTTCATTCTGATTTAGTAGCTCGACGTACAATTATAACTGCTACTGTACATAACTGTTAAGGTACGTTGTTAAGGTACGTTGTTAAGGTACGTATAAATTACAGCAAAACAGACAATGAATATGCTCGCGTACACAAACGCCTCATTAATTAGTAGCACGTGACTGTAATTACCGCGTTTCGGCGCTTGATTGACTCGCCGAGGTTTGTCATTGCCATATTGCTCCACATTCAGCCAAATCCTGCACCAAAGACTAGACAAAGTGAAACAATCTTTCTGTTGTTTGCATTGTGCAGTGTTCTGGTTGCATTTTGGATTATATGAACGGCAATTGCGGTTAAAATCTGTTTATAAGACTCATGAGATCCATCTCGAGTTCCTGCCAATTGTCCTGATCTGAGCCGTATCAAGATCAGTATTAACTTATAATCGGAAAGAGTTGGAAGCATACTCAATATGGATATCGATCCTGAACACGTCGAAGCGCTCCAGCTGTTTATGACAGTTACTAGCTGGGCCGAAGATGATATTCAAGGAGCTGCTCGAATGCTCTCACTCTGCCAATGGAATGCTGAGGTAAGTTCCGTGACTACTGTTCTTTGACTAATAAGTTTTTGTTGTCAATGACTCGCTAACACTCGAAATCAGCTTGCTATAAGTCGATTTTTTGATGAGGGTCCAATCCGAATAGGTAATAGAGCACCTTTACGACCTCAGACTCCACCTCCAGTCATTGCACCTCGGCTGCCGCAGCTTGATACTAGTTCAAATGGTGACTCTAATGGGCCGTCCGGATTTGCTTCCTCTAGTGGCATTGGCGCAGGACCGCGTATATACTCCTCAAGGCCATCATCTATTATTTTTCGCTTCATAAGCTCTGTGATATTTTTCCCACTTTCGTTTATCTCTCGATTGACACATTCAACATACTATCTTTTTACAATGCTCTTCCCATTCCTTCCTCGTCTCACTGGTGTCTATCCGGCCAATCTCGGAGCTGCTCGTTCTGAGCGGCGATCAATTAATCCACGAGACACTGCTGCTAGATTTATCCGAGAGTTTGAGGAGGAGGTTATATCTTCAACTACTGGATCTGTAGCTAACGGTGATGGGATGGTTAATGGTGAGACAGACAGATCGTCAGATTCACAGCGGGGCCGTATTGTTCCATTTTTTGAAGGTGGATATACGCAAGCTCTGGATTTAGCAAAGAAAGAACTTAGATTTTTGATTGTATTGCTTCAGAGTGATGAGCATGATGATACAACACGATTTAACAAAGAGGTTCTTACATCTGTGGAAGTGGTACAGTATCTTAAGGAGAATAATATTATCATCTGGGGAGGGAATGTTCGGGAATCTGAAGCTTATCAGGGTATGTTAAAGCAATTTTTTTTTGTCATTTTGTACTAAATTACTTATTGACTTTCGTTCTTTACAGTCGCTAATGCACTTTCGTGCACACGATTTCCTTTCATGGCGGTGATTGCGCATACTCCAGCATCAGCCAGTCATCCAGCAGCAATGTCGATCCATGCTCGATTTCAAGGTTTCCTCTCTCCTCCGTCTCTTATTGCGAATCTTAATGGTATTATTAGTCGGCATGGTCCAGTTCTTGATCGCATTCGACGTGATCGCACAGAGCAGGAACAATCACGAGCATTACGTGCAGAGCAAGATTCTGCTTATGAAGCATCATTAGCAGTTGATCGTGAGCGTGCCAGGTTGCAAGAAGAACGTGAGCGTGCTGAACGTGAACGTATTGCTGAGCAAGAACGACTTGAACTTGAAAAGGAGTTATTTGCAGAAAAGCGTGAACAATATCGTGAATGGAAAGCTACTCAGCTTCGCAATGACCTTCCCGATTTCACTGAGGCTGCTGATGCAGCAAGTAGCGAACCTCCACCAAAAGGCAAATATGCTAGGATTAGTATCAGACTTACTTCCGGTGATCGAGTTGTGACCCGGTTTTTAGCAGAGACTCACACTATTGATGATGTTTATGCATTTGTTGATTGCTATTCGTTTTTGTTTCCTTCATCTCCAGCCGGCCCTTCAGAGAAGACAGTTGCAAGCAGCTCTGAATCAATTTTAGAAGAAATGGTATCTAAGGAACCGGAGAAGCCGGACAATTATATTCATTCTTATACATTCAATCTCGTATCACCTATGCCACGTTATGTGTTACCACTTTCTGATGGCGCGGCAGATAAACGTATCAGGGATGAAAAAGCATTATGGCCTAATGGAAACTTGATTGTAGAAGAGATTGAAGAATATGAAGATGAAGAATAAGTGACTTAATCCTGCAGTGATAAATTTAAGTCATTAGCAAAAATCGCTCTTTTAGTTTTCTAGGTGTCATGTGTTTTAGTTTTGGTATTTGCAATCATAGCAGGCTTAGCGGAGTTAAATCATAATTTAAATCTATTTCATTGCCTATTCGGCTACCCGTAGACCGTATGTATAACTACAAATTGTAAAATTTACATTACAAGCATTTATTGCACAACCATAACTAATCATACATATATACTGTACTCCGCCAAATCAGCACATAAATAATCCCAAATAACAAATGAAAATAGAAAATCGTATTTAAAATGCATATCGAGTTCGCATTCCTGCAATTTTTCGTTCAACCTCGCGTACTGTTCTATCAAGCTCAGCAGCAATGGCTCGTTTTTTATCTATCGGAAGTAATGCAAATCTTTCGCATAAATCACCATCAACTACAGATTTTACAGGAACATATGTGCCTCTGTAAATTAAGTGGTCACGACCTGCAAGTGGTGCATCTTCGGTGCGCATTTGTCCTTCAAGCTGTTGAAAAAAATCAACATCTTCTCGTGACATGAATGGTGCAAGAATTCCAATTGTTCCCTGAATTCCAGTGTAAAGAATAACCTCACGTCCACCTGCAACTAATGTAGCTTTGTGCAGTGATGTGGGTATGTCTTGCACATAGAAATGAGCAATAAGGTCTACTCTGTTGGGTGCACCGTCGAGATACTGTCGAGCATGAAGCAATCCTGCACCAAAGTCTTCATCCGCTTCAACTGACACCTTCTCTGGGCAGCGCACAATCCACAGATTACCAAATTTATCACCTCCAGCAATAGATGAGTGATCCAGCATAGTAGTACAAGTAGTGTGACGAGCGATAGCATCGTCTGCAAATGGTAAAAATCGATTATCCTGCTTCCGATAAGTCAAATATGTAACCGACTGTGTGATATCGCTCAAAACAATTCTATCATGCGATGTCTCAATAGAAACGATATGATTAATATTGCGATTCTTGTATTCCGATTTGCGTAGCAGACGTTTCATTCCCATATCATACACTCTCAAAGTACGGCCAACACCAACCAAGATACGATCATGGAATTCCTTAATCACAGTTGGTGGTTCTTCAACTTCCGTCTTGTGCACAAACTCAAGTTCTTGACCGTCCTCTGAGGCGCGGTAAACATATAAGTACGAAGCACTGCTGTTCTTTGGTATCAAAGACACATCTTTGGCAACTCCAACAACAACATACACTGGAGGCTGGTCCTCTGCTAATCGGCGTTCCAATATGTCTTCGATGTCTACATCTTCGTCATCACTAGCCTCTTCAAGCTCCTCCTCGATCTCCTCTTGCAGTTTCTTCTTATAGTATTCTGGAAAAGAGGCCACACAGATACTGAAAGCGGCTTCGTTGTCTTCGAGGTCAAGTTTAAAAACTCGCTCTTGTTTAACAGCATCAACAGTTTCGATACAAGATGCCCATTTTCCACCGAATTGAGGATATCCAAAGTCTTCAGCTGGTAGTTCTTGATAATCCGACATGGTTCGCGACGATGAAATAAGTTCTTGTCGACCTTGAAGAGATAATGTATTGTTGTCACTTTCCACGACATAGTAAAGCGGAAGCTGTGGGTGCCGAGCCATTCGTCGTGGTGTATATGTCAGAGGCACTACATCTTGCTTGACATTCTCTGATAATCTCTCAATAGTGAAAATCCTATAGTCTGCAAGTTAGTCGCATGCTCATGTAAAAAGTCAAAAATAGTCCCAGTCAGAAGAAACATAGCATGACAGATTTCAGCAGGAACAATTGGTATCTAATGAATTTTTTGTCTCCTCACGATTTAGAGTACATAGGCCAATTTATTGTCATCATACTGTCACGCCTGTCTAAATGAGTCATTAGCTCATATTACATACCTTAAGTTACTGCCTTCGATACCAACGATTCCTTCGGGACATTGCTCACTAGAAAACCCACTAGCAAACTCAAGCGATTCGTAGACCAGAGGTGTGATCATAAAATTTACATTTTGAGTGTATGCAAGCCATGATCTTGATGAAAGAGCAAGCATAGTCGGCTGATCTTGTAGCATAACTTTGGAGAGTTTGACACCTTTTGGCCCAAGAAACTGCGTCTGAGTGTCTGATAATTGACCTGTAACTGTATCAAGAACTGCACGTAAGTAAACACCATTTTGTAGGCCAATATGAAGATGTACTGTCCAATTGCTTTCCTCGTTCTTGCCTTGATCTGTGTAACCAGTATCTGGCATAGACATTATCCGTAAATCAGTAGGCGAAGCCGTTAAGCCTTGCACACTTAAAGTTTCAAGTGTATTATCGGGATCCAGAGAAATCACACGAACGGTGCTATCCTCGCAACCAACAGCAAGGAAAGAGTTTCGAAGTCGGCCCTCCGGTACATCTCCCACAGACATGCAAGTAATTGGAGCTTCCATACGTTCTCTATCTTGATACTCATTTAGTTGGCCCGTTTCATCCAGTTCAAAGTACACAATTTCTGCAGTCGATAATGCAACGGCAACCTGTCGTGAATTGGTTGTAGCCGCTACAATCACTGTATGTAATGGCGCTTCCCATTCGTTGACTTCTTTATCACCCGAGATATGACGAATACCTTTCGGATACACTTGTAATAAAGAGTCCTCGCCAAGTTGTTCTACGGCCAATGTTGGCACTGATGAAAGAAACCCAGAATCTGTAACTTCTTCAACCGTCTCTCCGATTGACAGCAATAAGGTAGCATTGGTGAATGACAGCACTATATAAGCATCATATTCATCACTCTCTTGCACTTTGACCGTCCATACGGATGTTGGCTCGCCAGGAAGTTCTGATGCAACTACTTCGTTGACTTCCAGGCCGTGTCTAACACCGCGGAAGGATGATCTGGAACCTTGACCTGTAAGTGTATAAATTTGAGGCACATCGTCCTCGGTAAGATTTGCCACATCTGAACTTAATAAAGGATTGAGACTGTCCATGACATCCACAAGAGCAAGGTTATAAAGAGCTCGCGGATTGAAAAAAGCAACTGGATAGTTCGACATATCATCTTTAAAGTAATTGCCACTGTTAAATTCTACTGCCTGATCGTCCTCGTCATCACCAAGTTTCTCAAACTGATAGAACATATGTGGACCTTGCTCAGCAGCGACGAACAAGAATCCGGATTTCAAAATGTTGAGGCTGCGTGCAACTGGTACCGTGTCAAAATACTTGATAGTTACAGCCCTAACGGTATTAACGTCGAAGTCCATTGTAACTTTAAACAAATCTCCCTGGTCGGATTGTAATAGGAAAAAGAATTGACCCTGGTCTCGTTAGAAGAGAAGGAAAAAAAAAAAAAAAAAAAAAAAAAAGCTTCAAATTTTTACAACATACCTTCATTTTATGCATAACTCCGCACACAATCGTCCGCTTCTGTGATGAATCATCGAAAGGAGTTCTTCTTCTTGGAATTGGTACTCTGAGAGTTGGCTTTGTTGAGTGGCGGTACACAATATATCCCTCACAGCAAACAAGTGTACCTGATGGACCGTCTGCACCACCCGGCACGCTCATCAGCATACTTGCTGACCGATCCACAATTTCATGCCATGTTCGGACGACATGATTCAATCCCAGATCCAGTTCATAATAATTGAGTGTCTTTTCCACCGCCTGGAGCGCTCGACCCTTGGTGTCTGTGTCGCAATCAGAGTAGTCAACCTCCAAAGACGCGAATATAGGATTGTCATAGCCGGTGTCAAGACCTACCACATCGTACAAAAGGCATTGCGGTCTGTGTGCTTCCAGTGGTGAAGAAATGGTGATGTTCGCTGCAGAATCACGATTTAGGATGTAGACAAGTTTGTTGCGCTCAACCGAGGCGATCATCGCGGCTCGACCTTTCGGGTCGACAGCTAGATATTCGCCGGGAACAATTCTCCTCACTCCTGTCTTTCCAAATGTTTCAAGGTGGACTTGTGAAAATCTCACTTGATCGGGATGATACTCCAGAATCGCAATCCGACCAGACTCTGATCCGATGAGTACGTAGTCTTTAGACGCACCAACAACACGGAAGGAAGAAATTGAGCGGATCACACCGAACAAATTTGTCGATATAACCAGTCTCAATTTTCCCGCACCCGAGTCTGGTCGGTAGAGATTGAGCATTGAGCCTTGCGCGACAACAATCTCCTGATGCTTCTGGCCAGAAAACTGCCCAACGATAGATGTAGTCACGGCCGACGGCGGCACGACCGTCAGAGAATAGAAAAACATCGACATTGTGGTCGTGATCTAATTCAGATGGACTCCCCGACGGAGTCCGCTTAAATGTCAAAGCAAATCGCAGCGCTGGCCGAGGAGATGAGTTCTGTGTAGCGCAAGAGTGGTTGAAGCTGTTCTTGATCTTAACACTCCAGTTCCTAACAAATTTCTTCTCACTGGGATATTTTGCACCCCTAACCTGAAAAGTTGTGCGTTTGGCCTCGTTTCTACGCTCTACAGTACCTCACAGAATATCAGCAGCGACAGTTTATTTCTGAGAAAGCACAGTGATTCTACAAGCATTTATAAACTATCAAAGACCGCAGTATCTGCAAACTATCATTGTATATGCTACTTACTCAATTTTAAGCTGTGACTTTGGTGCCGAGGGCAATCGACTAGGTGCTTGATCCGCTGAGCGTCGTTGATGCAACCAGTCGCACAAGAGCACAACAGACGCTTGACTAAGTTAAATTGCAAATTCCACCACGAACACATCCCTATAGCTATAGAAGAGCAATATAACAAACGGCATCTGAAAATAGTTTCATATTGAGAATGCTATCTATTCTATAGTTAAAATTAAGCGACATGTGACAAGGTATATACAAAAATGGAAATGCGCGGCACAATCTATCCGCAACAGAAACCAGATAATAGAAGATGGGTAGTCAATCTACAAGCAACAAATATTCCGCAAAGAACAATGGCCCAATGCTACAAACTCTTCATATCCAGATACAGTAACGCCTCGATCCAAAAAAAAACCAGATTCTAGAAAGTGTAATCTATATCCTCCGCACCAGAAAGAGTCTTCAAAATGCTCTGATAGGCAAACAGCATAATACTGCTTTGTATAGATGTCCAGACGAATCGGGGTCCGACTCCCGCAAGGAGGCCCATCGGACCTTCCGTCCGATAAATCAGACGAATAGCCTGCGTAATATTCTCTGAGTCTAACTTCAAGACCGCCTCGCTAGACGTTGAAGATGCGGTATGCACAAATTGCTTTTGTGATACCGAGAATTTTAGTGTTGATGATTTGGCGCTCGAAAACTCAGATGAGGCTAGTTTAGACTTCTGTGTATCTGAGGAGACTTGATTTATTGGTGAGGATGCTGGGGGCTTTGCTGTTTCTAATGTTGTAGTATGCGTTGTATCAAGTTGAGTTTGAATGCGAGTTTTAATGACATCTAGACATATACATGTTAGGATAATCTATACACATTTCAAAAAGAATATACGTACCCAAAGGCGTTGTTATCACTCCTGCCAACCCACCAGCGGCGGCGCCTGTTAACAATTCAAGCCAGAAACCTATATTCGGAGATCCAACCAAATACTGTGCCGTACTACGAAATCGTTCGTAAAATGCAAGCTGCAAGGCTGAAAATGGTAAATCTCGCACCAACGTTGCTTTGTATCCAAAAAGCAATGCAGATGGTCCTTCGGTACGGACGATCTATAGGAAGTAAGTATCTCAAGTTATAGCCTTCACAATCAGCTGGAGGAACTTACTGATGTTATTGCGTCCAGAGTGCCTCTATAATTGTAGCCGCTGTAGAAATTGGGGTTGTTGTAACGACCCTGGAGCTGTAAACGAGTTTTCAGAACCTCGGATGGTACATAAACTACTGAGGCAGCCAGATCACCGATGAATCCAGCCGATAAATGAGTAATTGTGTCTGGGATCCCGTATGAAAGCATTGTGCGCTTGGTGAATTCATAGGACCCAAAGAACATAGCTGTACCCGGCACTGTTCGTTCAATGTTAGAGAGTATGGCCTGAGTTGAATAGCGTACTACAGCAAAGTGAACTTACAACTTCCAAGCATTGCAGGAATAAAACCTCCGTACAGCCCTCTTGCGAGACCTTCTTCACGAAGAATGGTGCTGTAAGCGGTCAACATGCCTTTATATTTCAGGGCGCTTGGAGCAGCTTGTTGTCTTGTTTTTACTGTGTCCAGTGAATGCATAGAACCGTCACCCATTACTCCACCAAATCCACCAGCAATCATATTCTGAATAATCTCAAAGTTAGTTACAATCCACAATCCTGTTGAGCAGAATCCCATGCCAAACTCACATAGTAAAGCGGTGGATCTGACGACTCCATCTTGGACGGAGCAGGCGGTATTGATGTTGAGACATAGCCATGATGGTCAGCAAGAGCTGTAGAGGTAATCATTTGTCACGCTAGCGACCCAAGTGCTACTGTGATATAGCAATCGAGCGATGGCGCAGACGCTCAGATCGGGAGCGTGAGGCGGAAGAATGAGCAGGCTTGTAAGTAGTGCTCGAGTCCAATTTCTGCAAGTTAGACTATTCTATCCGTGTGACCATTTCCGGGCTTCGAATTGATATGAGAATAGAAATAAGTCGAGGCGGGACGGTCAAGGAGCAATAGACTGGTTTCGGTGCCTTGGCGCTGACCGCAGACTCAAAAGCAACAGACGCAACAGCTCGAGCACAGATAAAAGCCACTGAATGTTCTTCCGACAGGTAATCAGCACAATTAGACGGTCTGCGCAGCAATTACGCAAACGAAGGCGTCTTAGCTGGCCGGAATATCAGGCAAAAGCGCTTTTTGCACGGAACGCGAACCTGAGCTGTTTGCGGGTGTTGTGCCAATTTGCTGACACTCACGTGATATAATCAGGGTTAGGCTGTAGCAGCATTGTTTACGCCGCGAGCGGTTTGTTTACCCTTCAAGACCCTTGCTGGCGCGCCCTCATAAACAGCGCGCCGCCGCCGTGCTACATCGCGCTCCTCCATCACCACCTTCCCCACAATCTCCCTCCGGCCCCCACCACTTCCAGCCTTGTCTTTGCTTGCTCGCGTTTTTGGCTAATTGCTGTCTGCAAAATGGCACACATCTATCGCATTGGGGCGATGAAGAAGTCCAGTCTCGTCGAGCTCGCGACAATGCTCAATATCGGGTACGTGCTACGCGAACTATTATATCCAAGTTATTTGGTTCAATGAGGCTGACATCTGCATTTTTGTGTTTTTGATTTAGAGCTGAAGGTCTTAAGGCAGAACTCGAGGCCAGAATTACGGAGCATCTGCAGGGCCACCCTGATCTGCGATATGATCCTCGCTTCGAGGAGTACTATCACAGCAACACCGCGCGTCGTCGCAGTGCCATCATCACGAAGTCATCTCCGCCGTAAGTTTTCGCGATTCCCGTGTTCCAAATTTTAGCGATTTCTGACCGTGTCTAGTATAACTCCTATGCGTTCGTCGACCCTCTCCACTACTGAAATGCTAGCCACCTCGCCGGCATCTGCAAGCTCAAGCGGTGGAACTAGTGTCTCGGAGGAGTCTGTAGCTGAGCCTCCAGATGTTGTCGCACCTCCAGTCCCTATGGCACCTCCCACATCTTTGGCACCTTCTTCACCCACACTGTCTATGTCACCTCCAACTTCCGTAGTACCATCAATCCCCGTTGTTGCTCAGGATATGGTGGTTGAGGAGATCGAAGAAGCTGCCGAGGCAGCTGTGTCTTTCTTGACAGTGGTTAGCGGTAAGATGAAGACGGCAATGGGTGCTGCCAGCTTCTCGTTCAAGTCCAGCACAGCCAAGACTATGACCAAAACTGTGAAGACTACTACTAATTTGCGCTCTAAAGTATCCAGCGTCAGCACAATTACCTCCGCGTCTCTTGTCTACGAGGTCCTGGTATTACTGAACGAGATTCTTCCTTTCACTTTAACCGTATCCCGAGTTGAAATTCCAAAGACTCCTTACAGGACTCCGGGCTTCTCTCTTCCCGACGTCCGCTTGGTCACTAGCTATCCTGTTTTCTGGGAACCTTTGCTATTTTGGGCGGTTTATCTTGTTCTTGTTCCTTTGTTATCTTCCTTTTTTGTCAACCTCACCATTCACAAGGCAGCCAATTCCCGAGTTCGTCATCTCTTTGATCCCTTCACTTTTGGTGTTGGCCGTGCATTGACTGCATACATACTTCTCACTATTCTTTCCAGCTCCCCGGAGAGCATTATTTTCTTCGGTGGAAGCGCAGAGTATGTTTTGAACTTGATTAAGAACGCACCTATGATTACAGGTATTATTGGTGCAACCTCTAGTCTCTACGCAGCGGCTCTCTCATAAGTTCGTGAACGATTGAGGATTGACGTAGACCGTGTACGATACTAGAGGTGGGGAAATTTTACTGAGACTTGCGCTCTGTATATTAGTTGACGTTTGCGTTTATGTTTAGTGATTTTATGGAAGTGACTCTCGTGTTCTGTAATCTATGATGTTCGTATTTGTATGTTTTGGCTGATGACCTCCTCCAATCCAATGGTGTTTGTATGCGGTTACCCAAACAGATTTTTTTACTTTGAAAGCTGCCAGTCTTAGGTGCCATGCGTATAGAGGTGGAGAATTGTTGTAATCTGTGTTGTTATTTTATTTCTGTTTGTTTTCTTTGTGTAACTTACATGTTCTGTGCGGGCTGCGCTATATACGGTGCGACATGGTACTTACAGACTGTCTGTGTATTTTTATTCGTTTTTATAACTGACAGTACTGTACTGACAAGTTATTGTAATTTCGATTTGTAGAACAGACTGGCGGTCAACTGGCAATCTACAGTACGGCATGGTAAAGGAGTCAGCGCGCGCGCTGGGGTTGAGCTCGATCGCCGTCAGACGCAGATAAAGTCGAGGTTAGGGCTGAACCAGATCATCGCAGATTTTGGATCATGCGTGAGGCCTGAGCGTGATGCGTCATAGGACTGAGTCTTATAGAGGCTTCGTTTGTTCGTTTGTTGTGCGGTCCCCCGAGCTGCATTGTTCCTGTTTTCCGTTGGATCTTGCATTTCACCCGAAATCCGGTTTTTCCAGAATCGTGTCTGTCAAGAATATTCTGAAAACAAGTGCAAATATGATCGCAGATCTATCAGCGCAGCTCGCGTTACTTGGTCTTAACGGCCAGAAACTATCAGATGTGCTGAAGAACAAGAAATTGGCGGCTGCCATGTCCAGCGTGGTTGCCGAATCCGGAATCAGCCCTGAGAAGCCACTGGAGGATAAGGCCATTGCTGGTCTTTTGCAGACTTTGGCAACTCAGACTAAGGACGTCAGTGACGGCGCTGTATTGGGTGCTCGGCCGCTTGTTGCAGAGGCTGTTTTGGAAAAGAAAATTAATTCTACTGTCCAACTGGAGGGTGAGTCACTGATCCATTATTTTTGAGGATTAAGATAGCATAACTAACTGCTATTTTTTCAGGAGCTATATCTTACATAAAGTCAGCCGGAGAAAAAGCGACAAAGGCCGATCTGGAGGAGGCTGCAGGTGTTGGTAAGCAGTTCAGTCGCGTTGTTTTTCTTACGTACAGTACTGACAGTGGTATAAAATTCAGGCAAAGAAGTCTCGAAGGAGGATGCTTATGTTGAAGTCAGCAAGTACTTTGCGGAGAATAAGGAGTCAATTGTGGCCAGCAGATATAAGTCGATACCCAGTCTGATGGCTGGTGTTAAGGCGATGCCAAGCTTAAAGTGGGCTTCTCCTGCTGATGTGAAAGCTGCAATTGACACCCAGCTTCTTGAGTTACTTGGGCCTAAAGATGAACGTGATGCTCCACCAAAGAAGGTAAAGCAGAAGAAGGAGAATGGCAAAGCTGCACCCACCGCAGCGGTAGAGACTGCAACAAAGACCCGAAATATGTTCACTGAAGGATTCTTGGGGGACTTGCATAAGCCAGGTGGCAACGAGCAGGTTAATCCTGACCGCATGGAGGAGCACTTAAAAGCGACAGGAGGAATGGTTGTCACCCGGTTCCCGCCAGAGCCTAATGGATATCTCCACATCGGTCACAGTAAAGCAATTGCCGTCAATTTTGGATATGCGAAATACCATAATGGTATTTGTTACTTACGTTACGACGATACGAACCCTGAGGCAGAGGAAGAACGGTACTTCACTGCAATTCTGGAGATTGTAACATGGCTTGGATTCAAGCCTCACAAGATCACTTACTCATCAGACCACTTCCAGCGCTTATACGATTTAGGAGAAGAATTGATTCGTCGCGATAAGGGCTACGTTTGCTTTTGCACTCCTGATGAAGTGCATGTTAACCGTGGTCTGAAGGGAGGTGCTCGTATTGCCTGCTCTCACCGGAGCAAACCAGTTGAGCAGAGCCTCGAAGAATTCCGTACTATGCGCGATGGCAAGTATAAGCCTGGCGAAGCGACAATGAGAATGAAAATGGATCTCGAGGATCCTAACCCCCAGATGTGGGATTTGGTAGCATACCGAGTTCTTAATGCGACACATCACCGTACCGGTGATAAGTGGAAGATCTACCCAACCTACGATTTCACTCATTGTTTGTGTGATTCTTTCGAAAACATCTCGCATTCGCTCTGTACTACTGAGTTCTACCTTTCTCGCCAATCTTATGAATGGCTTTGTGATGCTCTTGATATTTACAAGCCTGCCCAGCGAGAGTATGGCCGATTGAATGTTACTGGTTCAATCATGTCCAAGCGTAAGATTATGCGTCTTGTCAAAGAAGGTTATGTTAAGGGCTGGGATGACCCACGTTTACTTACTCTTGTTGCAATTCGCCGTCGTGGTATTCCCCCAGAATCTATTCTGTCATTTATTAATGAACTTGGTGTTACGACAACCAATAGTAACATTCAGGTTACGCGATTTGAATCTTCTGTTCGCAGATATCTCGAGGATAATACTCCGCGATTAATGCTTATCCCTGATCCAGTCGCTGTTGTTCTTGATAATTTGCCAGATGACTTTTCTGAGATTATCTCATTACCATATAAGCCTGGCTCACCTGAGATGGGAGAGCACGATGTCCCATTTACCAAACGTGTCTATATTGACCGATCTGATTTCCGTGAGGTCGACTCCGCTGATTATTTCCGTTTGGCTCCTGGCAAATCTGTTGGCTTATTAAAGGTTCCGTATACTGTTCGTGTGACTTCATTCACTAAGGATTCTGTGTCAGGAAAGGTTACTGAGATTCATGCCGTGTATGAAAATGAGGCTGGAACCGGCGGAAAGAAGATCAAACCAAAAACATATATTCAGTGGGTTGCTGAGTCAGCGTCGCACAACTCGCCAATTAAGCTCAGCGAAGTGCGGTGCTTCAACCAATTGTTTATATCAGAGAATCCAGAATCAAATCCAAACGGTTTCCTAGCTGATATTAACGAGAATTCGTTGGATACATACACTGATGCTATTATTGAAGCTGGATTCTCCGACTTCAAGAAGAAATTCGTCAATGCCGAGGATGGTCCCGAAAAGATGAGATTCCAGGCCCTTCGTGTTGGATACTTCTGTGTCGATACCGATTCAACTGATGAGAAAATAGTTCTTAACAGAATTGTTACTCTGAAGGAAGACGCCGCCAAGTCATAATCGCCATAAATTAAGCTGCATTTTTTTTTCTATCGTAATCGTTCATTTATCTTCAATATTTGCCGTTAGGATACATTTATTTCGGCTTTTTTCGTATAAAAGTTTTAACTGGAATAATTCAGTATACATCAGCATTTTCTACCATTTAAATTCTGCTATTCTGCAATACTGTAAACTTATATTTAAATCTATTATCAATGCTTGAATTAAATTTTCCATTAAAATCGTATCTCTCATAATAGCTTACAATACAAACCACTATAGATACAGCTCACTGAGCAGCAGAAGGACTATATGCGTCGACAAGGAATTTAAAATGAGCTTTTGAATCCTCAGCCAGTTTTCCTTCAGCGTCAGAAATGACAGTATACACCACAATATAATTATTGTACAGAAATCTCTCTCGCATTCGTGCAGTCTCTTGCGCAATCAAAGCTGCGCCTGGTCCATTTGTTAAACTACTTCCTGTTCCTCGTCGACTACTAATCATAGTACTTGCTGTTCCTGACTCTCGAGATGCAGAAGCAGAAGCAGCGGAATTTAATTGTGCAATTGTCTGTGATGGAAGTGATAATTTTGTACTAAGACGGGTCAAGAAAGCTTCAAATTCGTTTCGTAATCGCATTGCTGAGACTGAAACAGGTTCAGTTTCAGTATCTGCAACGTCTGGCGGTGATAGTTGTAAAATCCCGTTAAAGAAATTAGCAAATTTCTGTGAAACTGGATGAGGTAAAACAGATGTGAAATTGTTAGACCATGACAATGAAAGTGATGATGCCAATGAAGAATGCGTAGATGATGATGGAGATGTTGATCCTAATGCTGACGATAATGCTGGAGTAGATGATGAAGCTCCTAAGACGGAGTAAATTTGATTCGAAGAAGCTGACGCGTTTGTAAGAAATGACGAAATACCACTCTGTATTGCGCTAGCCGCTGCAACAGCAGTAGATCCAGCGGACGCGGTAATCATACCGCGGCCAGCGCCAGTATTACTTGAGCTCCCTCGACTACTACCGCCGCCAGAGAGTTTGCGTAGGCTCTCTGCGTGGGCGTCCATGACATGTTGAAATCTTGGCCACAAAATCATATTGAGACTGTTGCAATATGATTCCATTACAGGAACACGACGATGTTGAAGCTCATATTCAAGGAGGTGAAGAACTCGAATACATAATAGTACGCCAAAGGCGTCAAGATTTGCGTTGTCTAAAAGTCGTCTCACAAACGCTTCGCCGTCCTGAAAGACAGATTTGAAAATATCTTGAAATAATTGTGCCTGATAGTCTGCGGATTTGAAAGCAAAAAATTCGGCGACAAAAAGGTATTCACCACAAACATTATCCATTAATGCAACATTAAAACTGCGAAATGATACCTCCATCCAATGTGTCTGAAGACGAGTTAATAAAAAAATTATATCTTAAAAAAGAATCCACTTACATCTCGATTAACTTCTGCAGTAGATTCAAGCATAACTGAGCTATCTGTAGACATGACAATACCAATACGTCGACCAAGCATCAATGGATCATTATGTACACCTGTCATGTGCATCTTTGTTGTAGCTGACGAGTTAGTTGGCGCACCAAGTAAATTTCTTGCAGCAGACGACTCTGAAGCACCCAGTAAAGCCGATTTCTCAACAAATCGAATATTCAGCTTCTCCAAGGCTTTTATGTATCTTCCGAAGTTTGTCAAATAGTACCACTTCATAGTGTTCACATAGCCCAGAGCGATATCTTCTGCGAGTTGTGGGTTCACATATGCAAGGAACGCAAAGAGCTGCTTAAACTTAAGAAACACATTATATTGTATAACTTGAGCGTTTGTATTAACGACTCGTAAACTTTTAATCTTTTGGATGTAAAAGTCACGAATTCTTTCGACAGCTTTCTCTGCTAAAGCGAACAATACAGGTTCTATCTCGTCTATCAACGCAATGGATTGATGAACCTGTCGTGAGCTGGATTGCATACTAGCGGTTGAAACAGAAACGCCAACTAGCTTCTGAACCTCATTTTTGAATAGTTTCATGCGTTTTAATCGTGCCGACAGAACTTGAATAGTATTTATCCACTGAACATTAATTTCACCATCAAGAACGTGTCGTATTATCTGAGGCGGCAGAAAAATATCATCAATTAGAGCGACAAGCAGGTGTTCTACCTGTTTGCGGTTGTCAAGTCGTCGACCTAATTGGATTGATCTATTTTGAAGAGTCTCAATTTCAGTCGATAGTAACCCAAGATCATTCAAAAAGTGCGACAGGTAATCTTCGACAGAAGACAGCACTTCCTCGCACTTATGTATTGAGCTGTGTAAATCACGAAGTCTTTCAATTTGAGCTTCATATGTGTCTGTAGTAGCATCCTCCGAAGTGCTGTCGTCTTTTGGTGGAACGGGAGGTGCTTCTTCTTGAGCCTCTTTCTCAAGACGCGCCAGATAGGCGTGAATGTCTTCAATGTCTGTGATTTCTTCTGTACCGTTTCCATTCGGGCTCGACTTGTTAGAGTCTAGTAGAATCTGTTCTAGTAGCTCATCGAGGCTACCTATATCTTCTGTTGCAATTGCAGTTGCTGATTTTGGTGGCTCGACAATTGTTGGCTGGATAATAGTATTAGCCCGCATGATCACATTTGATACCAAGTGATCTACTCACAATTGGTCTTGCAGTACTCTTATCGCTCTCAAGCAGAGTCTTCAAGACAGCTAAAGCGTCCACATTCTTTTGCGGTGTCACTGATCTATCTTCCGGTTGCTGATGCCGCTGCTGTTGTTGTTGAGTTGGTGCTGACTGCTTGGATTGACCGTCCGCGCCCTGCAATGACCCCCTCGCCGCTCCATTAACAGGTCTCCCTGGTCCAGATCCAGTACTCTGTCTCCTGCTCATATCATATGGATCTCGCAGTGCACCAGCACCGGGAGCTCCCGCAGCCGGGCCGACCGCTGGCTCCGTGCTGCGCTGCTGAGCAGAGGGATGCCGTGGAGGAGACAGCGCGTCGCGAAACGGCCGGAGCGAGAAGGAGCGCGCGATACTGCCAGCTCCATTTGCGGATCCATTGGCGGAACTATTTACAGACCCGTCGCCAGTGGTGTTGCTCTCCTGTTGGCGAGACCGCCGTGCCTGATACCAGCTCTGCATCGCCGGAGTGCTCGAGAAGTAGACCAGACACCACTCTCACGAAGTCACAATGTCTGTCTCGCTGACCGCACCACCAATACCACCAGTGAGAGCAGACAATGTAAACTGGCCCGCCTAGAGGCACAAATGCTTTATTTGGACGGATTCTCGATTCTCTGTCGCGTAGAGAGTAGCCCTCTTTCGTGATCCCACTCTTCGCTTGGCCTGGAGCACTTGGCCGAGTGCTGCCTCCAGGCGCCGCACAGTCTCGAGATGGCCGCTAGCACGGTCGACGCGTCAAGCACACCTCTCAGATTCATGGCATTTCGTATTTCTAAACAGCATTCAGGTCCGATTTGCATGTTCTTACACTGTGGAACTACAATTAAGCCTACAATAAAAAATGATCTAGAGACGAACACAGAGATAGCGCGAGTAGATATTATCTAAGACCTGTGGAGCATAAATTGCACGATACACATAACACAAAATACATCGATGACAAACTACCTTCAGACAAAGTGACTATTTTGGGGAGAGGATGGAGAGAGAACAAGAGGATGAGAGGTGAGATAAAACAAAGTGCATTTTCAGGATGAGACAACTTCTGAAGAAGCTGCGGTGGTACATTAAGCGATTACTTAGGAGCCTCCTTGTAGGAGATGCAAGCTTCCTCACCCATGGCGGAAACAATGGTGACGATGAGGTCCTTGCCATCGTCGAATCCAGCCTCGAGCTCAGAGCCAATGTCACCGTCGGGAACCTTGACGTCATCCTTGGTGGCACCATCGGGGGTCATGAGGGAAAGGAAACCGTCATCAATGTTGATGAGCTGGTACTCAGTACGGGTGACGTTGGGAACCTCCATGTTGTGGGTAGAGGGGGAAAGATCCTCAAGCTTCTTCTGGGTGAAGATGTCGATTGCGACAAGATGGACCTTGGCGTGACCGTGCTTTCCGGTCTTGGAGGTTGACATGTCAACGATCTTGCAGGGACGGCCCTTGATGACTATACGCCGCTCGTTAATAAAACAATATATTGGAATAATCACAGCATATAAAAGAGACATACCGACGTGACCGTTCTTGCGGAGAGCAGAGCACTGCATGGGGTACGTCAAAGACGCACCTGCGGAGACAGACTCGAAGGTTTGGGTCTAAAAACGCACGTTAGTCTGGCTGTTGCGAGATGCCCTGAAATGGATGTGGGAAGTAGCAATTCACAGCAAAAGAGACCAACGACTCCAAAAAGAACACCGCACAAACATCGCTTATATGCAAAAGCCATCCAGTACTGGTGTGTTGAAACGCACTCACTCTCTAGAGCGAAGGAAAAAAATTCCAGCCAGAACCGTACTCATCACACAAACTCATTTTCAGTTTTCTTGTAAAAATCCAGCAATAGCAAACATCCAGAACCACTCGGCAGTGAATCAGTCGTATATGGGTTGAGTCCACCAGTCCGGTTGGTCGGCTGAAAGTGAGCGCACGACTGCTGTTACTGTTGATACCTTGATACTTCCTCTGCTGCTGCTACTTGCCACATCCCAATAGCCACGAACGAAACAAAACAACAAAACTTACTGCTTCCTCAGACATAGCGACTGATTGGTATATACGAGAGTATAAAAAGAGAAAAGAACGGGGAGAGTCGACGTCAAGAGCGAGAATAGGAGAGACGGGATGCGAGAAGGGCAAAAAGAAGGGCGGCGCTGGGGAGAAAAAAAAACCGCTGCCCTCAGCAAGGAAGACTGGACACGCCGCAGCAAGCCCTAGCCCGGAACAGCCGGGTAACCCTGCGCCCTGCTCGGCTGCGCCCTGACCCTTGTTTGTTTGCGCGCTGCCGTTTACAGCGTAGCCGCGACGCTTTCAAGATCCATTCACTCATTCATTAACTTACTGCACGATAACATAACACCCGAAGCAACTAACAAATTAAAAACAACCATCCTACTCATACACTACGTTCACGTCCAAAAACAGCTTTCTTCATACAACAACAAACCAGCCGCTGTCAAGCTCACTCAGAATCTTTTTACTCGACCGGCTCCTCTATCCTATCTCCCTGCGTCTGATGCCAGCTGTCCAGCTCGTCAACCACAAAGTTCTCGTGCTCCTCCAGCGCGGTTTGAATGTGCAGCTTCACTCCAACAATCTTCTCAATGTAATCCTTGATCCTGCGCTGCATCTGTTCGCGAATCAGCTCGGCTGCGTGTTGCAAATGGTCGTATTCGATTACCACGCGCTCTGCTCGCTGCTCAAGCTGCAGTCGACCATCCTGAACACCTATCCGCATGGCTTGAATTTTGCGTTCAAGCTTCTCAATCTCGGCGTTGGAGGAACTTGCGTCCGATGTCATCGTTTCAAACGCCTCATCGTACGTAATCTTTGCTGCCGAAATATCTGCTTCTAATGAGTCCAGCTGATCTCGCTTATCTGCGAGCACTTCTGCCACGCGATCCAGAAGAGACTGCAATCTTATAGACTCGTCTTGAGTCTTGTGTACATTTGCCGATGTCTCCATGCGGAACCTTTGCAGTGCTGGTCGAACTTCGTGTCGTAGATCGAGCCCTTCGATCAATGCATTCGGCCGCGCGCCAAGATTCTCCTCCGCTAAAGGCGACTTGAGAATGATCTCAAAATCCTTTCCTTCAGGGGCATTTGGACCACCAGCAGGAAGTAAACCAATTCGGTAACCCAAACTGTTATATCGCTGAACAAGAGACTCCAGTGCCTCCAAAGTCTGACTTGCGAGTTGCTCCTTCTCTTGCAGCTTCTTTGAAGTCTCAGCAGACCTACTATCATTGGCGTGTATAGCTTTGGTAAATTGTTCTCTCTGGCCGATGATGCTATCAATATCAGCTGGTGTCAGACCTTGTGACGCAATCTTAGCCTCTAAGCTTTCCTTCTCTTTCTCGAGTGCAGAATACTGACTCTCAAGAGTCGACAACTCTTCTTGGATGTTATCAAGCATGGCTCCCCATTTAGCCTTCTTCTTCTCCATATTCTCGATGTACTCTTGAAATTTAGCAAGATCGCTCTCTAGTGCCTCACTCTTTTTTTGAATTGCCTCCAGCGAAGGCATTGATTGCTCCATATCTTTCATTTCTTGTTCCAGCTTCTCTTTCTGTTTGACATACTCGTCTGTTGTCTCTTTAATCGCAGCTATCCGTTCATCAAAAGCTTCTCTCATCTCCCTTTCGTACTCTGAATAGTCGTCCTCGTTCTGTAAGAAAGCAGAGTACGACTTGGTGATGTAACTGATAACGATCTGATTGAGTTCCAGGTCTTCCGACATGTCGTATTCGAAATCTTTGTTGTCATAGGCATCAAAAGTCTATAACCTGTTAGAAGTGTACACAATTCCGTTCTGAATAACATAAACATACCTCTCCCACCTCAACCATCCAGTACAACATTGCCAAATATGCACCCCAGTTTTGTCCTCCTACTGCAACAAGCTGACTCTTACTCAGAGTATCAAGATAAGGATATCCAAGCATCTTCATCAATGGAATAACCTCATTTTCAATACTCTTTGTGAATCTGTAATGCGGATCAAGTCTCTTGTATAACCATTGAAACATCATAACGAAGTCCTTTTGTGTCGGCGATTTTAGTGACTTTGGTGTAATTGCATGCTTCATATCCATCTCAAAATTGTTATTCACAAGATGCTCGTATAATAAATTAGCAATCGATGACTGATATGCTCGATCACGAATCGATCGTGCGTCGCGCATTATAACTGCGGACGCTGTCGCAACAAAACCGCCTCTGCCATTGGCGCCACCAGTGTGAGCGACACTACTTCGGCTGCCATAAAGACTACTTTTCCGGCCACCGGTCTGCTGTGAGCCGTTATTCACTGATCCTGTATTATTGTTAATACCTGCTGATGCTGCGTTGCTGCCAGCTGAGTATCCGATGGTGGGAATACCGCCTTGTAAACCTGGAGCTATACTCTTACGCGACACATTTGCACGAACAGCCGATCCTGGAACATTAAGAGTATTTTGACTTGAAGCACCAAGTGCTGATGTGCTCTCGTGCAAGCCGGCTCCAGCTGTTGTCGCAATGCTTTGTCGATGAAACGAACTGCGAGGAACCATTGATTGTCGAAAACCGCCATTACTACCCGCTCCGGAACTAGCGCCCAGACTGCCGTTCAATCCACCAAGTACCATTGAATGTCTTGATTTTGTCGTTGAATGAGGCAATGACGATCGATTAAAAAGAGCTGCTCCAGCTATCACTGGAGCGCCGGTTGCAGTATTTTCCTGTAACTGGTTGTGCGCTTCATCTCGCGTTGAGCGGCGAAAAGCCGAGAACAAGTGTGGATCTTGCGACATTGTGCTATCCAAATAGATCTCAGCTGAGACCAGCAATGACGGAGGTCCGTAGTTGCGAGTATCTTTAGAAACAAATATTGATGGTGTAAATGACACAGAACAGAAGAATCTCGTGAGGGACATCGTGTGGAGTGGGAGTTAAAGAATCGTGCGGCGTTGTTGTTGCTGTGCCAGCCTATTGTTTACGCATTGTTGCCACAACAACGAAACCCATGCTTATACCGTATATGCATACAGTATCTGTACGTCAAACGTTACAAACCCCTCTATATGTTCAATATGTAAGCCACTGGATCCCGTGACTGTGGTGAGCTCAGCGAAACCAAGTTGAATCCTTGCTCGATGAAGCTATATGGCCATCATGGACATCTGATGTTTCAGCATCGGGTTCGTATCTACGGCTCTACGGTACTACGATGGTATAGACGGTATTGATGCACTTGACGAGGTCGCATCTATCATAATACTCGTAAAGTTTGAGTCTCAGCTAGCAGTACAGCTTGCATCTTGCGCTGTTTGTAAATTCACATCCGCAGTCGTGTTGAATCTGGTACTGTGGTACATTTTAATATGTAATATGTAACCTGTCGTTTATTAATGCTTCGCTGTTACAAAATCATATACAACTGGTCCAAGACAAAAGTAAACGCAAAGCAAATGTCCGCACGAAGCGAGTAGTTTACTTTAATTTCTTCTTTGGGCGGAGCTGGTTAGAGTGACCGCATTTTCTCTTGCGGCAGTTGGTGGCACGCGGGGGAAGACGAGCGTAGCAAATACGGCAAATTGACTTTTCGCAGTTGTACTTCGAGGCGAGAGCTTTGAGCGAGGGCTCAATGATACCACCACGCAGACGTAAGACGAGGTGAAGAGTCGACTCCTTCTGGATGTTGTAATCTGAAAGGGTGCGGCCTGCATAATTATATCCAAGTCAGTCATATACCCTACTAATTGCTTTCAAATTCATTGTATTTAATAACGCACCATCCTCAAGCTGCTTGCCGGCAAAAATCAGACGCTGCTGGTCTGGGGGAATACCCTCCTTGTCCTGGATCTTGGACTTGACATTGTCGATGGTGTCAGACGACTCAACCTCGAGGGTTATAGCTATAAACCGGTCAGATTTCCGTCTCAAATTCAAACGCTAACAGGACAAACACATACTCTTGCCTGTGAGAGTTTTCACGAAACTGCAATAATGAAAAAAAAACCAGTTAGCATTCTCATCTCTTTAACCAGCTCTCAAAACTGCATGCTTCAATAAATACTGACATTTGCATGATCTATATAGCAATCTGAGTTAGCAGTCCTTTCATGAACCATGTCGCCACCTAAAATTCAAACATACCGTAGATCTGTGCTAAAAATCCGTTCAAGTTTCCGTGGGTCCGAAAGAGAAAGTAGCAAGAAGCAGACGTGAAGCAGCAGTAAAGCGGTGTCCCAGCAGTTCCGCCTGCGCCGCAGTCCCTGCGAGAAGTCTGCCCTTAACCTACCGCCGCACCGTAGAAAGGCCGCTAATGCGCCGCGCAGTCAAGCAGTCACACCGGTGCTCTGCTGACGCGCTAGGGCTTTGTGCGGCGCTCGCTTAGGGCTGCTGGCTCACGTGACTGACGCGAGACTGCCGCGTGACCGACGCGTCTCGCCGCAGGCGCGTCCCCGACTACAGCAAGTCAGCACCGGCATTCGAATATATCCCGTTCTAAATATACATTCTCAATGCAGTATTATATACAACGATTGGACCAAACCTCATGCGTATTCTCTTTCCAGAATCTCCTGCAACGCAGAGCGCGTCATTTTGGGATTACATCTTCCAGTCGATGCCTGCACAACCTTTCCTACAAGAGAATTAAACACACCGGGCTTTCTGCCGCTCACATACTGTTCCACTAAACCTGCGTTCTCTGTCAACACCCCATGACATATTCTTTCCAGTTCCTCTAGATCCGCATTGCCTAAATCAAAATCCTTTATGAGAACCTCGATAGTGCGTTTATCTTGTTCGTTCTCAAGTTTATACTGGACTAAGTTCATCGCGTTAAGCTCTGTAGAAACTATAGTTAGCTTTACCTTCACTAGACAGAATCAGTCTGCTTAATTACTTACTAGTCAATTGTCCTTCCTCCACATGAATGATAAGATTTGCAAGCACCTCAGGGGAGATGATTTGGTGCAATGAGCGCTCTTCGCCAGGCCGGAGGTATCCGAGGATATCATGCGCAATCCTATTCACGGCCTTGTTAGATTTGATATTCAATTATGAAGATTAGCACATTCTTATGGAACCTACCAATTTGCTGCTTTGGATGGCTTCAGATTCTGCTTCTTGATGAAATTGTAGACAGCAGTGTAATACTCAACTAATCCCCACTTGAGAAGAGTTTGAGCGTCCACTAATCTTAATGAATGGGGCTCTGCGACAAGAGCATTCAGTATTTCATCAGGCAGATTTGGCATAGAGTTTCGGACCTTGTTCACGGCATCGCTAGAAATCACTAAAGGCGGTAGTTCTGGATCTGGTATATATCGGTATTCAGACGCGTCCTCTTTGGGACGCCGAACGCTGATTTTTTTGCCATCCCAGCCAAGTGTATAGGATTCCACTATCCCGCCATCTTGCACTATAGCAACCTGGCGACGATATTCCGCCTTGATCGACTGAATCACGTCCTGTATACTTGCCAAATTCTTAATCTCGCATCGCTTCCCGCCGGACACAGACACATTGACATCGACTCTCATTTCCCCTGACTGAAACTGGGCTTTGGATACCCCGAGACTTTTAACCAGCGTTTGAAGTTTATGTACATATGCACCAGCATCCTCTGGAATACGCACATCAGGTTCGCTCACAATTTCAATCAGAGGATGATTTGTCCGGTTGAAGTCAATGAACGAGCGGTCCGATGATACAAGGTATGTCGATTTGCCGGTATCTTGCTCAAGCTGTATTTGGTGTATTCGCACGTCAAGTTCTCCGTCTTCGCCGACTGTCCTATCTCTTGGTAGTAGACGAATAAAACCATCAGTAGCAAGAGGATCTAAGCATGTTAGTTACGGTCACTGAAGTCACAGCGCAAGTCGACATACGATAGTACTGAGTAATCTGATAACCGGCAGGTTGATCTGCGTAAAAGTAGTGTTTTCTGTCAAAAGATGATCTGTTATGTATCTGGCAGTTGAGAGCGACAGCAGCCTTCATTGCTAGTAAAGCAGCATGGTAGTTCAGTTTCTTCATTTGTAAGGGGAATCAGCCGTGGTGTAGTTAAAGACACTATAAATGCACTTACCGGTTGGGTCCCTGGAATAGCGATGTCAAACAGTGATACATTTGAGTTCGGCGCTGCTTGAAAACTAGTTTTTGACGCTATATTCAATCAATTGTTAGATTTTGTATCAGTTCACAGTTATCTCAAGAGCTTACCTGAGAACAGCTTCCGAACAGTATCTAGCTGCAAATGAATCTCCAAACCGCATAATAATCCTGGGAACTGCTGCTGTGCTTTTTTCTTTTTCTGGGACTTTACTGCCTTTTCAGCACGTCTGTTCCCCCGAGGATTCCCGTTTCTCTCTTGTGTAGTTGTAGCTAGGCAACGGACATTGACTTTGGTGTGACCTCGAGCGCAGTCACTTATCCTCAGGTAGGACGAGTTGAGTTGTACACCGCAAAAGAATGTTGGCAACACCTTGAACGACATCATTGTCGCTCCCGCCTACGCTGTACACTGAGAGGAACACAGACGAATCTGGCTGAATATGTAGACAATGTTGTATGTAAATGGGAGCAGCGATGAGCAACTGCACCCAATGACGTTGATACAGTACATCTTCCTCGGGAAGTTAGAACTCCCGTGCGGCGCTCCGGCGCTCCGGCACTTCAAAAATTGATGAAAGTTCGCGTGGAGCTCCATCAAGACTTCACGAGACCTGAGGGACGACAGACAATCAGCTTCCAGACGTCGAGTTTCGTCGTTCTCCATAATCTGCAGTGCAAAGCAGTAATTAAGAACATTTTCGCGATCAGAGAGACTTGAGCACGGATCTATATTGTCTTATTAATGACATGTAAATCTGCAGTGACTCCAAGCACATTCGGCGGCTTCGCGAAATTGTGACGAAACTTGCATGTCCTTCCTTCTAGTCCGGGCGGCACAATGCTGGCCAGCTGTTTTAAGAACACCGTTGAGAGCACCGTTGCAGAGACGTGGAGTTTTTACCAAAGAAACCCTTCTACGCGAAGATGTATTCTATTACAAATGCAATGAAGAGAGAGCGCGTCAATGGCCAGGACCGCTGTTAGATTATCAGTTTTTAGATTCTGACGTTCGGGCTCGGGTTGATGTTTTGTTTGACAAGCAAATTGCGGACGGTAAACCACTAATTGATAAGAAAGGACGTGTTTTCACTGCGCTATGGCGGACTCCAGGAAAGTTTAACATTTCTGCGGCGAATTCTCTAGGTTTATTGAGAGATTCAGATCCTAATACCGCGTCGATTGAAGTTCTGAAAGAGAAAGCAAGGGTCGACATGCATATTCGGATATTTGGAGGTAACATATCTCCTTTTCTGCCAAACAGAAAGTCACCAGAACTTACAAGGCCATTTGGCCTTTTGGAATCTATCGATTTGAATGGAACAGATATTATAATTCCGAAAGAGCGGGCAACGAATGATCCTACCATTCCTGATTACATTCAATCTTCAAACCACAAGGATTATAGGGAAATGACATTGGAGTGGATTACCGTATCGACTATGCTAATACCACGAAGTGGGCATGACCATCATGACATTTGGTATCCGGTTCCGGGTCAAAAGTCTGGTTTGGTCGTGACCTCGAGAGTGTTTTATGCACTCCAGAAAAAAGGATTTTCAATCGATTCACTTGACAAATGGATTAAATGTGCAAATTCCAAAACGACCTTGGAAGCTGTGAATGTCATGGAGGATGAGCTTTGGCCGCCTTTTCTTGTTCATTTCACGTTACGGAGACGATTTAACATGACAACTGGTGTGGAAGCACTTAAAAAAATGAAGGTTATGCTAGCACGTCAATATAAGTCTTTCGATCAATTGTCACAGATGATAACTTTTATTCGCATGTTGAGAAAAATACTCGCAATTGCTCCTCAAAGCTTGCCATGGCTTGCGAGACTGTTTGTCCGAGACTCAGATGAACGTCTGCAAACAGCTTTCGTCTACAACAGACTGTTGTATATCATGTCTGTTAAAATTACAATTGACTACACAAAACGTGATATATTAACAAACCTACTACGTGCTCAGCACATCTTCATTCAAAATATGGAAAAGCTGAAAATTCCACTAAGGCGAGAAGGATATCTTGCGCTGGCAGCGTCATTAAGAGTGGAATCTCCGAGGGCAGCACTTGATCTAATCAATGCGATGACACGGGAAGGATATGCATTATTCAACGTTGGTCGTGGTCTCAAGTCCATTATTTCCTCTCGAAAGGTGATAAATGATCCAGTAGACTTCCTACCGACAGGACCAAATGCTGAATTGATTAGTAAGATACTGCTTTCAGATAGTATTTACGATGCAACGGCTGCCTTTGAAGCTATCGGGCGGAGTGGACAAAAGGATGTCGTGGTTTGGAGCGCTCTTTTATCAAAGATGAGAAAGGCTAAAAGTCTTAAGCAGAACGCTGTGTTTAAAATCTGGGACGTCATAATTTCTAATGGCGTCAAGCCAAACAAGTTCATTGTACAGGATCTCATGTCTGCTCTTGATACGTGCAGCGATGGTTCGCGACTAATAGAGCTCGCACGTGTCGCTAAATGCAAAATTACGCATGGCATATTACGCAACTTTATTCTCTGCTGTCATCGTGATATTATCGATCCCGAAGCTATGACAATAGCTTTTGACTATTGCAATAGATTGAGGCCGAATGATAAAGAATTGAGGCTACTTCTTGACTCAATTCACAGATTCAGAAAGTGGAAAAATCGAGAGCACGCGCTGTTTGGTGATAATATGTCCACGGATGCAGCTTTGAATGATGGTAAACTATGGTCTGGCAAGGAATCGTCTGGTCACCGGTTTTTTTCTGTAAATGGTAAGTGAAATCATAGTATTTATTTGGAGTTAGTGTTTATGTATTTTTAGTCGGATTTGTGAGTTCAGGAAGGTTATCTTAAACCATGTTTGTGTGGTTTCAAATAATCTATTGTATATAATTTTGGTTACAGTTCATAAAAATGTACATTTTATAATAATGGTTACTGAAATAGGTCACCTACGTATCAGTTTCACCGTAGTTCTACCTTAGTTCATCTCCGTCTACCATCTTGAGTCTTAGTAGCCTGCTCCGCAGCCTTTGCTTCCATCTCTGCCTGTCGCTGTTTTGCTTTCTCCTCTCTCTCTTTTCTGATTATGGCCAATCTAGCGAGATCTGAACGGGCTTGCTCGGTCTTTCCTTCAGCGTGTAACTTCCAATACCGCTCTTTAGCTGCCGCTGCTTCCATAGCCTCTCGCTCTCGTCTCGACAGCTGTTGAGTTTCACCGCTGCTTCCTGGTGCGCCTGCAGCACTTCCACCAGCCCTATTGGGATTCGATACAGCCATTGGGGGAGGTGGTGGTGGAGACATTTCGCGATCGCTGTCGGTACCACTACCATCATCACTATCACTCTCTGACGACGAGTCGCGATGCGACCGGCGTTGGCTCCCTGACCCCGATTCCTCGACTACCGAGTCTGGTCTTTCAAAGTCGCCTTGCTCAGCAAGACCTCTTGTGAAATGCTTGCCGCCTGTATGCGTGGATCAAAGTTAGCATTGAAGTTAAAAATCGCCACGCCTCTTGTAAATAACTTTCGCTCGAACAGACGTACCACCCCGTGCTGGTTTTTTTGTTTTTCCTCGTGGAGCCATTTTGTTCTTGTTGCAAAAACACTTGCAAGACTACTGCTCTTGCGCCAATATGTTGGCACGACTCAAAAGGTTCTACTTTATATACGGACCATTCAAGCTCGAGTCTTGTTTTATTTTTTTGATGGCAATCAGTGCGTTTTACAGTTGGGACAAAAGTCAACCGAACAGCTCAAAAAGCTCAAAGCTTATCAGGGCCAGTTAGGCAATACGAAGATCCTGCATTACTCACCGAGTCACCGTCGACTGACAGTTTTTGTGACGCAGTTTTAGGGCTTATACAATGTATGGAAGTAGTCAAGAGTCGAGCGTGAGTGATTGAAGAACATGTCGTCAAGAGTCGTGACAGATTTCTCTGATGAGTCAATGGATCACCACACAGCCCTACGTGACTCAAGTCAAGATTATACCGCCCAGCCAACCAAGCCTAAGGTGCTATGTCAAGCATAGATAGTGTCTAGTGTACATACATTCATTATCATAAATTTACATTTGAATACAGTTGCTAATGACATCGTGACAAATCAGCGCTTTCTAAGTCTACCTGTTGGGGTCTGCTGCTGCAATTGCGGAGACGATGGCGCTTGCGCCTGTGCTGGCAATTCAGATACATCCGGTGGTAAACTTCCAACAGTACAGTTAGACAGTATTGGGATCCAGCCTGAGATCGCGTCAGAAAGCAAATATGGTGGTAGTGTTGATACGGTCTTGGAGAGTGCGTCTTGAATCTTAAATGCAAGCTCGCGTTCTTCGTCGGAGACGGGTGGTCCGTTGATGTAGAACTGTTGCAGTTGCGCTTGTTGCATTTGGATCTGCATCAGTTGCTGTGGATTCTGAAATGCACCGGCAGGAATATCAAGAGGCGCAGTCGGAGGGGGAGTCTGAAATCGAGAAGATTGCAACTCTTGGAGTCGGGATATCCATGATGTAATGTTATTAGATGTGACGGAGTCGTAAACAGAATCAGCGCTAGATTCAGACTGTAAGAACTCCTCAATTAGAGAAGATTCAATTGTAGCAGCTGAGCTATTTTGTGCGGATGTTTCGTCTGATCCCTCATCAATCTCCTTCTTTTCATCTTCAGGAGCTGGAGTATTCTCCAGTGACGGGGTTGCAACCGCCGAGCTGGCACCAGTCTGCGGGTTGTCGGCAGGTTGATCACTCATTGAGGTATCATCACCGGGATCGACTGTATTCTGTCGAGTCGAAACAGCATCAGATTCAGGTTCGTCGGTTTGACTAACTTGCTTCATTTTCATAAGACGCTGTTTCCGTCGGATCTGTTTGTTATACCACCAATCTGCTGCAATGGAGCCACTGACTACAACCCTTCCTTCATCTCTTACCGGAGCGAAGCTGGAGTATGCGTCATATCGTAGCCAACGAGCAGTTGGTAATGATGCATTGACAAGATGAGTGAAGTTCGACAGCATAGGTCGAAGTCGAGACAAGGTCGATATAGCACCGCCTGGCATGGCGTACATTGGAGACGGTGATAAAAACCCCAGTCTTCGCGTTGTGTATGTGGCGGGACGTGATGCAACAATCTTTGTAGTATTGAAGAATGCCGGCACCTCAAACTGACGAGGATCCAGTGCCGCTTTTTTAGATAATGAGGAAAACAGTGGCCCATGCTGGCTGACCATGTAGAGAACTTCATTCTCATCGCCTCTGGTATAAATTTCATATGGATTATCTAAGTTTTGCTTTTCTTGAGCAGCGTCGGATTGAATGAGCTCTTCATCGGTACCAGCTGCAACGAATCGAGCGACGAGAGATTGGGCGTAGTTGTAAAACTTGTCAACTCGGCTGTACAATGGAGAAGTTGGTGACAGTTGCGCAAGAACACTTTGAGCAGATGATTTCAAATCTGCGAGAAGTTTAAACACCGGATGGTCTACCTCGTCGCCTTCGACAAGATTATATTCGCCAGCTGTAACTTTATCAAGAATTGAGCTCAGCGAGCCTGATCCCAAAACAATAGGCCCATCTTCCGGCTTTGTTGCAGTAATCGCTCCTTCTTCTTTAATTCCATCATTCTCGTCGATAATGCCTGCGTTTGCTACCGACTCATTTTCATTGGCGAGTGCAAAGTCAACAATTCCGCTGCTTGCTTGATTCTTGCCAGCTGAATCGCCATTGTGGAACAGTAGAAAGATCTTAGTTGAAAGAACAACACCATTAGGGTCCTCGCTGCAGCAGATAACATAAACGTCAGTATTGTGGGCATCAAAGATCCTTTCGAGGCACGAGGGCAGAACGTACATTTTGAGCACCGTAAGGAGCTGGTCAATTAGTCGCTGTTGTGATGCAATGTGTGATTCCGGCACATCAGAAAGTTCATCGTACTTTCGCTTTAGAGCGGAAGTGGCTGCTTAGATAAATGTGAGTTGCGATATCATTGAAAAGATGTCGTGACGAACACAAGAACAGAACTTACAATTGTCTGGGACATCCATTTTTTGATATCCGCCAGCAGCAGCCCGAGAAGTCGAAACTATGCGCTGGTAACAAGACTGCCCGCCACTGGTGCTGCCACTTGATCACGAACTCTCAAAGCTGGAAATCCAGTACTTTGCTATTACTTCTCTGTGACAATCAGTGACGGTCCACCTGGCCAGTTGAACGAAAAGGCGATGTGGGAAGGTGCCGGAGCGCTGAATTGTCTACGCACTTCACGAAAGGAGGCGTCGAGGAATGGGAACAACACCCTTGCTTGCACATAGTCACGTGCCGGCTCTTCTGACGTATTGCATCAGTCTCAGAGGCCCGCTCGTCTTGTAACTACGATACCTATGCAGTATATACGCTTGCCACAGCCTATAACCTGACTGTTTCTTTAGCTTACTACTCTTGTTCGTCATGCGCATGTACTTCTTTAATATGCGTAGCAGCTGCTGGTCTGCTACGGTACTACATGTGTGCTGCACGCAATCGCGCGTCCAAATGGGGCCGCCGAGCAGAGTTTTCCGTGGCGAACTCAAACAGCCTTCTTGGCTGGCGCGCCGCCGAGCAGACTCTGGCGCTAACCGGATGCGGCAGTGGCCCGCAGCTTAATTTTAGAAGTGTATCCAGCAACTCAGAACGGCAGCCTCGACTCGGCCTCTCCAAAAGACCAAAACACGATCTCTCGACGCTCGAAGTCTCGAGTTCTCGGTCTCTCCGCAGCAGCTCGCGACGTGTCTCGTTCGCGTCTGTCTCGCGTCGCGCCCGCGCCCTGCTTTGTTTATTGTTGTCGATGCGCGCGCGCACAGTCGCGTCCTCCTCTGCGCCGCGTCTGATCCGCGGCTGATCTGCTTCCTCCTCTGCCGCTCTGCGCGTCGCCAGTCGCCAGTCGCCCGCCATCCCCCGTTCTCTGTCCCGGCACGACCGCTGCGAGTGCGCGCAAGCACCGCTGCTGGCTTGGCCACCCCGTCCGACGCGTTGAGTCGCCACACTGCGTCCGGCGCGCCCGCTGCGCTGTCCTACGACTGCGGCCGCCCGAACCACGCCGCCTCGACCCCGCGCTTTCCTCTTCACACATGGAGCCCAGACGCCGTCGCTGCGTTCGAACGCGTTCTCGGTCCGTCAAACGACATGTCGCTCTGGACGGCGATGCCGACCACCCGCGAGCTCGAGAAGGCTCTCGATACCGTGGCAGAAGTCCAGCCTCTGCACCTCATGTGCGAACTGTTTGAGCGCCAGGTAGCCCGCACTTCCATTCTCCTCAACTCCAACTCTCTCCTCAGTCGTGAGATTGCTGATTTGCGGTCTGAGGTCGCCCGACTGTCTTCAATGCTCGGTATGCCTGTGTTTATGCCGCCATACCCGCCACATCCTGACCACTCGCCAAGTCACCCGTACGGTGCATCTGGTCCGATGCCCGTTCCATTCGGCTATTCTATGGTTTCGTATAGACCTGGTTACTCTTCTGGTCCAATTGCAGTTCCGCCTCCCCATGCACCACCAGGCTACTCGATGCCTTTTATCCCATTCATTCCTCAGCAGACTGCCAGCAGCACTCATACTCCATCATCGACACCCATGGCAATCGCCTCCAATCCTGCTCCTGCATCCACCTCGGTCTCGTCACCTGCCGTTGCTGCTACTGTTGCTGCACTGGCGTCAGCGTCCACTTCGGTTGTGGTTGATTCGACACCGTCTTCGACAGTGTCTACTCCAGGCGCTTCAGTATCTACACCCACTGTTGCGGCACCATCAACATCAGCACCTACTGCTCCTATCAGTGGAGCAACGATGTCAGTTTTTTCCGCCGGAGGGGGTCGTGGTCGCGGTCGAACGCCGTATCATTCACGGCGTGGTGGTGTCATTGTGGGAGTGCAGCCTCCAGTAATGGCACCGCAATACTATCCGTATCCTGGCCCTTCACCTAAGGTGCCAATGGTCCCATATGGTGGGCAGTGCTCGCCATTCTATGCAGCGTATCGATCACCATCGGCGGCTTCAGATCTGCAACCACCTGTAAGCCCAGTTTCTTCTACGACTATCTTGCCTGCAGCAACGCAGCCATCTCAGCATGGACTAAGCAATTCAAGCGCAGGCGGAAATGTGGGAACCATAGTTGCATCGGAAAATGTATCTAATGATGCATTTGAGGGTAATGCTGTTGAGGTTTTGGATGATGGTGAGCCTTCAGCTTTAGAATCTTCTGCAGTCAACGTCGTAGAAAGTGCGGTAGATCCGATTTTGATGGACCCACATGAAATACATGATTCTAAAGAGCCAGGGCATTTGAATGGCAATTACAATGACGGTAATCATAATAATGTTCAACAACACAACAGTAACGATGGG
Organism: Myxozyma kluyveri; assembly: GCA_030568365.1. NCBI lineage: Eukaryota > Fungi > Ascomycota > Lipomycetes > Lipomycetales > Lipomycetaceae > Myxozyma > Myxozyma kluyveri. Next base: position 245,606 of record JAJLTX010000007.1, on the reverse strand, counting down.
GATGATTTAGTATTGGACGAAGTGGCTGGACAATACTCGTTGGATGATGATGACTGCGAAGGTGGAGTTCTACTCACGTCAGACGGACCTCAGATTGTGAAACGTACTCATGACGATATATCTGATATGGTGAACTCGCCTTTTTCACTTTCAGATCGCATATTAAGTTCAGGAGATGGAGACCGTATGGATCATTTTGACAGACGGAGACGGCTTTAATAGCTTCGGGACCAGGCGACGTTGGCGACGTTTATCTAATTTATGTATATTGTATCAAAGAATTTGGTTTATTACGGATATTTATTGTATTGATAGGGCAGTATGGAGTTTGCATATAAAATGCTATTAAGCTATTTTCTCATTCTACAGTAGTTGTTCTTTATCGTACATTAACATATTTGCAATTGAGCATGTCCCCTTTTACTCATCGTCCTCGACCATGAGGAGGTACTCACGAGACGACAAGCCAAACTGCAACATATCCTTTTCTTTAACCTCAATATAAATCTTTGGTTCGACTCGTTTTCCATTCAATTTGGTTTTGTTGGCAGACTCCAAATCATACAAAAACGGCGCGACTCTGTCAGTTTGTTCGCCAAACATGTTTACTTCGTTTAACACCATTCGATACTGTAATATTGCATGCTGTTTAGAGCAACTTGGATGCTCCAGTGGAATATCCACAATTGTATGATCTCTACCAAGCATATAAACAGACTGTTGATCCAATGGGATCGAGTCAACAATTTCCCCGCCCTTGAACACAAAGAATCTGTATTTTTTCTCCGGAAGGCGTGCTTCTGGTGGCTCTGCGTATTGTAGAGAGACACCTTTATATAATCTATCGCCCAGCAATGCTCCGGATCTTTCAAAATTTGGCTTCTCGGGTTCCAGGACGGGTGATGTCGACCTTGATCCTGACCGTGATCTCGATCGCTGTCGCCGATCTGGTCTTCCTCGTCCATAACTACTGCCTTTCGGTTTGAAACCTGGTGGATATGCACTCTCGTTTTCCCTAGCACGCGCGCGTATGAGTTTGGCTCGATCAAGCACCTCTGAATTATCGCCATCATCGCCAAAACGCTCAGGATGTCGCTGTCTCTCTTCGTTGATTTCCTCATATCGCATCCGCGGTGCTGCAGGAGATAATGATCGTCGTCTCTTCAACGAGTCGCTGTATATCGGTCCCCGTCTAATGTCGTTTGGACGTGACTGGCGGTGTCGACCTTCACTACTATCGTCGCGGTGTCTGTTTGTTCCTCGATTTCTTTCGTCTTTGCTGGATTGGCTTCCATCATTCCGTCGATCAGATCGAACATGATGCCTTGAATGATGACTACTTGAGTGACTATGTTCTAGGTCTTTGTTATCATATTTATCTTGGTCGTCACGCCGAATGTGATGAGGTCGTGAATGCTCTCTTGCTGTGTCGCGAACGCGGTGGTGCCGGTCTTCATGACTTCTCTCACTGCCGCGGCTAGAACGGTGACTGCGGTCACGGTCGCGATCACGATCGCGGTCATGCCTTCGGTAGTCGTCTTCCATGTTGAATTGCTGCGTCTAATTTGGAGAATGCGTACAGTTGGTGTTCTCACTTCGTCTCTGTCTTGATCTTGCAACAGTTGCAGGTTACCTGGAGAGTTTTGATATTCGAGGCGCGTTGGGACTTTCGGTGTACAGTACATCTGCAGAATTTCTTTGCGTACAGTATGACAATTACACTGTGTGTAGGTGTGGAGGTGTGTAGAACAGTTAACACCAGGCTCACATCAAATGAGCATAGCGAGTTTCTATTTCTGTTAGGTGAATTCAAAGTGGTTTATTGGAATATTCCGAGCACTCAATAATATACAGAGTGCAAGGAACGTCACTGGCGCAATCAATCTGGCGCCTACGGAACTATGCCAGATCTGCAACGCGGTGCAGTCAAGATATAAGTGCCCAAAGTGCACGCTCCGATAGTAAGTTACAAGCTATTGAAATATGGATCAATAGATTTGGGAGAATTACGCTAATAAGTAATATAGCTGCTCGCTTGTATGCTATAAGTCAGAGAAACACGTACATAATGAGACTACTGTGCAAGAACCGATGACGGCAGATGGTGATCGAGAAATCCTCTCCGCGGACAAGAACAAAGATGTGGTTGACTTGCATATAGTTGATCTGGAAGGTCAACCGCAAGAAGACGAGAAAGATTTGGAAGACGGCTTATATGAACACATATTGGCTGATCCAAGCATTCGAGCTATGTTGAGATCACCGACGCTGCAGCTTCATTTGATCTCAGTATATGATATCCTAACAGAAGTTTCAAGATCAGGAGAGCGGACAGATGAAGGAAGACGAGATGTAGCTCTCAAGAAGTTAAGAGAACTTAGGACTGGCGGACTTGAGGCAAATGTGGAAGTGGAGGAGTTCGTGCGTAGGTTTTTGGATCTGATGGGAGCGAAGTAGTGTATTGGTCGGTGCTGGGAATAGCGACTGCAAAAAACAAGACACACTGATCAACAATCTCTGAAGGAGGAATGCCATGTATATTAGAACAATAGATCTTAAATATAAGTAGGAATAGTATTTAAATGTAGGTATATGATCGATAACTCATGAAGTTATGGTTAAGTAGGACTACTGTAGTCATCTATCGGTGCGGCGCCGTTTTCGGTGAGCATCAGCGATATCGGGGGAAGCCTTCGAGGCTCAAAAATCCCCACAAAAAAAGTACAGTAGAAAGCGCCTCGAAGACTCTCTTCTCTCTGCACACCCCGCAGTATCCTAATTTCTTTGCAGCAACACTTCAATTCACACATGATGTCTGTAAAAAGAGTCGTCCTTCTACCCGGCGACCACGCTGGTTCAGAAGTCGTTGCTGAGGCACGCAAGGTCCTCGAGGCAGTCACTGCACTGCGTCCATCGATCAAGATCGAGTTCGAGGAGCACCTGATTGGTGGTGCAGCCATCGACGCCACAGGTGAGCCTCTTCCAGACGTCACTTTGGAGGCTGCAAAAAAAGCGAATGGTATCTTGCTTGGTGCCGTCGGTGGTCCAAAGTGGGGCACCGGTACCGTACGACCTGAACTTGGTCTTCTCAAGATCCGCAAGGAGCTTAACCTCTACGCCAATTTACGACCATGCAACTTCGCTTCTGACTCGTTGGTTAAGTACAGTCCCTTAAAAGAAGAAGTTGCCACGGGTACAAATTTCATTGTCGTTCGTGAACTTGTTGGTGGAATTTACTTCGGTGACCGTAAGGAGGATACCGGTGACGGTATTGCCATGGACACTGAAGTCTACTCGGTTCCTGAGATCGAGCGTATCACACGCATGGCTGCATACCTTGCTCTTCAGAACGACCCACCTTTACCAATCTGGTCGCTTGATAAAGCTAATGTTCTTGCCTCATCGCGCTTATGGCGCAAGACCACCGAGCGTGTTATCAAGGAGGAGTTCCCTCAATTGACTCTCAAGCACCAACTGATTGACTCAGCTGCCATGATTCTCGTCAAATCTCCTACTGTTCTTAACGGAATCATTCTTACTTCTAACATGTTTGGTGATATCATTTCTGATGAAGCATCAGTTATTCCCGGTTCGCTTGGTCTGCCACCATCGGCTTCGCTCGCGTCTCTGCCAGACACCAACGAGGCTCTTGGTCTCTACGAGCCATGCCACGGTTCCGCTCCCGATCTGCCAAAGGGCAAAGTCAACCCGGTATGTTTTTTTGATGTCTTAAACTCATTCTATATTTCAGTTCCTAACTAACTTTCAATTCTATTTCAGATCGCTGCCATTCTCTCATCCGCTATGATGCTCCGGCTGTCGCTTAACATGAAGGAAGAGGCCCAGGCTGTTGAAGACGCTGTTCGTAAGGTCCTTGATGATAAGGAGAGCGGTGGCTACGATGTTCGCACTGGCGATCTCGGCGGTACTGCCTCCACCTCTGAGGTTGGCGATGCAGTTGTTGCTGCTCTGAAGGAGATCTTGGTCTAGGTTATGAGTTAATTAAAGAAAAGTCGCATTGTGATATTTCTTTTATATTTTGGAACATGTTTGGATGAGCAATATGATGCTTGTACGTACTGTAGAGCAGTAACTCATACTGTACTCCTATACTGTATGTGATCTGTAGGCCGGGCTCTTGGGTTATTGGAAACTGTTCGGAGCGCTGGTATTCTGGTGTCTCGACCACGGCCCTAAACCGCAGCTGCCAGAGCGATTCGCACGGTGCTCTTGGACACCAAAAAAGTGCAAAGCAAAGACGGTCCAGACAGCCACGCGCTTCCTCGCTGCCCCTTTGTCAGGCCCCCACTGCTTCCACTTCCCTACCCCACCACAGGTTGGCAACTTCTTCGTTAACCGCTATCACGAGCTGTTTCTTAGACTATTAGCAACCGCTAGGAGACCACAAACGATCACTTGAGGCGACAGCCACAGGCAACGCCACCAGCACATAATCCAGAGACTACTGTAGGTCCACGGCGTTTTGGTTAATTCTTGGTTCGTCAAGAGTTACCGCCGTCGGGCGCATTTGCCAACATGGCCACAACACTGTCAGGCTCGACACCTGGTGCAACTATTTCCAGTGCTGCTCTTTCGCCAGCTAGAACTTATCGACGTGATCAGATCATTGGCAGGGGTAGTTACGGTGTTGTCTATAAAGGGTACAATGTTGTTGACAAATGCGTGGTTGCAATCAAAGTGCTGAATCTCGACACCGCGGAGGCTGAAGTACGAGATGTGCAACATGAAATTGCAATGTTGTCACAGCTTAAGCAAGGTGATGCACAAAACATAGTTCGCTATCATGGGTCGCATTTAGTCGGGACTCGTCTATGGATCATCATGGATTATTGCGCTGGAGGCAGCGTTCGCACTCTGGTATGTAATAGATGGACCCCACAGTACTAGTGAACAGCCAAGTCTAATATTTTTTCAGCTTGCCATGGGCAAAATCGATGACAGATTCACTCAAGTCGTTGTGCGCGAGTCTCTCATAGCCCTTTCCTGTATTCATAAGGCTGGAATCATTCACCGAGACATCAAAGCGGCCAACATTCTTATCACTTATAACGGCGATGTCCAGCTTTGCGACTTTGGTGTCGCTGCACAGATTTCATCAAATCATCCGAAACGAAGTACAATCGCTGGAACACCTTACTGGATGGCACCAGAGGTTGTCATGGAGGGCACGTCGTACAACTTCAAGGTATGTGCTGCGGTTTGTCCGAAGGAGAAAAGAATGCTAACTTAGAGCTTAAGGCTGATATTTGGTCGCTTGGAATTACTGTATACGAAATGGCTACCGGTCAGCCACCATATGCCGACCAAGATGGCGCGACTGTAATGTATTTAATACCCAGACTCAAACCTCCACGATTAGAAGGGTCACAGTATTCACAGAGCTTGAAGGAGTTTCTGGCGCTATGTTTGAATGAACGCGCTGAAGAACGTCCATCTGCAGATGAGTTATTAAAGACTCGATATGTTCGAGCATCCAAGGGCATACCAACTGGAATTTTGCGTGAGCTTATTGCTATGTATCGCCAATGGCGCGACCAGAATGATGCAAAACGGAATCAGTCTTCCAATGGTCCCATACAGAGTGACGTTCCGGAACGAGGTGCTCAAGTTGGTAGTGATACTGAAGATGCACCAGGAGAGGATAATAAGTCTAGCGAAGGTGCTGGATGGGATTTTGATATTGGCCCTTCGGAGAATGGACAGCATACGCAACAGCCACTAAATGGACTATTAGAGAATCTGAATCATAAACAAAATACACAGTTTCCTGAGTCTTTTCAACAATCTCAGACCAATACAGCTAAGTTGCCAGGATCAAGTTCTCAAATTGATGATACAACTGAACGACAGATCACGGATAAGACAGCAGAGTTTCTATCACGTAATGTGACTTACAATGCTACCACAAGACCGCGGGCTGATACAATACAAAGCCAAAATGTTGGCCAAGATTCATTTCATCCACTACTCAAGCTATTTGCACCAGACGAGCCTCCTACACCACTTCAGCCTCTCAATACAAATGCAGGGGCACTTACAGGTGAACCCTTGAATCCAATTTACATTTCATCTGATACGAAATTGGGAAATCTCGGTACGATAACCTCGCCAATTGAGATTGAGATTCCTACGTTTGACGAGATGACACATTTGGCTTCACAGACAACATCTGCTCCGCCGTTGCCAGATAGCTCGACTGCAACACCAAAACCAAGCACGCGAATGTATCGGTCAAATTCAAGTGCGCAGTCGCCGTTGATAACAACACCTTCAACATCTCTACCACCGCCATTGCCACTAGCGCCTCAGTATAATCCTGGTACTCAGTCGCAAACGGGATCACCTACACAACAGCGGTCAGTATCACCTAAAATGACAGCAAGTTCCCTCATGAGTACTACAAATACCTCTATGAGCGCAACTGCGTCTGGAGCAAGACCACAACTTATGCAGCAGCAGCAATCACAACAACAACAGCAGCCACCACCACCAATGCCGTCACATACCAGTTACGGTCAAGTGACAACACATGTGCCATATACGCCCCAAACGCCAACATTTTCTATGACGAGTACGCCAATAACATCTCACACATCAAAACAGGCCAGTAGCAGTGGATTTTCGGCAACGTCAATGTCACCGGAGGTTTCGAGCTCTAGCAGTGTTGGTGGCAACAGTATCTCTGGACAGATGTCTAAATCGTCGTCGGTGTCGAGAGCATCTTCTCCCCGTCGCCAGCAGCCAGTATCTCCACCAGCGTTTGCGCCAATGGTCTCAACGCTACAGTTGCCTTCGATGACAACGCCTCCGTTGATTCCACCGCCAATGTCGACACCAATGCTATCTACGCTGTTTCCTCCAGGTGTACCGATAGCAGAAATGTTTCCCAAGATGCCAGATCTGGATGTTATGAAAGTAATGAGCGAAACTTCTGCGTCTTCAAGAGACTTGATTGTTGATGAGCTGAGTAAGACTCTTGGATGCTTATATAGCGGGTTAGAAGTCGTTGATATTGGTTATAAGGCGTTATGTGATGATGTATAAAATGAATATTGTATGTATTAACTAGTGTTATAAGGAGTATTTGCCTTTTTTATATACGATATTTCTGTGCATTTCCGCAGAACAGTCCCGCGCAATCAAATAACGAAGCGTTTATGGCCTTGTAAACAGACACAATTTAACCCTGTAATGTACAGCTCGTGGACCATTTGCCGGTGGCATAGAGAAAGACGAGTTTGACGTCTGCTGTTGTTGTGTTGCTCCACACCCCGCCATATGCAAAATTCGTGTCCACTTACATTAAAGCGAGTGACTTGTACCGATACAGATGGGACACCTAATACTACTCGTTCGCACAAACGCTATCTCGACGCATCTCAGAATCACCACGCTCGGAGCTCTTCATCTCGGCAAATTTTTGTCCAATATATCGCCAGGCATCCTGTCAAGGTCCCCCAGGTGATAGACTTGGTCTCAGATTCTATCAGCAATGATGCGGAGGCCACTCAGCTGGTTGGTCACGATTGTGACGGTTCTTGCCGTCATGCTCGGTCCCGAGCCAGTGCTTGCCTCCACTTCGGTTGTCGACCTTCTCGCTTCATCTCCAGAATTCACACTTCTCACTCGAGTACTTCAACGGTCCGGTCTGATTCCAGTACTGAATATGGGTCGCAACATTACGTTTTTTGCACCGACAGATGAAGTTCTGCGCAAAGTACCGGCCTCGGTGGATCTGCCAATGCTTCTTCATTATATGATTGTCACTGATCCAATTGTGTCTGCGAACATGTCCCTCGGTGAATACGATGAGTACGATGCTCAAGTTTTCTTTTCAGATGCGCGTGCGCCGGCAGCACCAGACTTTCCAATGCCTATCAAAATCCGTCGGATTCCCGCCACTTCAGGGTTGTATGGAGACGATGGTACAGGTATGCGAATTGTCGTGAATGAGATTGCGAACGTCATTCGCCATGACTGGGTTGCCGATAACGGTATTATTCAAGTTGTTGATAACTTGGTCGATATTCCAGAAACTTTGTGCGATACTTTCCGTACAATTGCTCGGGACCGTGTCGGCACACTGCAGTTCTTTTCTCGCATGGTCACATTACACCCATGGATTTGCATATTGTTCGCTGAACAAGAGGAAACTGCAACTGCCCTGGTTCCCATGGACTCTGCATTTAACTCAATGCACGGTATTGAGCGATCATACTTGCTCTCCCCCGGCGGATTTGAGGATCGTCTTAAAATCTTAGGAGAGCATTTGCTATATTCATCGGTTTTTCGACAAAATGATACAGACGGCACAGGAAAGTACTGTAAGTTACTGAAAACCTCCTTCTGATTTGCTGGCATTGAGTCTAACATGTGGTAGATCCTTCATTGTCAGGAAGTACAGTCAAGGTGGCTGCTACAGACTCAGGTATCATAGTGAATGACGCAGTCGACACACTCCCAACTGAAACAGATTTTATCTTTCAAAATGGTGCTCTCCACACGCTGCCGAGTTTATTACCTGCTGGCCGTCTTATTGATTTCACCCCACGAAAGTATTTACACGGTATGACAGCGTCACATTTTGTCCAGGAATTGATTTTCCATCGGATGGAAAACCTCATCGACGATTCAAGTATTCCACAGACAATCTTTGCTCCCGTTGATGGCGGTCAATATGGTGATGTTCCGGCCTCTGTTCAGGGACTACTGTATCACTTCGCTAACCGTCCGATTACCGACTTGCTGATCTCACCAATTGAGCAGAGTAAGCTGCAGACACCAGAGATGGGAAATCACTTTCAGCACTTAAAAATTGGTCCGGATTCACATGGAATTATCCGTATCAATGGTGCCGCTAGAGTTGTTTCATGCCCGGTTATGGTTGGTAACACTGCAATTGTACTTATTGATCGGCCAATTCCGCTCCCTCCATCAATAAGTGCTGGTGTCGGTTCAATTCTGAGATCAGAGATTAGTCACGAGTTTTTAGCTAGTATTGGAGTTAATGAGGACAACGAAGCAATTGCCGGTTGGACATTGTTCTTACCTAACGACGAGGCCTGGACAGAAACAGGTAGTGTTCTCAAGTACTTCCGACGAACTCCAGAGGTTGCTCGCCAATTGTTTTACAGCATGATGCTCACGTCACCTGTCTATTCAAACGAGATTGGTGTAAGTGCTGAAACAGAGTATGAAACTGGTTTTGGAACCCGAGTGAGATTGTCCCGCAACTCTGATGGATCGTTTACTTTCATTCGAACCCCTGCGGGTACGAAATCCATTATCTCGTTTGATGTCTCAGACGTGCTGTTTTCATCCGGTGTCGCGCACTCCATCAATGCCGTTCCCGTTCCAGAATACATTAAAATTACACCCAGACAGCTTCTCGAGGCAGAAGAGGTGAACGTGTTTGTGGATTTGGTTGAAGATGTTGCGTCAAGTCTCAATCTTGGTGACCTCGTCCTTGGCGATGAATCATCTGCTGTCATCCTCGCACCGCTGGATATCGCGCTTCACTTGAACGATATCTCAACTACTACTTTGAACCTCGCGAGCCAACTTGGTCTCCATGTTCTTCGCCGAAGATCAAATCGTGCAGGCCGGTTTATTGATGGCGGTGCACCATTTGATTCAGCAGTTCCAGGAGTGTACATGAAGGCCAGCAAGCTTCCAATTTCCAATGACGCATATGAGATACGTATTGTCAACAGCGCACAAGCAGAGGTTCTCTATAGTCTAAGAGTCCTGTCGCACGGTATTACAACATCTGGCGCTGAAATCTACGTTGTTGACAATGTGCTTCCTGTTGATGCAATCGTTGCACGACCTCCAGGAGCTGCATGGTGGCGAAGACATGGTGTACTTGTAGCATTTGGAATGGCGGTTGGAATTTTGGCAATCTCCGTCATTGCTCTTTTCTGGTTCTGGATTATATTCCAAGGAGGCCGGCACTGGAATCGTCGGAGAGGAATCAGAAGTAATGTGAAGCAGCAATTTATTCGTTTCAGAAATGGTATTACTGGAAACAGGTTTAACGGACCTGGCTTCCTTGTTATCAGCGATGAAGATGATGAATCTGAATCTGAGGAGGACGAATCCCTCGACAACGCACATCTTGGTCCAGACAGAGTCCAGATGCGCGGTGAGCCATCACCTGCAGAAGATGACAATGAAGATGTACCACTACTACAGACTGCCGGCGAGAGTTTTGGTAGTCGAGTTTCAGGAGAGGCTGAAGACTCAGGGAAAGGCAAGGGCAAGGCTTTGTCGAGTGATTTGGAGATGGAGTAAAGACGCGTTATTGGTGGAATGCGCGGGACGGAAAAGACGCATGTTTTGAGACTTTTGTGTTGTGTTTTGTGGGTAGTAGCATTAATCTTTTCAATGTATTTTATCGTGCATTTAATATTCTGTTAGGTTAAGTAGTTGTTCTCTGTATACCGTAAGAAGAATTTCAAGAAGACGGTGTACTTTTGCTGTGTTTGGTACATTTCAAAACGTTGTATAGTACTGTAGTACGGTTTTAGTGGCTTTAGTGAGCCGCATCAGTTCGAATTGGCCGCTGTGATTTTGAAAAACGACGGACGCGTCGCAGTGCAAACAAAACACGCTGGACCGGATCACAATCAACATGATAAACTACTGCTCTCGGCCTTTTCTCATTTGATCCAAGCACTCTACATTTTGAACTTTTACAAACGCTGTTGGTTTGATAAGCAATAAAGCAAAAGGCGCACGTCGACAGTCTGTATGATGCCAAAATGGCACAATCGCGCGTTTCTTGGTGCACTCGACACAAGACGCCAGCACTGCCTGTACAATCATCATATTTCCTCGAGTCAGTTGGTAGACACAGCGATCACAGAAAGCTTTCAGCAGGGCCAGATTTGAATTTACTAGCTGAGGATGAATATTTTCCACGGGAAACCAATGGCTGGACAGTTACCGATGACGGCGATGATCTTGTGGTTGAGCCACACCTGGTATCATGGTTCGTCGGTGGTACACTTCGTCGAAGATTTGGCTTTCCAGACAGCGAAACAGTCTCTCATGCTGTATTTGCACATTTTGAACTATCGCCTTCTGCTACCGCGGAGAATATTCGCCAGCAATCAGTACTTAAACGGAGTATTGACAAAACGCTAGCAGTCGTAGTATTCGTCAACGATCTTGTTCATATCTATATGGCTTCAGGTCCTCACTATATGGAGAACATTCCCTTTCCTGTTGCAAGAGTTTTTGCAGCACCTTATGGAGTTTTGATAGAGAGAGATGCGTCCGGAACAGAAGAATTGGATCTTTTTTCGAAAGCTTCGATGATGGGAGTGCCGCTTGATTCAAGTAGTTCTACTTCACAAAGTTCCATTCCACGATTCTTCTCATTGACTGATCCACTTGCTGGTCTTGGATTGGTTTACAGCTCTTCAAAAATGCGATCGATTTCAGCAGAGGAAGTTCTAGTGAACGTTTCTAACTCTGGACTGTCATTAAAAACTTCACGTCCTCGTCCATTTCCTGTCGTCACTTTTGATCCCGGTTCTAAGATAGTGAATATATATCAAGCAACCTATAGATCAACAAATGCAAATGCATCGGCACGCCGCCGTACAATGTCACGTCGGAGATCTTCTCTAATGCCTCCAAGTACAATTGCTGATGATTCTGTCAGTGAGGCACCAGCAAATTTTGGAACAGGCATGGACAGCAGTCGCAGAGTATCTGCTACTCGAACAGATACATCGATGACGTTAGATAGAATGGGTCCAGCTGGATTTCTTGACATTATTGATCCATCTGGAGGTGGTGTAGGTCAAGGTATCATGTCAGCATCCGCGCTGGCCTGGTGGTTTGATCTGGATTCAATGAAACGCGAGGTAGAGCTTACGCTCATTGAAGGATTCCCAGTGGAGCCTTCGGCACATTCTGATCAGATAAAGGTCATCCACGGAAAATGTCATAACAATTTGCAAATCCTGGGTATTTTGAATTGCCTGACCAATAATTTGCTGATACTCTTTCTTTCGGATGATGATCGTCGGATACGGTATATAAATTCAAATAATGTCGCAGCTATGGATGCTGTAGTTCTTCCTCCAGCCATTGGCATTGAGACAGGTTCACTTGTTGTTTTGACATTAGAAGGTCAAGTCAGGTTTTATGATCCAGTCGTTGGTATTGTGTCACCACCTCTTGCACTCAGTGGACTGGCAGACCAGAAAGTTACAGGTCTTGAGTATCCCGGAGTAGATCGGTTATCACTTCGTTGTGCTGATGCGTCACTCTGGAGATTGTCAGTACAACAGATTCCCGAGACTGAAATTGTTCGTTCTGTATTTGATGTAATTTGCGAGGTGCTTTCATCAACAAATCAGCAAATTTTTCGCTTCACCTATTTAGCTGCTCTACAAATGGTTCATGATTCGGCATTATTTGCAGCTGCTACAGGAAATGTTGACTATGAATGGGAAGGTCTTGTTGTTACTTTTTTTGCTTGCTGGATTGGCTCAGATAAACCGGGGCATATTGAATGGATCACAGATAGTGTTAACTCTAGTAATTTTGATAGCACATTCGAGTTATTTACTGCACAAGTTGAAATGAATAGCAAGAAATCTGGATCTTACGGATTGCTCAACAGCGAAAGCTCGTCAGCATTTGCATCTCGACTGTTGAATATGGCAGTTGAGCTCTTGAAAGACCTTGAATCTTCTGTCGGTTGGCTACCTGATTGGTCAAATTCGCGATCCTCCGTTGTATGCGCACTTCATATGCTATGCGAGGAGATGAAATTAGATATCACTGCGACAGCCACACGTCATAAATTGGAGTCACTTTTGGGCCAACCTGTTCGTTGGATGGGCTGGTCTTCATCATGGCTAGAGGTTTACAGTCGACCGGAAAACTATGATATAGGTACTGAATACATGTTTTCTTTAAATGAAATAGTGAACTAACTCTTATATAGAACCTCGATATCTAACAGCAAATGTGCTGAGCTATCCACCTAATGTTTTCTCTGTCTTATATGACTCTCTGACAACTTTAACACTACCACAAATGCCGTCACTGAATGATTTGTTACGATTAGTTGAAAATTCGCTGAGAGAATCGACATCGCGAGAAACTGTGTCGCCGAATGATTTTGTGGGATCAATTCCAACAAGGCGTTTGGTGTCATTATTTCCAAAAATGAGTTTTGTGTTTGAAATTTTCGCTATTCTTGTGACCGCTCCTGCAAGTTCTGTTTACTCTTTAATGCTACAAAAGCTGCTGACCGATTTTCCACAATCTGATATCGTGACTCCGACATATCCGCAACCATTACGGCCAAAACAAGGCAGACTCTTACTCAATGATATCGAACGTCTGCCAGAATGCTTGGTTATTGTGTTTAAGGAAGCAATGATGTGGTGTCAAGAACATACTCCTGCATCTTGGGATCGAGATGCCTTGGATTTGATTGGCAGGAAAGATTTGGAAAAGCTTGTTGAAAGCTCTGGATTTAAAACTAATGTTTCACTAACTAGACGATCACATGTATGTATTTAGACGCTTTTTGAGATGTGCTTGATACTAATACAGAATTTAGGTACGCGAAAAGCCAAGAGAGACGTCTCAAATTACTCGAATGGCATTATCAGAAGCCGATAGTCTGGGACCGTGGGATGGAGCATCTGAAGTCGATAGAGGTCAAGTTTCTCGTCTCTTATTTCGGGATGATCGACGCCTTCAAGAAGTTCAAAAGTTGTTGCAAACTGCTCGTATGCAAACTGTACAATTTGACCGCGGTGTTTTATCGAGATTCAACGAAGCAGACGTGCATACCAAACAACAAGAACTCGCTGCATTAACTGCTAGTCGTTCTCTAGCGGCTCCTGTTGGTCGTGGCGCATTTTTGTATTCGGCGAGAATACCTTTGCTTACAGAAAAATTTCCAATTCCACGAATCAATTTCAATGTGGTTATTAAACCTAGCATGGTTACGGTAGCTCTTGAAAAAAGTGCTGCGAAAGAAGCAATTACAGCTTGGGGATTCTTTCATAATGGCGTTGCCGGTGGATTGAGCGTTTCCCGAGATGCGAAAGAAATTACTGGATCATGGATTGTATTTAACAAACCGAATGAACTCAATGCTCAACACGCTGGCTTTTTACTCGGCCTGGGCCTTAATGGACATCTGAAGAATCTGGCAGAGTGGCATATTTACAACTATCTCAGGCCAAAGCATACATTAACTTCTATTGCCTTATTGCTCGGAATGTCTGTGTCATATATGGGCTCTATGGATCAGAAATTAACAAAAGTTCTGTCTGTGCATGCTGCTGCTCTGCTCCCAGCCGGCGCTGCTGATTTGAATCTGCCGAACCAAATACAGACTGCCGGAATGATAGGTTTAGGGCTACTTTACTATGGTACCCAAAGTCGACGGATGAGTGAAATCTTGGTATCTGAACTTGACCAATACGACGCATCAGGTGTCGCAGTAACTTCTAATGGCTACGGATATGGTGCCGTCGGTGGGCGAAGGAGGATGCAGTCGCATGTTTCAGGTATTGACGGTGGTCCTTCCGATCGTGGTTCTGGCGGCAACAGTACCAATCACGATAATTCCAAAGGAGCCGGTGAAGAGGATGACTTTTCGCTGTTACAAGATGAAGGATACATGCTTGGTTGCGGATTTGCACTTGGATTGATCAATATTGGTAGTGGTGGTAATGTACCAAATCTTCTTGACTTGCGTATTATGGAACGACTTCTTGCTCTCGGTACTGGCAACACAGGTGGTAGCTCGACTTCTATGAACAAATTTGGAACTTCTGGAAAATCTAACGGTGATCCAAACGGATATGAAGTGAATGATGGCATTGCAGGTGGTGCATCAGCAACCAAATACCATTTGCTAGACAAGAGTGTTGCAGGTTGTATCGCTGCGTTAATGTTTATATTCCTCAAGACTGAAGATCATAATGTAGCTGAAAAACTTGATGTTCCTGAAACTGAGTTACTTTTTGAGTATGTACGACCTGATCTGCTTCTGTTGCGGTCGTTGGCAAGTCGATTGATTATGTGGAATCAAATCGGATTTACTCGTGAGTGGGTTTATTCAGTATTGCGACCATTTTTAAGAAGTCGAGCAATGAAACTCAAAAGTATTATCGAACTTGATAGTGATGATGTTCCTTTATTCAATATTTTAAGTGGAAACTGTCTTGCTATTGGGCTTCGCTATGCTGGAACAGGAAATGAGACTGCTAAATCAACACTTTTGTACTTTCTTGATGAGTTTAGTCGAATAGGTGAACGCGCCGGTACAACGCATGATCAGAAAATTGCTCTTGCTGCTGCTGTTTCATGTGAGTCGTCATTGATACTCAGTGTGGCTTGTGTTACGGCAGGAACTGGAGATTTGGAAGTTTTGAGGAGAATACGTCGGATGCATGGAAGGCTAGAACGAAGTGTCTCGTATGGAAGTCATGTTGCATCACATCTCGCACTTGGAATGCTTTTCATGGGTGGTGGCGAATATAGCTTTGATACTTCAAGTAGTCCAGTGCCAGCTCAACCAAGAAAACAAGAAGAGACAGGCGATGAAGCTGAAATTCGACGCCGAAAAATTGCAGGAGATAGAGGATACCTCGCTGTTGCGGGACTTTTATTAGCAATACATCCACAATTCCCAGTTCTTGTTCAGGATAATATGGTACATCTTCAAGCACTTCGACATTTTTGGATTTTTGCTTGTGTGAAAAGATGCCTTGTTGTACGTGATATTGATGGTATGAAACCGATTGCGATGCCAATGGAAATCGGAGTACGCGAGATTCTTGACCCAAATCAACTTGGTCCAGCTGAAGTTGTTGTGAAGAAAGTCGTTGCGCCGTGCTTATTACCACCATTGTCACAAGTACAGTTTATTCGAACAATGTCACATGCACATTGGCCAGTAACAATTAATCTAACAGACCCATTGCAAGCACAAGCCATTCAGTCGAATTTAACATTGTATGTGGAAGTACGTCGTGGTGGTGGATCAGAGAGTCAGTCAAAAGAGGTAGTTACATCATCTGCAGTTGTGGCAGCAAGTTCAAAATCTACCGTGTTTGCAGATACATTAGCTGCATTAGGACCACCTCGAGAGCTACAATTAACTACGGCACCAACTCCGGGAACTGCTATGGCAAATGAAGATGCTACCGCCGAGGAACAGCAACGGGCCACTGATAATTCGGATGGCGCTACTGGCATATCTGCTACGATTGAAAGTTTGCTTAATATTGGTTTACAAAGCGACTTTGGAGGACGTGATAAGACCGCCTTTGTTTTATCTGATGGTACGTGTTTCAATTCTTACGGAGATAAGAGGACTAAATACTAACTTGTGCTATTATAGCATCTTCACATCGTGCACGACTTGAGAGTACAGCTCGTGATATTGCTGGAACATTAGCTCAATTTATTGAATCTCCGCGCGAAGCTGGTGAACTTTGGAATGTTAAAGTTGCTGTTGATGGTATTCCACGATGGCGAGCTGCACGGATGGATCAAGAAGAGACTGTGGATGGAGGTGCACAGTCGGATGAAGCCGATTCAGATACAAATGTCGCTACGTTCATTCCACAGGAGACTATTGAACGATTAAAGGTTGGAATTTGGAGAATGCAACAAGGAAGAGGATGAGCGGTGAGGAGGCGCATATATGTTAGCAGCTACAGCATAGAGTGAATTGGGCAATAAGCGGGGTAGAGGATGTTCTCTACCGTGTACATAAGGAATTGTATATTTTGATCTGATATGAAGATATGATGTCCGGCCAAGATCCGATGAAGTACGTAGGTTGCACACAGTCATATCAACGCCAAAGGACGCGCGTCGCGGCGTATCGCAGGCTTTTCGCCAGATATCAACCCGAAGAGGCAACTGTCAACACGGCGGCGGGCATCTCCGACGCAGAGATTTTCATCGTGCGGCTCAGGGAACGGTGAGCGCCGAGTGCGGCGCGCCCCGCGCAGCGCCGCCAGGCACCGCGGATCCAGTGGCAGTGGACGAACAAGCGATGTACCGTAGGAGGAAGACCGCGCCGTGGGCGTTGTATTGAAAGACGGGCACTGAAGATGCTGCAGGGGGTTACGGAAGAGTGGCTGGTGATGGCTGATCTGCTGCGTGACGCAGAGTAGAGGACTGGGGGAGCAGGAACCGAGGGAGACGGCGCAGGCCGCTGAGGCAGCGTTCTTAGCAGCGCAGAAGAGCGCGTCGAGTCAACCGGCCATCCGAGCCGGCTCTGGGCGATCCTTGGGGGCCGGTATACAAAGACTCCCGTTGCCGCTGCCTTTCTGCTCGCCGTGATCCCGCACCAACATCTACGACACTGGAATGGGCAAAACATCTCCCCAGAGCACCATGGTGTACAACACTTTTCCTTCACATGTCGGTGGGGCACTCATCGCACGCCGCCACTCATCGTCCTCTACGTTTCGGCCTCTTTTGACAGTTTATCGCGACAGTTCTGATAGTGATACAGAAGATATTGCTGATGAAGATACATTCACTGACGATCCAGTCGACCACTCCTTTCCTCCAATCAGTCGCTCACGCACAAGTGCATCCAGCATTCGCGAGTATCCGTACTGGAAGTTCGTCGAAGAAGAAACTGAGGAATTGCGTCGATTTCGTACCACATCGACATATGCTACATACAATGCGTTCCTTTTTGAGCAAGCTGGTGAATCTGCTGAGTACCTTCCCGATGTCGGAATCAGACGTACGTTGAATGTCTTGTGGTACAAGGTATATACGTATGTGCATAAAGCTAACATGATTTTCATTCAGCCTGGCTGGCCGCCCTCGGTGGGTTCTCAGCCCAATTTTGCTCGTTCGGATATATGAATGTTATCGGTGTCTTCCAAGCATATTACGAGAATAACCAACTTGCTGATCTATCTCCATCAACAATTTCGTGGATTGGCTCCATTCAGACTTTCTTGCTCGCCATGGGCGGACTCTTTGCTGGTCGTATTTGCGACATGTACGGACCGCGTTGGCTCACTATTCCCGGATGTATACTGTTGACTGTAGGTGTATGTACAACTGCTGTATGCACTGAATATTACCAGTTTGTTCTTGCACAAGGTATCTGTTCGGCACTCGGTGCATCCATGTTGTTCTATGCCACGACATCTGCAGTTACAACTTGGTTTTCTGAGCGGCGCGGTCTTGCATTCGGTGTCGCTGCTTCTGGTGCTTCTTTTGGTGGCATTGCATTGCCTTTCTTGTTTGATGGTATTCAGCGTCGCGCAGGATTCGAAATCGCTGTTTACAGCGTTGGTGCATTATTGTTCTTTTTCGCTGCAATTGCTGCCGCAGTCACTACTCTGCGCATTCCACCAAGTGGCCGTGAGCCATATCAGTTTGTTCACTACTACCTTAAGCCATATATGGATCCTGTTTTCGCATTAGTCACACTATCATTAACTCTCACATACCTTGGTCTTTTTGTTCCTTTTGCATTCATAGCTACACATGCCATTGCTAATGGACTCTCGCAAACCTCCGCTTTTCATCTTGTCGCATACCTTAATGCCGGATCATTTGCTGGCCGACTTTTCAGTGGCATGGTTTCAGATAAAATTGGAAAGTTCTCAGTCTTTTTCATTGTAACACTCATGTCTGCTCTCATTGTTTTTCCAATGTGGTATCTCGTTGATTCTGAAGCACTTATTGTGATTGTCGCGGTTCTCTATGGTTTTGCATCAGGTGGTGTTCTGGCAATGTATCCTGCACTTGTTGCACAGATCTCACCTGTCACTGAGATCGGTACTCGTATGGGTTCTCTCAGTGCCTCTATTGCATTTGGTGCACTTGCATCTCTTCCTATCGCAGGTGCAATTGTTGGCATGCAAGATGATCATGAGCATGGTGGCTTCAGTGGAATGCAAATATATGCGGGTGCCGTCATGATGGCAGGTGCTGGTATTGCACTTCTAGCTAAAACGCGTGCTACTCGTGGCAAAGTCTTTGCTAGGGAATAGTCAGATGGATTTGAATAATTGGTATTGGCTGGACTTTGGCTTTAAATTTTATATTAAAGATACTAAGTTCAAAAAGTTTATGTTTGTTTCTGTTTTTTTTTTTTGGCTGCGTGTGCATTTCGGCGTTGTTTAGACTCACTTTGGTTGTTTTTTTGCATTTTAAGATACGATAAAAAGTTTGTCTTATAGAATAGAGCAGAGAACTAGCAATAATGTATGACGTAACCGTTATATATATATTCAAAATATATTATTTATTTAAAAGATATAGAGAGACAGTTTTTAATCGATCGTAGTGGACTCGTGGTATTAGCGAGGTCGAATAAGATGTATGCTCTGTGTATGTATGACTGTGCTATACTGTACTGCCAGCGATCTGCAAGCGGGGCAGGAATTGCTACCCTGATCAGGACTCTAGCAGAAGAAAGACGTTGCAAATCATTCTGGAATGCAGATTAAAACAATAAAACGAAGGGTACTGTATGACGAAATCAATGGAACTCAATTTCATGATAATGAAAGCCAGACGTCTACGATATAGAACGATCGAAGCAATCCTGACCAGGGCTTGATATCGTACAGATATCGTACAGTACTTGCCAAATGCCGGTCATAGCTGCACAAACACGTGAATGTGCGGCATCAAGATTGCGATGAAATAAACGATGTGATATAAATGATAACTGATTGCAAACAAACGTGCAAACAATATACTCTTACCGCGCGTCGCGGGAGGTCTCTGGCTGCGAAGCTGAACACTGTTCGCAAGCGGGCGACGCCGCCGGCCTCCGGCCCGCCGCAGCTTCCCAGGCGCAAACTCCCAACGCCCAACGCGCCGCCGCCGCCGGCGCTCTCCGCGCTCATCGCTTCCCGCGGCCCCTTCCCCAGCTCCCGCGCCGTCTGCACTTCTGCGCTTCTGCAGCTCTCTGAGCTCCTGTGCTGGACCACCGAGCAGATCTGCGACTTCGCGTTCCCCCGTCAGGCCACGTCAGCGCGCAGCCAGCGCCGGTGCCGGCGACCGCGAACTGGGACTGCGAATCTGCGAACCCGCCGGGGATCCAACCCCACCACGCCGCACTCTCCGCGGCACCCTCGTCCACCCTCGCCGCTTCTCGACTCATCCGTATCGTCCCCTGCGCCAGTAATGAAGCACCGACCCTGGCACCACTAATCCGCTTATTTTGTTCGCTCGAACAGGTCTGTGCAGCAGCTATAGACGCGTAGAATGGCGCGCTGCTCGGGTAGTACCGTCCCAGACCTCTGTCCGACGGCGGCGGCGTCGGTCGTCTCTGCTGTGCCCTGCGGAAAGGACTTCCCCGGAGACAAGGGAGCATCTAGCGACCTCCCGCACCGTTAGCGAACGCCACACCATGAGATGGCGCCAGAGAACAAGCTTAATGACGTATAAATGTGGTTATAATCGTGCGATTCCTGTCTATCGCGCTGATCTCGACTTTGATAATCTCACTTGCTGACGTGTGCTGCGGCATTACTACCAAGGGCTCGACTGATATATAACAACTGCTATTGTTCCTAATTTCGCCTAACTCTGGCTCCTCCTATTCACCATCCTCTTCACGTCGACAAGCAAATGGCTTCTCGCTCATCCTCACCACTACCATCACCAGAGCCCGCATTATCTCTCCCATCTGGTTCAATGTCTGACTTCGCCTTTCGTTACTACCAAGCCATCAATGACGATCGCTCAAGCGTGAACACAGCTGTGGGCCCTATATGCAACCTTGATGGATCACAAAGCACTGTCGACAAGAATTCAAGTTCGTGTGAACTCACGCCTCTCAAGAATTCCAGCTTCGACTACTTCCAGGAAGCCCATGGTCGTGATCATGCAGAAGGTCAAACTATCAACGTACAACTTCCAGATGTTGGTCTGCGGCCATGGCTCGCCGTCGCCGGCGCCTTCTGTGCACAGATTTGCTCATTCGGAATGATGAACATGATTGGTATTTTTCTGACATACTATCAAACACATCAACTTGCACATCTTCCACCATCGACTATCTCCTGGATCGGATCAGCGCAACAGTCAATGTTTTCATTCGCTGGTCTTTTCTGTGGTCGCATCGTTGATATGTATGGTGCTCGTGCAGTCACCGTTCCAGGAGGTATTATTCTTCTTATCAGTTTAGTGGGAACTGCATTTGCAACTCAGTTTTACCAGTTCCTCATTTTCCAAGGTACTCTCGCCGGTATTGGTGCTGCAGGTCTTTTTTATGGCTCGACGTCGGCTGTTACTACTTGGTTTCAAGTCAAGCGTGGGACAGCATTTGGTGTCGCCGCGTCAGGTTCTTGCTTTGGTGGCATTGCTGTTCCATTTATTCTTCAAGCTCTTTTCAGAGATCGATCATTTACTGTCGCCGTATTGGTTGTTGCATGTTTATTTGGATCGTGTTCAATGCTGACTGTTGCATTCTCAACTTGCCGTATTCCTCCAACTGGAAGACAGCCTTATCAATTTGTTCGTTTTTATTTACGACCATTTATTGAATCAAGGATTTTTGCATTATTCACTCTTTCCATGTTTCTCATTTATCTGGCGTTATTCGTCCCATTGGCATATTTCTCTTTAGTGGCACTTCACATGGGTATGCCAACCGCAGACGCATTTTACCTCATTGCATATCTCAATGCTGGTTCTCTTATCGGTCGCATTTCCTCGGGTGCTCTTTTTGATCGTGCTTCCAAGTTTGCAGTTTTCAGCGGTTTCGTTATCATCAGTGCACTCGCAGCATTCCCTGGATGGTATGCTATTACAGTATCTAATGCTGGTGCAGCTGGTGCTATCGCTATCAGTGTTGTCTACGGTTTTGGTTCAGGTGGTGTATTGACTGTTTTCCCCGCTATCATTGGAATGATTTCTCCTGTTCAAGAAATCGGTACTAGAATGGGTGCTTGCAATGGTGTTATTGCATTTGCAGCTTTAGTAGCATTGCCAATTGCAACCGCTGTAATGAAGATTGGCGCAACTGCTACAATGCCACAGCATTTTGAATCAATGCAAATCTACAGTGGTGCTCTTTTATTTGCTGGTGCCTCGGTGGCCTTGGTTTGCAAGTATTTGGTTGATGGGTTTAGACTTGGTCCATCCAAGTGATCTCTAATTAATTAATGAATGGATATGAATACAGTATAATGTGCGTGCATTGGTTTGTTGTCGTGGGGTCTTGTTTTTGTTTTGGGAATATAATCTGCATCTTCATAATTAACTGAATTTTATTATCATTTAATGACTATTTATCACATTTTCAGACGTATTTTATTGTAGAAGCACTGAAGTTCGAACGAGCGAATGAGTCGCGCTGAACAATGAAGGCCACACAGTGTGCTGACTCTTATATTTACCGCATTTGGAAGTGGCTTATGCGGCTCACTTATCGCGCGGCGAGGCATGCATGAGGACAGATCAGCAATTACGATCTTACAGTAGACCACGGACCTTTTAACTACATAACCCGCTCCAACTTTGTAATTCTCCAGTCGAAGACTCAGTCGTCAACTTCAAAATGTTTGACCTCGATTTGCCTGTTTGCTCGACATGTGGTGCTCAGTTCGGTTCTTCACCGCCACCAAAGACATGTCCGGTTTGTGATGACCCACGTCAATATGTTCCTGCGTCAGGGCAATCATGGACTTCACTCCGAGGATTACAAACCACTTCTGAGAAAAGCTATCGAAATGAAATCGTTCCGGCATTTCCAGGCGGTAATGAACCAAATTTCTATGCAATTTATACTGTTCCTCAAATTGCAATCGGTCAACGTGGTATATTAATGGTTCGTCCATTACCTGATGGAAAAGGTTACGCTAATGTGTTATGGGACTGTATCACATATATTGATGACGATACTGTTGCTAGGA
Organism: Myxozyma kluyveri; assembly: GCA_030568365.1. Classification (NCBI taxonomy): domain Eukaryota; kingdom Fungi; phylum Ascomycota; class Lipomycetes; order Lipomycetales; family Lipomycetaceae; genus Myxozyma; species Myxozyma kluyveri. The sequence continues at coordinate 222,678 of JAJLTX010000007.1, read as the reverse complement.
TTAATAAACTTGGAGGTATCTCAGTAATGGTTATTTCACATCCACATTTCTACTCGAGTCATGTTGAATGGGCACGTGCTTTTGGCTGTAAAGTCTACCTTCAATCAGTTGATCGTTCATTTGTCATGCGTCAAGATGCTCCTGATGTTCAAGTCTTTTATGATAAGGATGTACTTAAACTTTTTGAAGATGATGGCGTGGGTGATGGCGGTGTAAGTGCTATTCGTGTTGGCGGACATTTCCCTGGAAGTATGGTTATGAATTGGAAGAAGCATTTGTTAGTTGCTGATTCAATCAGTATTACTTTGTCAGGTTTAGGAGAACGTGACCGTTTACCTGGCACAGTTAGTTTTACATTTATGTGGAGTTATCCAAATATGATTCCACTTGATCCGGATGCTGTACATGGAATTTGGAAAGCTGTAAAGGATGTAGATTTTGATACTGTTCATGGCGGATGGACTGGAAGGGTTGTTTATCCTGAGGCTAAGAGGAGAGTGTTGGAAAGTGCGAAAATCGTGGTACAGAAAATGGGATATGCTGATTCGCATGCTATATTTTCTGAAAGCTGTTAAGTAAAAGTTATGAATGTGAATAAAGTTTGTGTATCAATTGGATTACTTTTTTTGGTGGATTACGTATATGAGTTGTCAGTTGATAACGAAGTCCCAATGACGATTCTGTACTCGCTATATCGCGTATCACCGTATCGCTCCCAAACCGGTGGCAATCAGACGCGCCCCCACAATCATCCACAGTCAGTAATACATTGCTCGATTGGCATCATCGTCTCGTTAGAACTGCAAACTGCAGTATTTGAATTAAATATATTACAAGATGAGGTCGCCGTCGGACACAGCGACTGCGTTATTTGTGGCGGGAATGCTGATCACTGGATGCTCCAATTCGTTGTTAACCAAGTATCAAGACAATCAATGCGTTGAGAATTGCGATGGGCCAGCAGCTAATCGTAGGTATTTTGAACAACCTGTAATTCAGACATTACAGATGTTTATTGGTGAGGCTGCGTGCTGGGCGTTAGTATTCTTTGATCATGTGTTTTCAAGTCGGAATTCAGAACCAATTAGTCCTGCAGGTGAAGTTGATGAGGATGTTGAAGCTGAAGGCGAAATCGTGATCTCATCTGATGCGAATTTATCACTCATGGCACCTACACCTGGAGTTATTGAAACAGCCAAACTTGATGGTCGACGTATTTTGGGACTTGGTATTCCTGCGTTTTGCGATATTTGCGGCACTACATTAATGAACGTTGGTCTCTTTTTCACTCCTGTTAGTGTTTATCAGATGACTCGTGGTGCTCTCGTTCTTTTTGTTGGTTTCTTTTCAGTTGTTTTCCTTGGGCGGAAATTATTAGTTAAACAATGGATCGCACTTGCAATTGTCGTACTTGGTGTATTCGTCGTTGGTTTAAGTAGCGTCGTTGGTGGATCTGATGATCCTGTTTCTGATTCAGATGATTCACCCGAACCTAGTTTCGGACAAGCTGTATTTGGAGTTGTATTAATTGCACTTGCGCAAATTTTCTCAGCAACTCAATTCGTTTACGAAGAGCATATTTTAACTAATTTCCATCTTGATTCAATGCGAGTTGTTGGTTACGAAGGTGTATTTGGATTTCTTCTTACCGGTTCAATTATGATTGTTGCATATATTACATTTGGACATACAGAAGCAGCACGTGGAGGATATTTTGATATTCCAACTGGAACCGAACAAATTTTCGGTAATAAAGGAGTTTTTATTACGTCGATTTTAATTATGTTTTCAATTGGAGCATTTAATTTCTTTGGAATCTCAGTCACCAAGAAGATTTCAGCAACTTCAAGATCAACTATTGATACATGTAGAACACTTGGAATTTGGGTTATTTCAATTTTCATTGGTTGGGAGCGTTTTAGTTTCTTACAGTTATTCGGTTTCGCATTATTGGTTTATGGAACTTTGGTGTTCAATTTAATTCTTCCGTTATATTTCTTTGATCGGTTTAATGAAAATCAAATTCATTTGCCTGATGACGGTGATGATGCGGATAATTAAATTGATTATTAACTAAGTAATTCATTAATTGAATGGAGTTCTTACTGAGTATATATTGCATTATACAGCTATGTGGAGGTATTATATCGTTTGTTACATACATACTTGATAAATGCCTTGAAATATATAATAGTAATAATAAATATGGTCATTATTATATTAACGTCCCCTCTATCTACACCTTTAGCGCCTTCAAATATAAAGTTATTCAACAATAGCAACTTCAAATATTAAAACTAAGTAATAAGAACGATGAATATTTAAAACCAAGCTCAAATTGATTACTCACACAAAACGATACAGTCCAATAAACTACTTGCTTTAACATGAAATGCACCACCAAATTTATCAGAAATACCATATGAAACCATAATTGTATCATCAAGCCAGCCATGATAATAATCTGAAACAAATTTATTCTTGAATTTTCGTGGCATTTTTCCTGGCATTTGATCAATATGTTCCGCAACTGTCCATGGTGCTTCCGCAGGTGCTTTAAGGCCTGCGAATGGATTCTTATCATCCCTTTTTACAATTGGTAGTTGAACTTCTTCTGTTGTTTCCTCGAATTCACGCTTAACAGTTCTCCGACCAATCATTTGTTGAGCCTCGATATCAGCCCATGATTTCCGTGTGCGTGTTGCGGTATCCCAAGCCATACTTGTTGCATAAATGAAACTATATGAATCTACGCCGCCAAATATAAGATTCTTTGAACGACCAATTACTTCGAATGGCGAATTTGGCCTCATAACGGCAAGATGCCGGCGATATGTGACATCTGCTTGCTTAACTTGCTTAACATGAACAATTGTGATAAGCACTGTATTCTCATCTGTTGGAACACAAGGGAAATTGCATAATGTAAGACGAAGTGAATTTGTAGCTTGATGAACAGCAAGATTCTTGTTATCAAAAGAAACGCTGTCGTCGAGCAATGTTGCAATACAGTTTGGTTTTCGAACTGCAATATTGTTTGTTGGATCTGACATTGGTGCGATAATCTGTGGTCTCATATCTGTCATAACAAATGGTGTATTATTACCGTCAAATAAAATTACCCAATTCTTATCAATCTCATTGCGTGGGGGTGGTCTTGATAATTCTGCGTATGTGTCGTATCGAATCGGTACATCGGTAATCTTGAGTACTTTGTTAAGATCAGGAACCAAGACACGTAAATCAATAATATACAATCCTAAACAGACTGTATGTGAATTTGAACCAACAACCATTAAAGGTTCTCCATATGGTGAGAAAAAAATACGAGGATCCAAAAGACCCTGATCTAATTTCAAGAAAGGAACGTTTGAACAAGCATTATTTTTAGGTTTAAAATGAGGATGTCTAACATTTTGTAATTTTGTGCCACATTCAAGATAGTGTCTTGCACCATCTGGAAGCTTATCCCATCTCATTTCACACCATTTAACTTCATGAACAGAGTTCGCGCCGAATCGAGTGAACACAATGTATGGATATCTTGAATTCTTTGGCATTGAAAGTAAACTTGGATTAAAGTAGTCTTGACCTGCAAAATACATTCTTGAAGTTGATAGATCATCTACTACCGCTGCAGGGAGCAAGATTGATGATTCAGACAAGTAACTATCTGAGGCTCTACAACTGCCAAGAACATATTGACCTCTCCTTTGAGCATCCAGTCTGGCTTCTTCTTTAATTGAATTAACAAGTGGTGCTGAAGGATTTCTTAATAATCTTTCACGGTCACTTGCTTGATGTGTAATACTTAAAACAATAAATCCAAGTAAAATGACAATAGCGAGGATACCAACTGCTGGCAGTCGCCGTCGGAGACTCATAACGGTGACCATTTTTGATCGCGTGCTTGCGTGTCACAATATTATTATCTTATATCAACGTATATCTCACAATAGACCACTCAATTGAATTTTCGTAGCTCTTCTTAATATTTTAAAACAGATGTTCAATAACCTATACAGATTATTTGACTGTACACGATCAATATGTTCTACCAGCACCTCTTGAAGCCAGCAACTGATCCCAACTTTCACCGCCGATGCAAGATTAATAAAGCTCTTCCTAGTAATTATAAAAGGAAAGATATAAAGAATGCATTAATCAATAGCAGCAAACAAGCTATCTATCCACCAACACCAACTTTATAAACCCCAAATCGCAGTCAATGATGAGGTGGTATGTAATGCGAACAGGCATCCATCAATTTTGTATGGAGAAACGCATCTCAGTACGAACTTGGGAGTTTGCAAGCGCAGCGCATGCAGATGGCGGCAGCAAATCACGGTAAATCGGTTGATCCACTACAATAATAAGCTTTTTTAGTGAACTCTAATTTGAGAGCTCGCAATTTTGAAATCGCAATTCCACGCTTAGTTTTTATGTGACGAATGTCATATTTTTACAGTAACTATTAAACACTTGAAATAGCATATTTACAACATGAAAAAAAGAAAAAAAAATTTATTAAAAAAAAAATCAATTCTGCCGTTGCCCAGAATCGAACTGAGGTCTCCTCGGCCACAACGAGGTGTACTGACCACTATACTACAACGGCTAAATTCCGCAAAAAAAATTTATCTGGTCTTCCATACTCCGCAAATCTGCACTATCCAAATTTGAGGGTCTTGTGTAAGCTGTAAGCATACTGTATATGTGAGTTGAGGCTTCCGTCAAGCGCGGCGGGTTTTGTTTACGTTTGCCTCCTGTGTTGAAGGTGGTGCTTTGACTTTACAACGTAAACACGTACATTTTGATTTCACGTGTGACCTCACAGCTTTCTACTATTTCTGATATTAGTGCTGCATATACACTTACTTTATAATTGTTTTTACAAACTTCATTTGAATATTCAAATTTTATAAGGTATGTTTGGTTATATTTGGTTGTACGCGATTGAATTTGCCCGGGTACATATACCCATGCATTCCTCAGTCCTATTCGCGTTGTTATAAATATAAGCTGATTTGCTAACCGTATTATATTATGACAGATATTACAATGTCTTCCAAATCTGTATGTCGAGCACTCTCATATCATCATTTTTACAACACATGCACGCAATCGACATACTAACGAAAATCACTTAGGCAACCAACAAAGCTTACCAAAACGCGTTTGCACTTTTCGATAAACGTGGAACCGGAAAAGTTTCACTCCAAGCACTTGGTGATCTTCTCCGTGCATGCGGTCAAAATCCAACTCTTGCTGAAATCGATGAACTTGAACAATCTGTTGGTGGTGACTGTAAGTATCAATTTACAGTGTAGCTTTTAATGACTGGTTTTATGCAAGTAATACTAATGAAATGGTGTATAGTCGATTTTGAAACTTTCTTGCAAGTCTTGAATCGGCCTGATGGATTCAGAGCCGCTGGAGAGCCTGAGGATTATATTCGTGGATTCCAAGTTTTCGACAAGGAGAAGACTGGATTTATTGGTGTTGGAGAGTTACGATACAGTATGTATTCTACAACTTTACTTTGAAACTGAGAGAAAGATGCTAATTTGGAAATAGTTCTTACTTCACTTGGTGAGAAGCTTTCAGCTGATGAGGTTGATGAGCTGCTTAAGAATGTTAATGTTACAAAGGACGGTAATATCAACTACACCGGTACGTGTTCTGAAAATTGCCCTAAGTAACTTTTCGTCACTAACCGCCTTCATCATAGATTTCGTCCGTATGATTCTCGCCAATTAAAGTATACCATACCATGTTCAACCAATTCAACAATCGTATTACTTTCTGTAACTATTTTTATATTTGTTTTTGTAATCATGCGAATACGTATGTATGGTTTGCTGCTCATTTAGAGCTTGGGCTTTATTCTCTCTTTTGTGTGTTTTATTTTATATTCCCTTTTTTTTTTTTGAAATTTGCTTGGTTGATATTTGTGGGTGAGCAGTTATCGAGTAATCAATATATCCTGATGTGCAATTTTATACTTCAAATCAAGAAATATTAACCAGCACTCCAACAAGCAACTCATATGTCATGTCGTTTGGTTTAGAGATGAAATAAAGCAGGCCATAGTAAAATATAAATGTATGTTTAAACAAAATGTATATCAAATTGATATATTTACCAAGTACATATTGCAAAATTTAAAAGTAGTTTAGTCCCATCAGCATTCACGCCATCTTTCTTCAATAAAATTAAATGAATAAAATAAATAAATTTATATTTAGTGAGCTGGCTTAGCAGGCTCCTCCTCAAGTGACTTCATGAAGGTTCTATAGCAATAAAAATACATTAATATTTAACAATGGAAATTAAGCGATATGTAATTGTCATGGAACTTACTTGACGAAGTCTTCCTCCTCAGGGGAACCGGCGTTAATAGGAGGGGAAGCGGCAGCAGCCTCAGATTTCTTGCCACCTGCTGAAAAAAGAGCAACAAGAGCACCAGTTGAACCGAGGGTGGTAAGAGCAAGCTGTATGTAATTAATACATATGTAATTAGTAAGCTGTTGTATTGAAACTGATATTGATGTTGAATTGGGGATAATGTACCTGATGAGGCTTGACAGCCCGTCCAAAAACGTGGTAGATAGCTCCGGCCATTGTGAATGTGTGTTAATCTGGTTAAATAGTTAGTATTGGTTGTTCAATGGTGCAGGACTGGTGATCAGAGAGAAACGAGATGAAATGAGGTGGTGATTGTAATGCGATAATTTGAATGCCGGATATTGCAGATTTTGCGATAAAAAGATCATGTTTTCAAGTTGGAGCAGTAATAATGATCTTAAATCAATAATATTGAATATCGTTGTTGAAGTAATCCATCACCATACTGTCAACCTCCATCAAACACCACATCCGTAGCTTCTCAAATCATTCAACCTCCTCACTTCACCACAGTCCACCGACCAATCAGTCAAATCAATTAACTTCACATACCTAGCAAATAAAGCTAGACTTATATAAAAATGCAATTAAAGAATCAAGTTTATTTCCAAACAAGAATCTTTACGGAGTGAACGAACAGCTGAATCGTAGAATGCCGGTCGAATTTGGTTTTTACTTGCTCGGGATTTTGTTGAAGTGTGCGGCGTATGGCTGCTTTGCTCTGGTTGGCTGGATAGGTGAATGTTTACATGCGGTGTGTAATGTGGGGTTCGTGGACGGGCTTAGATCACGGCGCGTGGGGTAATTTGAACTTCTCACGAACGCATTTACATCAACGAAGGTTGTGAAATTAAGGGTGATACAGGGTGATGATAGCTATCATTTAAATTGTATGACAGAAATATACACGATCTGTAACACATGCAAATTTGAATGAAGATAAATAGATAGATGCAAGAATGCAAAACCGAAACCGTCGCCAGAATTAAAATATACCTTATCCGAACACCAACCGACCACACTAAACACCAACAATTACATAAATCCAGCAATATTCAGCTATTAAAAGGCAAAAGAACAAGAGCCATAAAATGAAAAAAAAAATAAAAGTAAAAATCAAGTAGCAATTGAAGAATTGAATGCATGAAGCTTTTGATTGTCATTTGGACCACCTTCGCTATATGTTCGAGCATATTTCTGAGATCGTTGAGGATGAGGATGAGGTGGAGATGCAAATGAACGTGGAAATGCATCAGGTAATGATCGAGGGGTTGAATTATAAGAATGATGCTGTTGATATGGACGAGGAGTATGTGATCCAAGTGACTGGTAAGAACGAGAACTTTTGATAGAGAATCCAGAAAAGAATGTCTTGAGTTCGTGTCTGTATCCAGACATTGTCAACGGCTCGAACGAAATGTCGTACTTGTTCGTAGTAACTGTGACTACTGGTAGACCATTATAAGCAGAACTTCTGCGACGTGTGCTCGCAGCAGATTGCGGAAACCCAGAACCAGGAGACTTGAGGTCAGGATAGAGTGAAGCGCCAATGGGATTGTTGTCATGGCGAGTGGTCTCGTTCACGTCAGATCCACTGAAAATACTACTGGTCGCACTGGACATGTTTGACAATGTCTGACTGCCGTTAGAGCGCTTTTCTTGGTCAGCAGATTCACGAGCACGAGGTTTAGGTGGGGGCGATAGAGTTGGCACGAATCCGGCTGGAGCAGTAACGTGGCTACCTTTTCGACCGGAGCCAGAGAGAAACATGGAGGGCGAGTTGATCTGCGGTGAGCAAGCAGGAGATGAATCAATCGAGGACGACAACGACGAAGCAGAAGGATTGGGAAACAAGGCTGGCGAGTTAAGGGTGTAATCCCAGGCACGGGCAACGGTTGCTTCCTTTACGACATGTTCATGACGAACGATGACGAGAGCACTACTCATGAAGGCCTCAGCGCGATTGACTCGTTGTTGATCACCATCAGGAAATGCGGCAGCAGTGAAGTAAAAGACCCAATCGTCATCGACACCTTCGTCCGATCGGCGATACAAGCTTGCGACATGGACGTGCTTGAAGTGCGACAAACTGGTGTGCAATCTTGAGGTGTTACTGTCAACCATGATGAGATCGTAATGATCGGCATCCATATCCGCGTCATCCATCTTGCACTGCTGGTCTGGTTGCTCACACAAGGACGAGCAGTGATCAGACATTGGTCCAATGAGTGACCTAACAGATTTATTTGCTGAGCGAAGTCTGTATAATGGGCCTCGAGATTGTGAGACGCTCATTGATGCTTGCTTTCTGCGCCAAATGTATCGCGCACCCCAGAATTCAAAAGAATATTTGCTAGGAATGCGAGAAGCAGAAGGGAACGCGAGGTGCTGAGGCGAGCGTGGAGAAGGGAATCTGGCAGGAGCGAGCTGTGGCGAGTACAGATTTGGCGAGAGACTGACGGAATCTCCGTGAGGTGCAGCTGCCGAGAAGTAGTCTTGAGCCACGGATACCCTGTGGGTCTTATAGCACGATGACGTGAGATTGAGTCGGTAGTAGTTTGCAAAATCAAGAAGCAGCTCTCCCTTGTTTGCCATTGCATTGCGAATCAAAGCACAGACACGACGGCCCATGCATGTTCCACGGTAGATTGTGCCGACGACAAGACCCGGAGGACTTGCGGTTTCGCAGTAGTCGAAGAGCGCGAGGAAAAGCCGGTCGCACTTTGCGAGATCAGGCGAGAGATCGACCGAGATGGCCTCGTCGTCGAGGTGCGAGATGTAGATTGCTGTCAACGGAGCTGCAGGCGGAAAGACGGCAGCATGGTTGCTTGACGAGATTGTTGATACCGAGCAGTCGACTGCAGGACTGAGGGTGCTGTTCGCGAGAGTGGATGGCTGGTGGTGGAGCGAGAGCGGGGCAAGTGGTGGCGCAGCCGCGTGGCTAGCGGCGTGTGGGGTGGATTGATCTGATGCATAGAGGTTTGGAAGAGACGAAGAGGCCATTGTCCGGCGGTGGCGGAGGTGATTTGCGTGATCCGGAGGGTGGTCGTCGATGTGGCGGATGTGGTGGTGCTGGATGTGGTTCGTAGCAAGCACGTCGACGCACGGAGATGAGGGCGCAGGGACGCTCCCGGCGGGACTGGAGGACGCGTCTAGCGCGCAGGCGCAGAGGTCGGCCGAGGCAGCAGCGGGGCCGACGGGGAGCGCGGCCATGGCGGCTTCGCGAAGACGGAAGTGGGAAGCTGGAGAGCCAGGATGGGCGAAACAGCGGCGGCGGTGGAGGAGTAGCGGTCGCGGACGAGCGCAGACTGGACGAGTCTTCTTCGAGGCTGAGGAGAGCAAGAGGAGAGCAAGAGGAGAGCAGGAGAGCAGGAGAGAAGGAGGAGAGGCCAGATGGGGCCGTGGGTGCCCGAGACGCGCGCCACGGCGTCTTATATAGAGACGGGCTGCGGGGCCCAGCACCGCCAGCACCGCCAGTGCCGCAGCGCAGCTCTCAGGCACACCCCGGCCGCTCTCTCTCTCTCTCTCTCTCTCTCTCTCTCTCGCCGCCCACTGCGATCGTGCGGCTGGCGCTGCTGCTGGCACGCCCCGTCACATTTTGCGCGGCCCAGCGACTCGCGGCATGTAAACACTAAACACCACCACCACCACCGCCAGCTCCACGACCGCGATCGCCTGCTCTCACCTCTCCCGGCCCTCCCCCATGGCCCTTGTCCAGCGCATCGACCGCGCCACTCTGCGACAGTGGCTGCTCGCCCCGGCCGCGCCCCTCAAGCTCGCCATCATCGACGTGCGCGACGACGACCACGTCGGGGTATGCTCTGACCGCACTGCGCAAGAAGCTGCTGACTGACCACTCCGCGTTCAGGGCCACATCCGCACCTCCCGCCACCACCCCTCCTCGTCCCTGCACACCGCCATGCCGTATCTGCACGACGAGCTCGCCGGCCTCGACGCGGTCGTCTTCCACTGCGCGCTCTCGCAGCAGCGCGGGCCCGCGGCGGCCTCGGCCTACCTGCGCTACCGGGATCTCATCGCAGGCAAGCCTGACTCCGACGCAGGCGCAGCTTCTCACAAACCGACCGTCTACGTGCTCACCGGAGGATTCACCGAATGGCAGCGCGAGTACGGCAACGACCCGCTGCTCACCGAGGCTTACGACGCAGACCTCTGGGCGAACGGCTACTGACAATCGACCGCCAACAGCAGCACCACCACCACCGCCAACGACAATGGGCACAGAATAGTACAGTATAGCAACCAGATAGACGACTCGATATAGAATAATTAATGACCTTTATATAAGCACACAAATAACTCCTATTCCCTCGCGCCGCGTCGATCTGCGCCATATTAACAGACCTGCTGGTGCTGATCCGTTCGAATCGTCGCATTTGCGCAGAGCACTCACCGCTCGGCTGCAGCTGTGGACCCCGCCACCCCTGTCCGCTCACAAACCTTGACCCTGGCTCCCGCTCCACCGCGCTACTGTACCACTGCCACAGCACGCACTCAACCGCCCCGCTGTCTATCGGGCTTCGTGCATGCACGCCAATTAGCCTTACGCTGCACATCATAAACTGACCCCGTAGCATTTACAGTATTATATATATCATATACCATTGCCAGCTGCTACGTATACTGTAGCCACTAACTTAAACCTATCCTGTTGTTCCACCAATCCAAACCATATTCTATTGTGATGTCGCGCACGCACATCGCTCAGCCAATCTTCCCCCCTCCTGCAACGCCATTTTGGCCGCCAACAGCCGTGCCTTTTGCTGTGTACCTTCCTCTGCCCACCCTACTATCCGGCCATGCATCTGCACTGCTGCAACCATAACTCCTGGTCTTCGTTCCTGCGTATGAATTCGCCAATCCTTGCATGCCACCTCACTTAGCTGCCTTGCCAACTCTACCGTATCCGCCAGCCCTTTCTGTTGCACTGGTCGAATAGCCGTGAAATACGGCGCTACATGCCGTGTAAAGAACCCACGCACTGCATCAAGTTTAAAATCTTCCGAATCAATTACCAATGCTCCCATAAGTGATTCAACACAATCAGCCAATACTTTTGGTGGATCCAGCTGTGCCCAGATCTCACCATCTGGATTGAATTTCCTAGAGTCTGCCAGCTCATCAGGTGGCACGTGAACTTTCAATCCGCTCGAAGTCGCTTCCGATCCGTCCTCTTCTTCAGTCTCACCTTCACCATACCGATCGCTTTCTGCGTTCTTTAGCACTGCAACGTACTCCTGAATCATATGTGCCAGTGCTGTGGACGCATGATTAATGTACCTATGTAATCCAAGTTTAACACACAAGAATCCCAAGAACCTGTTACTAACCATTGTCATTTTACGCCGCGTCAATTGTTCGGGATTCGCTCCCGGGTTCCTATGAAACTGAAACTCCACACATAACAACTCGTACACTGCATCTCCCAAGAACTCCAGCCGTTGATAATGAGGAACTCCGCCACTTCCGCCAACAAGACCTGTGGTTTGACTTGCATGTGTCAACGCAGATCGCAACAATCTTAATGAAGTAAACTTATGTCCCACGATTTGTGAAATCTCTGCTCCAAATCGTCTATCATGTTCCGTCACAAACTCTGGTCGTAAATATAATGGTGCTTCATACAATTCCTTATAATTCGCCCAAGACTGAAACGGGTGATCCGCGCTATTCACAAACAAACTAACAGCGCGAACCGTACTATCAAGATCCTCACCTAAATATGTCGCACCAATGATTGCCTCACACACATCCGCAAGACTCTTGTCACCTGCCATATAGTCTCTAGCTGAACGAGATGCTCTACTAGCACTCTCGGCACCTTTAGTAAGTTTGAATTGCTCCGGATACCACGTCTTTCGACTGAATGGTTTTGCACGCAAGAACTCATGAATTTTCAACTCGGACGCATTTCGAAACAGATTTGCGTTACAAATCATTTCGAGACGTGTTGAATGATACTTATATTCATCTCCATGATCATAAATCACATATAAACCTAATGATGAAACAGCTTTAAGAAATGCATCACCAATAACTTCAAGTCGTTCATAATTAAACTCCATATTTGCTGATTCCATAGTGATAGCTTGAGCAAGTAGCTGAATGTTAACTTTTTCACTTAATCCGATCGACTGCTGTAATTCTCTTGCCTGAACACACGCTTCCACATGTGCGGTTATTGACGGCAAAAGCCTCACGCTGTTTAACATTCCTGCGTCAATCGGGCTTATGAAAAACCGACCTGGTACAATTAATGCATCTGCACGAGAAACCTCGCTATCAATATCAACGTCACTATGCCGTTCTGATAACATTAAAAAGTTTTGTGAATGAACTAATCGTCGTACATGGAAAACATGCTTCCATTTTTGATCATCTCCTTCTGCGTCTTTGGGACGAACATTTTTCCCACCTCGCAAAAGATATGAATAATTTAAAACTGATGAATAATTATCTGCACCAGTACACCACACTGGCAAAGGATCATCTGATGAAGAATCGGGTAAATATTCAAGTACATGAAATCGACGACTTCGATTCTTAATATCAATAACGAATTTATTAACCCAAAGATCTGGCGATGATGCTTCTTTCCATTGCACTTCACGACCTAATGCTCCAATTTCAACTGCAGACCAATCAATACCAGTCTCATCGTCACCATCATGCCATGGCGCAAGATAGTACGGAAATTCATGCGTATTTGCTTGAAAATCACGTAAGAAAATATCCTTGAAAATACGTAACGTGTACTTTGCCAACTGATCAACTTTAGCCACCGATATCCGTAATCGTACGCCGCATTGTGGTTTGACAGGTACAAATTCACCATTAACCTGTAGATTGAATTCATAATAATTTGGTTGTGGTTTTCGAGTCAATAGACACATTGGTCGGCATTCACTTCCTCGATGTAATGATGTAGCTCTGAACACTACCGCATGTAATTCAACAATTTCATTTTCATCTGCAGGTAATGGTTCTTTATTCGTCCATAAATCAGCAACACGCATGGTATATCTTGTATCAAAATCGTTCATTCGTTTCTTAACTGCCAATTCATGAGCTGCAAGTTTAAGCCTTTTAGGCGGCCGAAATCTGTCATCAATTAGACCTCGTCTATGTAGCTCTTTAACCACCTTGAATGCTGCATCTCGTTTGGCAACTGACATTGACGTCCTTGGTGATCCTGTAACACTTGATACTGGTGACGCGGATGGCATGTTTAATGTACATGTATACATTAACGTTTGATCTATTGTATACGTAAAATCAGGTCTTGCGAGATCAGTTCCATCAGCTTGGTTTGCTAGTGAAGAAACATACATAGCTAACACAGGTAAACAAGAACTACTTGTTAACAACGCACCAGTAGTTGGTTCAACAAAGACTAAACCATGAGGATCAGCAGGGATTCCATTACCATTAGCAAGGGCATTAAGTTGATCTGCAGTCATCATTGATTCATCATCAAATCCAGTCAAATAACGATCTTCAGAAAGTTTCTCGCAAAACTCACGCATCCGTGCTTCAGACTCTTTAGTATCAATCAGTTGACGTTGATGTTGGATATTATTCTTCTCAATAAAATGTAAATAAGTTGCATTTTTTTGACGAGCGCGTCCACGACTTTGAATATATTGAATCACAGTCTGACATAATTCAAATCGAATAACGCATTTGCAATCAGGAATATCAATACCTTCTTCAGCAACACTTGTAGCGACAACACAATTAATTTCACCTCGTCGAAATTTATATAGTAATAAACTTTGTTCTCGAAATGACATTCGAACTTCACCGCTTGCACTTTCTCCATGTCCGGTTAATAAACCGGGTTTACACCCAGGAAGCTTAAGACGACTTATAAGATCGAATAAAATCCACGCTGCAAAACGAGTTTTTACAAAGATAATTAATGAAATCTGAGCACTTTTCTCACTCTCGTAAAGTTGCCGCAATAGACTTATCAAGGCAAGAGTTTTATGCGATAAGTCATTTGGCGATAATTCAGGAATTTCTTTAAATGTCCATTGAGCAACAGTTCCTCGTAATCTCTTTAAATCTGCAATTGCTTCTTCTCGTTTCATTTGTTCAAGCTCAGCTTCAATATCCGTAAGCATTTGTGCTCTCACTGACAGATACATTCCACCTTCATCTGACAAAAGTGGATCATATCCTCGTAATAAGAAAGTCCATAAATGATCAGAACACCAAGGACCCAATTCATGAGTCGCAGATTCAGCGAAAGTAAACATCCGACGAAAATATGTAGCGGTAACGTTGAATTCAGCATTTAGCTTGGAATATAAATCGGTACATCCTTTGGGATAGATATAAGGATCGTATTGCCGGATTTGTTCACGAGCTTTGATACGTAAACTCGGATTAGATTCCATGAGACTTTTGCGAGCAGTTACCAGTTTTGCATTCATAACCCTTTCAAGCTGTCTGTACACAATAAATTAATTAAAAGCTTTCAATCGATTATAGATGATGAATAACTTACTGGCATGCCACAGTCGGATTAGCTTTTGCATCGACTGGTGATGCAGTCATACCGAAAATTCGTGGCCGTGTATCTGGCGTGAGATTGTTATAGTACATGCTCATAATCCGAAAGAATGGGTGCTCGTTTTTTGTGTGGTGGCATTCGTCGAAGACTAGAAGACATGTCTAGGAAATCAAAATCAGTTAGACGTGAGTTTGATGTGAAGTGGCGGAGAATGCACTTACTCTATCAAGATTAAAAAATGCATGTGTAAGACAATTACAGAGAACATCTGCAGTCATTACAAGCACATCGTTTTCCTCGATTACTTGTTCCCATTCCCTGATATCCCAATTATCGACACCAAGCGCGCCGTGTAACTTGAATACTTTGTATGGAATATTTGCTTCGAGTACAGCACTCTGTTGCAACACAAGCAAAACAGTATTCTCAACAAAAATCGCAACTCGTTTTTTTGTCTTTTGTTTAGCTTGTCGCTCAATATCTTGATCTATCAGTGCTCTAGCAAGCATACATGCAATCATAGTCTTTCCTGTACCAGTATTCAACAACGCGATAATATTATTATTCAACGCCATTTGAAAAATCTCATTCTGATAATCTCTTGGTGTCGAAATTGTCTTTCCAAGGGTCTTATACATGGAAGACATATCAATAAATCCTTCAAGCATCGAGGCCGTGCGAGACTGCATTATAGCTCTATCCTGTTCAGCCATAAGCTCATGTTCGGTCAAGTCATCACCGGTTCTGGCTGATTTCTTTTTCTTGCGAAATTTCGATCTTATTTGAGGATCAGCAGCGGGATCTGGTGAAGAAGGTCGAGGATGACTTGCAAGAACTTCGCCGAGGGTCTCAAGCTCAGCAAACTTCGATTTGAACCAGTCGTCGAATAGATCATTTTGCTGCGCACGCTCGACATATCCTGAAGGAATTGTAATCACAGTCTCTTGTGACTGGGGAACAGAATCACTCATGTCAACACTGGAACTGGCGGTGCGAGAAGTGAAGGGGTTTTAAAGATACTTAAGTGCGGGACTTGCCGCTTGCCCGCCGCAGCGTCTAAGTGAATCTGCGGGTCAGTCAAGCTATATGCCTAGTTCGTAGCACAAGAAGTAGTCTGATGAAAGAAGACCTGTAGACGGGGACGCTGAGCAGACACTCTCGCAGAGTCGGAGCACACGCGAAGCGTACACCTCCTATGCGGTCTGCCACGCGAGCGATCGATCGAGGGGGTGAGGCAGAGTTCTACAGTATTATGGCAGCAAGAAGATCGTGACTGCGGCGCGTCGAAAATTCGAAAAAGCGACTGCACGTGACCTACAGCATGACATAAGCAGAATGCGGCTGCTGACTTTGCGATCGGGCCGGGTGGAATGACTAGGGAAGGGTTAGGTGTGCTGCAACACCCGGCCTTCGATTGGCTCAGCTGCGGCAACGCCGTCGTCGAATGCAGAAAGGAAAATCTCGAAGCTTGACCATTCGAGGTTGTTGACTGCAGAACCACGGTATCTCTTTGTTCGGTTAATCATCAGCAGATATCAAAATGGCTATCGCTCCTATTACTGGCTTCTTCCGCAAGATGGTCGTTCGTGACCTATCGCTTTGTAAGTTTGTCCCTTTATTCCGAGGTGGAAGGAATGCATAACACGGCGTGGCATGATCGGTTGAAGCTGCATCAAGTGTATTTAAATATACATGAAGCTCAGTTTTGTGTATTCTTAAACTGTCATTAGACCATGTTATTTGATGAAATATAGTTGCTAATTACTTTTTGTGCAGGCTTCGGTATGATTACTTGGATTCGTTGTTTTGAAAGGGGTTAAACTAATAATAATACTTAACAACCAGGTCTCGGATCCGTCGTTTCAGCATACTACTGGTAAGCCCTCGATTTTTTCTTTTTTTTTTGATATATAAAATGTACTAACACCTCGCGATTTAGGTACGAGTAAGTTTCCCTTATTCTATTCCAAGGTGATCTCAAACGATTGTATCTGACCACATGTTATTTGCAGAGTCCGAAATCCTATGCACCTTCAGCGTCACGAGGGTAACGCAGTGCTCAGAAAAATCTCCAAAGAGAAATTGGCATACGCCTACTACACACCTGAACAACTTGCTGTTCAGGAAGCGAGAAGATTCAAGGCTGATGAGCTCCCCGAATAAACATTTCACTTCTGTCACAAACGATGCCGGTTCGTTTTGGTTGCATAATTGTATAAGTCATACAAGTGCGTGGTAGGAAGATCTGTGTTACAATGAAGTCATGATGCTTTGTTGGACTGAATTGGGGAAGGAAGGGGTTAGGCTTATAGCATTTCATATCAATATAATTGACATTAATCATTTACCTGACGCGTCGTGTTTTGACAACTTCGTGAGGGCTGTTTACAGCTTCGAGTACCTCAAAGAGGTAAAATCCATCATCAGTCATGGTGAAAATTGACCAACGATCATTCATTGGTAACTCGTCAATTGGCTGTTCTAATTTAATTGCCTTGCTACAGCATATGGAAAGGTTCAATTCGACCAAACGCTCAACAACGTTGTACACATTGTAGATTTGCGACTATAAATCAGTTCACCAAGATTCCAAGAATTGATAGTGGGCTGGATACTGTTGCTGCATGTATAAATAATCGGTACAAACAACAATTAAATACGCAATTTTGCAATTGTAGAATGATCGACTGCCCAATTTCCATTTCAGATGACACTTTGATAGTTAATGGCAGTCAAATCGAGCTGTTAAGCAATTGTGATTTCGAATCATTAGTGATGTCCATGATAGAGGTTCTACAATATGGCATGTGATAGTTCAAGTAAGATCATTTTTGATGAATAATATGGGGTATGATACTGCTTACAGAGATATACACATCTGTATGCAGATGGCTGGTTGGGATTCACGTGAGCCGGCTACAGCACACATACGGCAGTAACAGCCGCCGACCGGTCGGAGATGTTTGTCGAACCAACTTTCCTCAAGCGGTGAGTATTTTGTCTCGGGCACTCGGCTGGGGAAGGCTGGTTAGGCATGGATGATAGATTGTTGAATGTGATGATATTGGGAGGGAATGGAGTAGGGATTTTGAGCACGCGATTGAGCGAAGAGAGCGTTGTAGAAAGATGAAGCAGCTCGTCACGCCGACCGAGATGACTGGACTGAGTTGAATCCAAATCTGGGGATCATGAGGCTGATGTTGGTGGTTGCCACTTGTTGTCGAAGCGAAATGACCATTGCACGAGGCTTCTTTTTCATCTCGCTGTGAGGATCTTGCGGAGGAGCGGTGCCAGGACTGCGGTACAAGACTACTGCCTGGCTTCAACGGTATTCCGTAAAGAGTAATCCCAGCCGTAGTACACTAGAGCGTGAAGCAGTTAGAGACACAAGAGACAGAAGGCGAAGAAGTCTCCGAAAGGTGATCGAACCGACAGTCATTCTGACGAAATGGAAGCTAAAGCCGCTGAATTGTGCGCGTGTACTCTATGTTTCCATGCGATGAACAGGGACTCGGCAGGCAGCCAGGAAGGACGGGCCGGAGAGGTGGAGGACTCGAAGAGGACGCGTAGTTGCCTAATAGGGCCATAGGACTTGCGGATGGAGAAGTACTTTGCGGACGCGTGGAGGGCGCGTGGAAAACACGTGCCGGGACGCGTCGCCAAACGGATTCTCGAAGGGGATGGGCGGAGCGGCCTGCCGTCGGAGAGCGGTACAAGACTGCACGCTTTCAAGACAGCCGCGTGCAATATAGAATTAGGTTATAAACTCTTTTAGGGGCTGTCTCACAACCTAACTCGCGTGGCCGAACCGAACGATCTGATCGAGGATCATTGGCTCAGATGCAGATGAGATCGTTAGCTGTACAGTATAGCTCTTAAGCAGAGCGCCAACCATGAGTTACAAACTGCATGTCACTGTGGACTTATACAGTATTGGGCGTTGGCTGTCTGCACTGCATCTCGCAATTCGTCGAGAATCGTAACTGTCGTTGCTGCTGCCAAACCTGGGCCTCTTTGTCCTCTTTATATTGCTTTGTTCATTTCAGCCCGCAGCTCTGACACCCGCCCTGGAAGACGAACAGCACACACGCAGTATATCGTACTGTATATCGGATACTGCTGTGCGTACTGCATGCACCGCGTACTCCACGGCCACTGTTTATTGCACTCTGGCAAACTGCAGAGGAGCAGTCTAGCCAACTGCGGGTGTGCCTCTGCGGTGCAGCGTGCAGCGGGCGCAATTTGCCAATTAGACTGCGCAAACGGGCAACCAGAGTGGTCTGCTGCGAGCAAAGTGAAAACTGGGCCATCGACGGCAGAAGCGCCCGCTGTTCGCTGGCTCACACGGTTGTGAGCCATGTGTGACCGAACTGTGAGCCGCGCGCTCAGGGGCGTCGGCGCTTGCCGGTTTGGGCGAGCCGGGTACCGCTGTTTGCCGCAGTGAACAGTGGTACCCGCCGCAGAACGGCCGCGCTGCGAACCTTGTTGCTGAGCCAATTTCCCTGCGTTGCCATGGCGCCGCCGGATTGTTGATGTGGCGCGTCCAGAGCTCCACTGCAGAACGCTCTGCTCTGTTCGAGTCCGCGCTCTGGCTTTTGCTCCTCCGCAGACCGTCGCCAGACCGTCGCTTCCTCTCGCTTCTCGCTTCTGCGCTTTCTCTCCTCCTCTCCTCTTCTTCTCTGCTTTTCCTCTTCTCATCGCCACCTCTCCGTCCCTCCTCGCCACTTCTGCAGGTTATAAAGACTCACGCGTCGCCGCCCCTGTCTTCCCGCGTCGCCTCTGTCTCCCCCCTCACACTCCTTCACCCCTCGATGTGCAATTAGCCCTCTGGCAATTAAGAACATCACGTACTTTTTCAGGTTTTCACACTAGCAAAACCTGATCCCACGTTCCTTTCGCTGATTTTCGACACTCTGCTTCAACTCGAACTTCCGCGTCTTGTTTTACAGCAAATTTTCAGTTCAATTCACCGCTCTACCGCACTCGTTTGATCTTTTCTGCTTTCAGCCAATCTTTTCGACATTTTCAACATTCACAATGGTCGCTATTTCTCGCTCAATTATCGCTCTCACTGTCGCAGCCGTCTCTGCTGCAATCGTCTCCGCTGACGACGGCCATCTCCACGGCCACAGACTCAGTACCCGCAGTGCTCGTTCGCACCACGCCCACGCTCACCACAAGCGCGACGGTCAATGTGCTTTCCCCTCCGATGCCGGTCTCGTCGCGGTTACTCCTGGCGATGAGAACGCCGGCTGGGCCATGTCGCCTAACCAGCCTTGCACTCCCGGTTCTTACTGTCCTTACGCATGCCCTCCTGGCCAGCTTATGGCTCAGTGGGATCCTTCTGCTACCACTTACTCCTACCCCCAGTCTATGGTGTGTTCTCGCTCTCATTGTTTCTATTGTTTACAAACTGCTTACTAACTTTTTATTAGAATGGTGGTCTCTACTGCGACGACGACGGTAACATCTCTAAGCCATTCCCCAACAAGCCTTACTGTTACGATGGTGTCGGCTCCGTCTCAGCCGTCTCCTCAGCTGGTAACGTTGCTCTCTGTCAAACTGTTCTTCCCGGTAACGAGGCCATGCTCATCCCTACTGAGGTTGGCAGTTCTTCCACCACTCTCGCTGTTCCCGACACTACATACTGGGCTAGCACTGCCGCTCACTACTACATCAACCCTCCTGGATACTCCACTGAAGATGCTTGCGTTTGGGGTACCAACGAAAAGCCAATTGGTAACTGGTCGCCTTATGTCACTGGTGCCAACCAAGACTCGACTGGCACAACCTACGTTACTGTCGGCTGGAATCCAATCTACCTCGAGCCTGCTACTCCTTTCCGCAATGAGCTTCCTGATTTTGGTGTTCGCATCTCGTGTCCTGATGGCGGTTGCACTGGTCTTCCTTGTGGTATCGACCCGTCTGAGCAAGGTGTCAATGAGGTTCAATCTCAGACTTCTCCTGGTGCCGGTGGTGCCAACTTCTGTGTTGTTGGTGTCTCATCTGGTTCATCTGCTGTTGTCGAGATCTTCTCTGCTGGCTCAAGCTCTGGTTCCGGTGCTCAGTCCGCCAATGTCCAAGTCTTTGCTGACTCTATGGATTCGACCACTTCATCGTCTATTGAAATTTCAACAATGACAGATATGCTTGTTTCTTCCACCGAAGCTTCTATCGTTCTCGATACTACCACCTCATCTACTGAGTCTTCTTCGTCGGCTGCACCAACTACCTCGTCAACCACTTCTGAGTTCATTCCTTCATCGACTTCCACAACCGAGTCATCTACTTCCACCACTGAATCGTCAACTTCTACCACCGAGTCGTCTACTTCCACCACCGAATCATCAACCTCCACCACCGAATTGTCAACTTCCACTACCGAGTTATCGACCTCTTCAACCGAGTCATCGACCTCTACTACCGAGTCATCGACTTCGACAACTGAGTCTTCGACCTCGACCTCCTCCACTGAGATCCCTACTTCCACCACCTCGACTACTTCGACTTCTTCGACTTCTACCACTGAGTCTTCGACGTCGACTACCGAGTCCTCGACAACTGAGACACCAACTCCCACACCAACTCCAACTCCGACCCCAATTCCTACCACTTCATCGACATCGTCAACTAGTACATCGTCATCCTCAAGCTCATCGTCGAGTTCATCATCTTCGTCGTCCTCTTCATCATCGTCGTCGTCATCGTCATCAAGTTCATCCAGCTCGTCTACTTCATCTTCGTCGTCATCAAGCAGTACTCCTGTGCCAACAACATCCTCTACCCTTGTCTATGTTGCTCCCAACACCACTACTTCGGCAATTGAGATCACACCCAACACCACCTCGGCTATTCCAACTCCTGAGTACTCGCTGACTACTTTTGTCGTTATCACCACCGTTACCATCGACCCTCCTGCTGTTAGCATAGTTTCGTCGTTATCGCGTGATGCTCAGTACCAGTATCTTGGTCTTGCTTCCAACTCGACTTCGACTTCAATCATCTCGACTTCGACTTCAATCATTTCCTCCACACATTCAACTGCCACTCCTACTGCTTTCTCTCGTGGTGTTTTGGCTGCTGCTTCAGGATCTCACACTTCCGCTCCTATTTCAACCACCTTGCTTCCAGTTTCCGTTTCATCTTCAGCTCCAGCTTCAACTTCGACAACTTCCACCGGTGCAGCTGACGTTCGCTCTCCTCAACTTTTGCTTGCTGGCGCAGCTGCCGCGTTATGTGCTCTTGTCTTTTAGGTTGTAACTGGGTAGATTGGGTATACGGAACTGGAGTTAAATGATTTTTTTTGGCAATGATTTTTGTGATTTTGGTTACTAAAAGTGATGATCGTGACATGTACAACAAGTCATTCGTTAATTGTATGTTTTGATTGTATATGATACTTTATCTATGGTGTTATGTCTTATTTATTTATACTACGATATTTTGATTTATATTTTGTGAATTTTTCAGCAATATACCGTATCTTATTGGATTTTTTTTGTACTGTTTATTTTTGAATATAAATGTATGTTACAATATAGTTAACCTTTTATTTATACTCTTTTATATATATACTCTGTAGTTTCTACAGTCGGTGCTCACGTGTCAGCTATGTTGAAGTTATTGTAATGTAGCATTGTGCGTCTGTCGCTCAGGCTAATTCAAATTTGAGACTATAAAGGTCTGCGGGAAATGATATATAGATCTGCACTTCAAATTAACCACTGAGCTTCATGTGCAATATACATAGATTGTATAAGCTATTAACAGTCTCAACCGCAGCCGTTAACCAGTAAACAGCTTTAGCTTTAGGGCGTACTGAATAGGGCGCAAAGTTGATCCAGGCTTGCACGAGCACGTGCCGGGCAGTGTGACTTTAATGGCGTTGTTTACGCTTCACGCGTCGCGCCGCACCAGCCGGCCTCCCAGCGTGACACGCTCGCTCTCGTAAAACATCACATTCCCGCCCTCTTCTTCCTCCCTTCTCCCCTTCTCTTCTTCCATCGCCACTGCATCAGTCATGGATAAAGTCACTAGCAACATCAGCGCCTCCACCGATAACCGCCAGGGAACGTCACCTACTGCGAGGCCAAGGGCCAACAGTACGGATTCGCGTCTCTCTGCGCGTGTTGATACGGCCTCCAAACCGGCTGTTCAAGTTGCTGCCACCAGCTTGAACAGGTCCGCCTGGGGGGATACAATTCGTTCCATTTTTTCCTCGGTCACAGGAAAAAATAGTCTTACCGTCACCGTCGACCGCACCGGCGAGTGTTCGGATCACCACACCACAAAAACCAATCAGATCAACCGTCATGTCAAGTTTCCTAAGCGGAGCCGCCTTACAGCCACCGGATCTCGAAGTCATAATCAACCTGGAAAACCCATCAAGTCTGTTTTAAAGAATGGTTCCATTTTTAAAGAATTGCATGATCAGCAACTGCATGAACCATATGATGAGGGCTCTTTCGAGTGGTCAGATACTGAAGACAAAGCAGTCAGAATTCAGCCTTATCCTGCCGAAGATAGTTTATTGGGTATAGACCTACATCAAGATCAGGGTGATTATTCAGAGCATGATCAGGAGCAGAGCGTCAATGAGGATCTGAATGAATATCAACCTGAGGAGTCTACCTTTATTATCTGGAGTGCTAAGATCGAGCGATCTGAGCAGTCACAATCTGCAGATTCATTTAAGATTGCCAAGCTGACAACTGAACTTGATCTTCAAAGTACGCGACATAATGACGCTTGTCATAAAGTTCAGAAACTTCAAGCATCAGTTAAAAGATATCGTGACGACTTGGAATTTGCGGAGCAGAAGGTTAGATTTCTGGAAAGTTTCTTTGCAGGCAATCCGCCTTTGTACTATCGAGAGTTGAAAATTGAACATGATCGTGCAAGAGATAGATGCTGGATGCTTGAGGAAAAGTGCAGAAATGAAGTTCTTAAGTCACATCGTCTTCAGAAAGAGATTGCTACAGTCAAGGATATTCATACACAAGACGTTGACCAGATTAAAGATTTAAAGCAGCAAATTGTTGACCTCACTCAGAATCTTGAGTCGGAGAGTGCTACATCAGCTGGTTTACGTTCAACACTTGGAATGTATAAAGAGTCTCTTGAGACAGAACACAAGGAAACTGAACAACTCAAGAAACGTACTGAACAGGATGCTGAAGAGATTGAAAGACTCAGTTGTGAACGCCAGAATGCAGTTGTTGAGAATGAGAGCTACGAGGAGATCGTTAGGAAGCTTCAGATTAATATTGAGTCGGCAAATGCTGCATCGAATGAATTGCGCGCAACAATTAAGAACCTTGAAGAGAATAATGCAGGATTAGAAGCTTCTCTCGAGTCTGAGCGTGCAAGTTCGATGATAGCACAGGAAAAGATCAATAAACTTGAGAATCAGCTTCAAGGTTACAATGCAGTGGTAGAAAGAGAGCCCAAGCTGCAGGCGAAAATCAATCAGCTTGAGATTGAACTTCAAAGTTACAAGGCAGTTGCAGGCAAGGAACTCATGCTGCATATTGAGGCAGGACAGAATCTGAAGGATCTTAAAGAGGACGCCGATACTGCTATCTCGGGACTTGAAGAGCTTCTCAGCTTACATCAGTTCGTCTCATCAACCCAGATGTCAGCTGCAGCACGTCAAATCAGTCACTTGGAGTCGTTGTACGCCGATGCTTGTGGAAGGGTATCTGAATTGGAAGAAGCGGTGTACGATCTTGAGAATGACGTGACCATCGAGCGACAAGAACGTGATATTATTGAGGCAGAGTTTACGGGGTATAAACAGGAGTCACAGTCACTTGTCGAATTCTTCGAAGCAGAGCAAAAGTTGCAAGTGTCCATTGAGTCTGAAAAGATTCAAGAGTATGCAATGTTAGAAGTTAAATGTACAGAGGCTACGGAAAAGGTCAAAGTGTTGGAAATGGAAGTTAATCAATTGAAGATTGAGATTGAGCAAGGTAATGCAGAGAGTGTTGCACTGTTAGAAGTGATTCAGAGACGTGATACTGAAGTAGCTGAATTGCAAAGATCAGTTGATGAGAAGCAAGCAGAGGCGGAACAGAATGTCAAGCAGTTTGAGAAGCTGGTTGGCGAGATTGAAGTGGAGATTGAGCAAGGTTCTGTGCAGAATCAAAAATTACTTGACAATATTGCAGATCGCGACATACAGATTCAAGAGCTGCGCGAGGCACTTGAGGCAAAACAAGCACTGTCAGAGGTTCTCGAAGCACAAACGGCACAGTCTACACAAGAAATTAGGCGACTGAAAGAAATAATATCAAGTATTCATATACGACTTCTCCAGAGTGCTCGAAGATGTGGTAAACTGGCATCGGAATCCTATAGATATAAGACTGATTTTGAGTTGTTGAGTACGGCACTAAAGACAGCACGCGCAGATGCATTACAGAAGAGAAGCCAGGCGGAAAGAGTTATTCAGACTCTTAGACAGGAAGCAACGGAAGATGCAGAGCAGAGACGTGAATTTTTGCAGATATTTGGAGATCGTGAAGACGAGATAGTACGATTGAAAGCACAAATCGAGGAATCACTAAAGTATAAGTCAAATATTACAGAGCATAAATCAACCATTTCACAGAAAACAAATACTACAGAGCAAGTCAGATATCAAGTCAGAGTGCCGTCTAATTGGAGATCAAATGAGAACCAACAAGGGTCAGTAAGACGCTCAACAAGAGTGTCGTCGTCAAAGTCTCCTGAAAAATCTGGTTTTACTCCGACAGGAACTCCTCGTGTTCCAGGGCATGGAGTATGGTCAGCGCGTCAATATAATATTCCAATGTATACGTGAATCAAAGTAAGCGATACATTTGAATTACGGAGGTTGAAAGTTAATGGGAAGCAAAGGAGAGGCAAGTGCGAGGCAAGTGCGAGGCAAGTGAGAGACAAGTGAGAGGCAAGTGAGAAGTGGTTAATTGGGTGAAGTCAAGCAAGTCATAAGTTAGTCAAGCGAAAGATCGCTTAGTCAAGCAAGTAATTGGTCAGTCAAGTTAGATAAAAGGCGGATGAATGTCAATGGTGAATAACAAGCAGCGAATTAATCAGAAATAACAAGCGATCAATCAATGAAATGTTAATCAAATGTCAATCAAATGTCAATCAAATGTCAATCAACAACACAAGTTAAGTCTAAGAAACAAGAAGTACAGCCAGTCAGCAAAGCAAGTCATGTCATGTCAGCATCAATCATCCATTCATCAGTCGGTGGGAAGCAAGCTAAGAAGCACACAAGATAATCAACCCTGGTCCTTTTGGGCCCACAGAGTTCCAGCAACGCTTTTTGTTAGCGTTACAAATTTACTATGGCAAGTTAGCGCTGAAACATAACACACCATAAGTCAATAATAACACGCCGTACACACTAAATAAGTCCACACAGAACACAATAAATGAATAAGTCAAGTCAATTTGCACACAATTATAAGCCAAATCAAGTCAAGTTACAGATAATTATAGCTAAAGTCAAGTCAAATCAAATCTATTCAACTACCGCTTACAGAATAAGTCAAATCAATATTATGCACACAATAACTTCTCAAATAAGATCAGCAAATTCAACTGCGAAAGAAATCAAGCAAGTCAGTCAGTCAGTCAGTCAGTCAGTCAGTCAGTCAGTCAGTCAGTCAGTCAGTCAGGAAATTAACAGAGTTAATCGATCAATAAATCAATCAATAAATCAACCAATAGATCAATCAATAAATCAATCAATCAGAGTCGGAATGAAGTGTGCAGTACGGAATAGCAATTTAAAAAGTCTAGGGACTGATGCGCCCGTTGACCATCAGTCCTTAGCACTGCCCCTTGCAGTGTGGGGTAAACAGCGTCGTGCCGGTAACCTACGCGCCTTGTCACCAGAGCCGTAAAGTGCCTCACCCTTCGCTGCCCGCCTGTCGGGGGCCCGCGCGGTCGGCTAGGTGGTCTTGTTCTACGGGACGGACGCCTGGTCTGGCATTTTTTCAAGTGTGTGTTAGTCGGAGGTCGTTTTAATGAGTTGAATGAGTCACTGAGTCAGTCGGTGTGCGGTGAGTCAGTCAGTTGGTGTGCGGTGCAAGTCAATCAAGTTAGTCAGTCAATTGAAGAGTCAAATAATTTCAAATGAACCAGTCAAGCGCGATAGTCGGAGTTGATCGCAAATTAATACTTCAAATGAATAAATCAAAAGAGCAAATCAAACGTGCAAATCAAATGAATAAATAAATGAGCAAATGGATGAGCAAATAACCAGGTGAGTAATAAACGAGTAATCTAATGACTGAGCAAAAATACTAACGAATAAGTAGACAAACGAATGAACAAATGGATGAGCAAATGAATGAACAAATGAACGAGCAAATGAACGAGCAAATGAACGAGTAAATAAATGAGCAAATGAATGAACAAATGAATGAACAAATGAATGAGCAAATGAATGAATGAACAAATGAATAAACAAATGAATGAACAAATGAATAAACAAATGAATGAACAAATGAATGAACAAATCAATAGCAAGTCAATAACAAGTCAATAACAAGTCAGTAACAAGTCAATGAAGCAAAATAAGATAATGAAACAATCGAAACAGATTAAGCAAGTGAACGAAACAAATGAATGAGCAAAAAACCGCAAATGAAAGAATCAAATGAACAAATTAGCAAGGAACAATGAATAAATTGAAAATGAGCAAACGAGCAAACGAATTAATTAGCAATGAACTAAAACAAATGAATAAATAATCAAATGATCAATGAACTATATTCCAAGGATGAAAATCAAATCAAAGAACAATAGTCAAAGAACGAAAGAACAATAATCAAAGAGCCAAATATCAAAAACAAAGTGTGGGCAAATGAGCGAATAAAATAAGCAAATGAATGAATATACCAAACGAATACAAATAAATAACAAATGGACTGCAAATGGATATCAAATGAACAATTAATGAACTAATAATGAACAGATAATGAACAAATAATGAGCAGCTAAATAATAAGCAATGAATAAATAACGAATGAATGAATAATGAATGAATAATGAATGAATAATGAATAAATAATAAAGAAATAAATAGCAGTTAGCGAATAAATAACAAATAATAAAAATGAATGAATGAACAATAAAGAAATGAATAGCAGCTAATGAACAATAATCAACAATAATGAAATGAGTGAACAAGAGACTGAATAATCAAGAAGTGAATGAGTGAATTAGAGTTGCGTGAGCTGAGTGAGATGAGTGAGATGGATGAGTGAGATGAGATGGATGAGTGAGAAGAGTGAGATGAGTGAAATGAGTGGAATGAGTGAGATGAGTGAATGAGAAAGATGAAGAAAAACTGAAGAAATGAACAGGTTAGATGGCACTTTTTTGAAATTGCCAGGTTGATGTGTGTTTTTTGTGTGAAGTTATGCGACT
This sequence comes from Myxozyma kluyveri, assembly GCA_030568365.1. Classification (NCBI taxonomy): domain Eukaryota; kingdom Fungi; phylum Ascomycota; class Lipomycetes; order Lipomycetales; family Lipomycetaceae; genus Myxozyma; species Myxozyma kluyveri. The sequence goes on along the minus strand of JAJLTX010000007.1, from coordinate 194,306 downwards.
ATGGGTACGCATATGTCAAGTTTATGCGATATGAGGAAAGTATGTCTGTTGTGAAGTGAACATACGAAAGATTTATCATTCTGAAAAAATGAGACAAGTGATGAAATCGATTGCTATATGAGACTGCTTAATTACTGCCACTGCCAAAGTTTTTTATACCTTGAATCCGGTCAGCTTTGAAGAATCGCAGATGATCTTTTTTGAATCGCGAGGACTTAAATTGAGCCGATACCTCTGATATTAGTACACAACTTCGAGAAATGATAACCGTATCCGCAACAACATTCCTCGTCTGTGCTTGAGTCTTCATCCTGATTGCTTTGGACGAGCTCAATGCATTTCTATCAAATTGCTTTAGTTGATATTTCTTTGTGCGAACTTTTTACGCTGCCGCAATTTATCAATTCAAGTCGAAGAGTCTTAACTCAATACTGTTTTCGATAATGTCAACCTATGCTCGACTTCGAGTTACACCGCCATTGATAGCTATTTAATTCTACAACAACAACCATGCTACAAGTGCATCTTCTATTTAATTCTACAACAACAACCATGCTACAAGTATATCTTTATTACCAAGTTTTCTATCTGTTTATGCATCAATCATCAGTTACGCACCTATTTTTACTGCATGATTTGCATTTCAACAATTAATTTTCACCGACTTCCAAGTTAAATCCTGTTCTTCTCATTATAACGGATACATGATGAATCATCTATACATCGATCTGGCCACTGAATCATATGCATCGCTTTATCGCATGATCAGCTTGGTTCTTTGTTAAACTCTCGATAGTCTTCATTTAAAAGTCAAAAACAACTTGGATAGTCGCTATATGCTTCTTTTGAGCTACCCTTTCAATCTACAATCAATCTCTCGATCTGATTTGGTTTTTGATCTTTAAGACAAATGGTGTGTGTGACTACGGCGGATCAGTGCGGGAATGACACGAGTACCCAGTGACCAGGGTGACTCGAGTGTTGTGTTTCGGTTCCGAAAGGTGTGGCAGCCCTGAGGTTCTGAACACTCACTACCCCATATCATTACAGAAAAATAAAAGCACAAAAAAAACCCAAACTTTTTTTTCTTATTTCATTTTTCGTTAGATAGGTCATAAGCTGGCTTCTTCCTAATTTTTTTTGTTCTGTTTCATGGTTGACTTTTCTCTAATACTTTGTTTTGTTTTCGTTTATAAGTCATGGTTGGCCTTTTCCTAATTTGTTTTCTGCTCGTTTTTTAATACATCGTACATGGGTCCGTAAGTGGCCAATCATGTAATATGACTACTGTAGAATGTGGATATTCGTGTGTAATTAACTATTTACATTAAGAGAAGATCCACAGGAGGTTACAACCTACGCCGTTTCTGCATTCCGACTTTTCGGCAACCGCGGTTTTTTCCTCTTTAACTGTGTAGTGATTTGCTTCCGCTCAACAGGCTTCTTCTTCAAATCAGATTTTGTTTTCTGATCAATTTTGCCCAAATTAGCCATCCAGTCTTCGACTTTACATCCAGATTCCTTCATAACATTTACCACGACTTTCACAGAGTCCATGTCATCTTTTGTAAAGAATGTAACTGCTTTTCCAGCTCTGCCCGCGCGACCAGTACGACCAACACGATGAATGTAAGCTTGTGCGCTCTGTGGTACATCATAATTAATTACCAAATTCACGCCATGAACATCGATACCGCGAGCGAGTACATCAGTACAGATCAAGACCCAAATTTCAGCCTTCTTAAATTTCTCAACAACAGCTCGTCGTTGCGTCTCTGTCCGCTCGCCGTGAATAACATCAACATTGACACCATCGTAGACCAATTCACGCATTAATGCATTGGCACGGTCAACGCTTTGAACGAAGACTAGTACTGGTGGCTTAAGTTCTCCTGCTTGTACCATTTGTCGCACTGCTATCAGCTTTCCACTCTCATTTCCGGCAAACACCAGTTTTTGTTCAACATTTTCGGCGGCACGACCGGGTGAAATCAAGATTCTAAGTGGTAAGTGCATAAGACTGAGAGCGAGAGACTCGATAGAAGATGGCATTGTTGCAGACAAAAATACTTTTTGAACCGATACTGCTGCAGTTTCTTCTTTAATTTGTGCAAGAATTTTATCAGTCTGTGTCGCGAAGGTTGCATCAAACAATCTATCTGCTTCATCAAGTACCAAATGCCGCACTGAGCTCAAATCCAATGTTGAAAGCGAAAGAGCACGAACGAGACGTAATGGTGTTGCAACAAGCACATCACCCGGCTTCGCGGCTTTCGCAGCGTCTTCGCCAGCTTCACTCGCTTTCGAAAGACGAGCAAGCAACGATTTTGACAAAATATTAACTTTCAAAGCATGTTTACTTGATCCCGCAAGTACAGTAAACTGTTCAACCACTTGTGTTGCCAATTCCTTGGTAGGAACCAAGATTAACGCGCGTACTTTCTGCCCATCAAGTTGTGAATTCGCATTTCCTTGGTGCTCCTTATGTATTAAATGTATCAACGGCAATGTATATGCTAACGTCTTTCCTGATCCAGTAGGTGCACATGCCAGTAGATCTCTGTCGTGTATAATTGCAGGCACGGCTTCCGCTTGAATTTGTGTAGGCTTCTCAAATCGTATCCTCTCCACGAGCTGTTCATCAACGTCAAATCGTTCGCTCAATTCTGAGAATTCGGCCAAAGGCTCGGGTACATCTTCGCCTGTAATTTTAAACTTGCGAACAGGTACGTTAGTTGCAATTTTTGTTGCGCTGCCTTTCTTTCGTTTCCTAGGATTGGTACTGCTTGCGTGAACTGCATCGGAATCGCTACCGCTGTGCTCGGCATCGGACTCTTGCGGTTGTGATGGCCGTGTACTCGATTTGGTGTGAAAGAAATCAAGCTCACGTCGTGCTTTATTTGTATCTATGTCTAATTCTTTATTTTTCTGTATCACACGGTTTGTCAGTAAATCAAGACTCGTTGCGATATAGGATGCATACCAGCAAAACTTACAGTTTCAAATAGCTCCTCGTTATCCAGCCTCGCTCCCCGCGACAACAACCGGAAAAAATCCATGCTTGACTTGTATTTAAATTTTTACAAGCTGGGCTAGATCATAAGCAAGTAGAGAAAGCAACAGAGCCAGTAGTCCGGCTTATAGCAGTCTGCCGTAGATGTTGAGATCAAAGAAGCCGGTCTATTGGGACTTCAATTTTTTTTCGTGAGCGCCGCGATTTGGGCAGGGGTTGGGAGCTTGAGACTAGAAAAAAAAAATAAGCCAACCTCCACGCGCCGCACCATCGCGACTTGCTTTTTAGGTGGACGAGCAAAATGGATCCGCTTCCTCACTCTTCCTTTCGCGCAATTTTGGCAATACGCAACCCGCGACTACATGGGCTACTGATCACAAGAAGAATCCAATCACCTCTTAACTCCTGGAGCAAGGATAATCCAACATGCCAACTGGGGCACAAAGCAATGCGCTCTTTGCCAAAATGGACCTGACGCCCAATTACATCGTATCACACAATGTCGTTACACCCGACATCTGTGGGTCGGCACCTCGTATTCACCAATATTCGGCCCAACCGACTTTCTAGCCGTATGCACGCATGCAGCGAAAATCAACTCTATTCAGCATCACCATTCCTTATGTCGACGGAGACAGGTGGTCGATGAGAATGGTATTAGCCTGTTACTGTCCTTTTAATCATTATCGTTTTGTCATACTCCTTCTGTCATATTTCTTACTTTGTTTTTATACTGTAGTCTTTCTAAGCGTCATAATCTGAACCGCTCTCAATAAATGGGGCCTTCATTCCGTATACATAATATCCAGAGTGCACAAAAAAAAGTCTATCACACGATATCACCCCGGAGGCTCACACATCATACTCACTGCACGTAAATTTTTACAGTCGGGTTGGCAACTTGCGGCATACCCACAGTATGCATCTCAATTGGAACTAAATTTCTATAATATGTATATACAAAGTCTCTCAAATAACTTACACCCACGATACATCTTCCACAATTTACCGACCAAAAGTAAAAGGCTGTCTGCACAATGGACAAGTACTCGAGCTTGCGCTTTGGAACCACTATCTCAAAGTTAGTAAGTTGGAGGCTAAATATGAAAAATTAAAATAAAACATACCTTGAATAAGCATCCAGCGTGGAATTTGTTCTTGCAAGTTTTGCAACGCTTGTCCGGCAATGATCTATCCTGGTGAAGAATCGAGAAGCAAATGGAGCACTCATCAACTCCTTCGAAACTAAGACTGACGTTACGTCTAAAAACTGAAATTGCATCTGCAATATTTCCATTGTGTGATGTGATTACAGATTGCGAAGCAAGTAACCATGCACGCCATTCATTCTCTTTCACACCAATGCGCTTAACTCCGCTGACATGAACCTCATGAAGTGGGAAACTAGCTGGAATTCGTACTACCATTTCCAGAGTCTGGTCATCAACAGTGTACATTACCATAACTTCTCTTGATACACGAGATAAGCGAACGGACAGCCTTTCGTCTTCATTTTGGCTCTCGTCTTGATCCAGTCGAGCTTGTAGAGATCCCATCTCAGCATTGATTAGCAATGGAGAGAAGTGCTTCTGCGTGAAAGTTTCAACCGTCACACTTAATTGACGATTTCGGATACTCATCCACCATTTACGGACAACAGATGGCAAAAATCGTAAGGCTTGGTAGTATGTGTGAAGAAGAACTGTCTCGAATTCCTTTGCAGGCGATTCAAAATAGTTCTCAGCATCAAAATTGGCGAATGAATACTTCGATGCATTGATTACTTTGTCTGATGATAAAGATAACAGTGTTGATAAGACTTCAAGAAGAATGTCGAGCGAATCGCCTTCCTTCAGATTAGCCAAGTACTTCGATTTCAATGCAAATGGCTAGAGAAGATGTCAGTATAGTAGAACAGTATAAACAATATCAGGCACATACCGAGTTCTCTAAATATTGAAAGATGAGCATCCAAGAGTAAAAATATCCTCGAGAGGAATACTTCATTCCGGCTGCAACAATCTCCCGCGCGCTGAGTTCCTCGCTTTCAAACTCTTCCGGAGCACTAATCACCAATGACAAAAGCTCCATCGGCAACTCAATGTTCAAAGTTCCATGGGTGTCAAGTGCGGCTTCAATAGCAAGTGCTTGTTGGCTTGCTGGGATCAACTGTCCTGAAAGCTTAAGAACTGTTCGTTGTAGTGGTTCTGAGACCGCCATTACCATCGGGAATAATGGCAATGGATCCGTCATTGTGCCTTCCATTGCGAATTCCATAAGATGTCGCGATAGTAATGTGTCACACATTTGTCGAGCTTGTGAAGATTCTTGGATATAAACTGACGAGGTACCTATCCGTAGAAGTATATCTCCAACAGACAAGTCATCCAGCAATACGTCCGCAACATCTTCGTTCTCCTTTTGGAACGTCCTCAACAGTGATAGGAGCTTCATACTGTAAAACAGAAGCGGTGTGACATCATCGTTGAGAACATCATCTTCACAAATGATTAAAGACGACTTGATGAACTCCATCGCTTTTGCCCAATGCTCACCATACAAGGTCTTCACAACTGGCAAAACAGAAAGTACTAACTTTGACATTTCTGACCGCAATGGCAGCGGCAGTTCACTATTTACGCCCATATCAAGTAATCGCTTGAGAAGCATAATTGCTCTTTGAGGAGGAAACGGCACAAATTCTTCGTCATCAACATTATCAGCAAGGCTATTAAGCATCACAACTCTGCGAAGGCCCTCAGTTGCAAATAATGCGGGCCTTATACCACCTAAGATGTCGCTTGCAAGCTCATTTCTAAACCTGTCAGCAGTTGCCATGCGCCTTTTGAAACTTGAAAGACCTTCGAAAACGGCAATACTTGCAAGTATATCTTTTGCTCTCCGTAGCTTCAGAGTCTCAAACAATGCATCGCCATCCTTTGCCGAAAATCCAGGATCTTCAGATAAAATTGAAACCAATAGTTCGAGGACTCTAGCAGCATAAAACCCCGAAACACTGTTTTTTCCTGTTTCCTGGAACAACTTGACCACGATATCAGACATAAATTGTGTGTCGTCGGTGTAGCTTTCTGAGATTGTTTTGATGGAAGCTGGGTCAAAGTACTCTGGCTGCAGCAGTTGAAGTTCGTAAAGTTCGCACTTGCTTTCCAGTAATACTTTTGCTCGCTCATTTATCGCCACAAGGTCGTCAGCTCCACTGGTTACGCCTTTGTTTTGGCGAAATAAAACCGGAACTCGAATGACTCCATTGGTATTGATGTAATCCTTTGCCAGTTCAGAGATTTGCTGGAAGATCATAAAATATTCGAGTTGGTGTGAGTAAGTCAGGCTTGCAAGCATATCAGTCTTCTCTAGTAGCATTAATCCGTATAAAACCATCCGGAATAAGCGAGTATTCTCTAGTCTTAAACTGTCACGTACGGCTGGTGTCACAAACCCATTAGACTCATCATCCTCTTCCTGGTCATGTGAAATGATATACATGGCACCACCGATGGAATTGAGTAACGAAACTGATGGCTGAAGACGATAACTGAAAGCAGCGCGCATGACTCGTCTCCATGTTGCTATGCTAAACAGTAATCGTGAAGCCAAAGACGCTTTCGCATCACCATTCGCACTTTGCCACAGAACTAAACTTCGACTGACAAGAGATTCGCATGATACCTCTGGATTTTTCTCAACATCCCGTAAAATAGCATTTGCGAGTGATACAGACAAGGAATTTTCGCCATCGGCTGAATCCTGGGAAATATAAAGTTGGCTCTCGAGCTTCTGACGAATGGATTTTGCTGTACTATTTATGCTTGCACCTTCTGCATCTGTAATTTGCCAAATCCGTGAAGTGAAATGGCTTCCTTCTTCTGTCCGGAGAAACGACGCCACGGCCTTGAGATTCTTTTGGATAATTGGTATCAGGTTCTTAAAGAAAACTTCTTCCAAACCATCATAAGCCAATGCAGATTCTGATAAGCTGATAAGCGCATCGCTGCACGCGTCCGATGATAAGGTAGTTCCTTCGTTAATAATGCAAGTAGCAAGAAGATTCCATTCATTTTGAGATCCACTTTCATAAATCGAAGAAGTTTTCTTTTTGATATACTCTTCAAGTTCAGCACTAGGTTCCAAACTACCAGAGATTGAAGATATGCTTGAAATGAGTGACAGGAGAAGAGAATCTATTCTATCAACAAATGACGATGACAAAATAATTTTAATTAGTTTTGCCCATGTTTCTTGTGCATGCTGCTTGTTCTTTATATTTTTCTCATAATTCACCCAAATATGCAAGAGATTAGCCGAAGACTTACTAGAAATTAAAGCTGTAACGGTCTCACTTGCAAATTCAGTGACTAAATTGAAGAAATCTTCTTTTGATTTGACAAGAGAGAAGAAATCTTGAAGTAGCTTTTCAGAAGCAAAAGCGGCAATAAGATTCTCGCCATTCGATACCTGAACTGATTGTATAGAAAATGCTAGGGTCTCGAGTACTGAATCTGTCATCTGAGACTTTAACATAACAAGATCAGGAAGCGATGTGGCATGCTTAACGAACGCGGTCCAACGCGTCACGACTTTATCAGCATCTGTAATATCTTCTGTGGTCTCTTGTTTCAATATGAACTCTCTAACACATCTTATTGAACTATCCCAGAAAGTTTGTGCAAGTTCAACATTTTCAACCACAACACTTTTGAAAAAGTTACTGAAGAAGCGGCTTGACGCGTCCGAACCTATTTTCTTGCCAATCAATCCATCGGCTAACAAATACTGTTGCATTAATTCTGTGGCCTTTTTTACCGCAAGTTCCTGGGTTTGAGAAGCTTCGGAAACTGTGGCAAAATAAGCTAGCAGAGATAGATACGCATCCAACGCGGCGTCAGCGCCCATTCTATTTTCTTGGCTTAATCCGATTAAGAACTGTGATGAGAAGCTCTCTAACGAAAACGTTGCGCTGTTTACATTAAGTACGTTTTCAGGAAGATTTTCAAAAAGTACACGGACGCCGTTCCAAAACTTAGCGCCTGCAAAATGGCTTCCTCTTGATATGAATTGAAGCAGCAGATCAAGTGATGGCTCGCCTGAAACTTTATCTGCTATCCAAGCATCAGGATACGCTGAATCAAGTTAGCTAAAGATCATACATCTATCGTCATGTTACATACATCTTGTAATTACAGCTAAACACTCGACAAATTCTCCTATGGCACCGTCCGGCACTGCCATCAGACCATTGGAGATTAAATATCGCGATAAATACGATAACAGATTTTTTATCCAATCTAACACACGTCAGCAGTATTCCCTGAGTAAGCTGAAGTATAATACGCACCGGAATATTCCAAAGCAAGCTGAAGCACTAGAGTAAGGCATGCTCTACTGAGATATGGATCAGTCGATGTAATTGACTTCCAAAGCGTCTCTGAGATAACGATCTCTGCATATTGAAACTGATACTCGTGTATTGACTCAGATGAAGCATGTTCTAGTAAAAAAAGTTAGCCCTCAAAGTTCAATTGCGAATAGAGATGGAAACTTACCTAGCAGATATGAGAATAGACAAACGCCACTTGCAATGTCCTGAGCAACTTTGAGTTCGTACTCACTTTGCGAAAAATACTTCTCGTCGGCTATACCAGAATATGTCAGCATTGCAGTTAAAATCTTTGTAATAAAAACAAAAACATACTGGTTGTGTGTGTATCTTTTGACTGCATGGATCTGCTGATATATTCCAGAATTTGGGCATGAAACACGATAAAGACCTGACTCCTCTTCTCTGGTGTTGGAAAAACTGACTCGAAAGAAGTGACAGCTGATCTAGCTACACTACGATCATTGTCATAGATTCCACCAAGCCAAGGTGTAATGCAGTCTTTAAGATACTTTGTCGATTGTCGCTGTAACAGTTTCAACAGATCACCTTGGATTTTATGCGATAGCATTCGCTGCCTTCGTGATACATCGGCAGCTAATGACGGATAGAATTGTGACTATATCGATTGATTAGTATATTGAAAAGAACCTGAAAAAATTGATGTACATACCCAAACAATAAGAATACTCTCGTCCAGCTCGTCCTCTGCGCTCTCAATGTAAGCTACAAGATTATCCAGCGCCTTCTCTTTAGTCGTAGGATCCCGCTTTTGTAAACCTTTGAAAATCACTACCAGTTGAGGATCATAGATTGCAGACAAATCAACTTGGGCATTTAATGAGTCTTCATATGATGGCAGTTCTCTCTTTCCCTGACCCTTTGACTGCTTGCTGTTCAGCATAATGTCAAATTAGCTTGCAGCTCCACAAAGTCAATTGAACAATTACTTACCCATGGTCCGACCCTTTCTTTGCATTATTCTTCGTTTTCAATTTTTTACTCATGGTGAAAATATCCGCCGATTCTTATATATGTTTTCTGATTATATACTTTTGAAATTTCCAATATCAATCAGCTACGAGACGTATCACTTGACCTACGGTACATAATTAAGTTATCGGCGTTATGATTATGATCACCAAGATTTTTTGTCCCAGGTCCCCGCGGAGCTTGTGCGCCGCACGGCGTTGATATCGTCCTTCTTTCAAACAAAAGATCATCACCCATAAGGTGATCTGGGGTATTGTATGTTTTGCATCTGGTTGTCGTTTTAAAATTATATTCAATAGATATATAGTGTTTCAAATTACTACAAGATGAAGTGTGTATACGACTCTGAATCCGGGAAAGACTGATGCTAACTTCGAACACAGGTTCTTTATTGATGACCTTCCGGTACTCTTCCCTTATCCTCGGATATATCCAGGTACAGTCATTGTTCTTGTCTTTAAAAAATAATGCTGCCGTATCTCTAACATGGTATTTGAATTCAGAGCAATATGCGTATATGTGCGATTTAAAACGCACTCTGGATGCAGGAGGAAATTGTATTCTGGAGATGCCTTCAGGAACAGGCAAGACTGTGTCTCTTCTTTCTCTCACAATTGCATACCAAATGGTTAGTCGAATCTTTAAGAAATTTAAATGACATGGAAAGTAACACTACTTTACAGTTTTATCCTGAACATCGGAAAATTATCTATTGCTCTCGTACAATGTCTGAGATCGAGAAAGCATTAACAGAGTTACGAAGTCTGATGGCATACCGAGAAAAGGAGCTTGGGCGACGAGAGCCATTTCGAGGCTTAGGTTTGACGAGTCGAAAGAATTTATGTTTGCATCCAACAGTTAAACGAGAAAAGAAAGGGTCAGTTGTTGATGAGAAATGTCGAAGTTTGACATCATCAGCTGTTATGGAGAAGAAGAATGCCGGAGAGAATGTAGCGCTTTGCGAGTACCATGAGAACTTATACGATCTTGATCCACATGATCTGATTCCGGAAGGAGTTTGGACATTTGACTCGCTGATAAATTATTGCGAAGAGAAGAAACAGTGTCCATATTTCACCGTGCGACGAATGGTGAGTGGCTGTTTTATAAGAGAGATTGGCGACGCAGACTAACGGGTCGGTATAGATGGCCTTTTGCAACATTGTCATTTACTCTTTCCATTATTTGCTCGATCCTAAGATCGCTGAGAGAGTTTCAAAAGACTTATCGAAGGACAGTATTATTATTTTCGACGAAGCTCACAATATTGGTTAGTACGATCTGATCTAAGAGACACAGCAGCAGCTAACTAGAATAATAGATAACGTATGCATTGAGTCTCTTAGTATTGATCTAACTGAGGGATCATTATTACGAGCTGCTCGTGGTGTCACGAATTTAACGAAGCAAATTGAAGAGATGAAATCTACAGATTCAGAAAAACTACAAAACGAGTACGAACAGCTGGTCCAAGGTCTACGAGAAGCCGAACAGATGAGAGAAGAGGATGTATTTATGTCAAATCCAGTTCTACCGGATGATTTACTCAAGGAAGCTATTCCAGGGAATATCAGACGGGCCGAACACTTTCTCGCATTCTTAAAGCGATTTGTTGAGTATCTTAAGGTATGTGAAACTTATGATAAGCTATAAATTAACGTGCTTACAAATAATTTAGTCACGAATGCAAGTACGACATGTTTTGTCAGAAACACCAGCAGGATTTCTGCAGCATTTGAAAGAATTGACGTATATTGAACGGAAACCTTTACGATTCTGCTCAGAACGACTGACGTCATTGATTCGCACATTGGAATTGACACAAGTGGATGATTTTCTGGCGCTAAAAGAAATTGCAATGTTTGCAACACTAGTAGCGACATATGAAGAAGGATTCAGGTTGATTCTTGAGCCGTTCGAATCCGACACTGCAACCGTTCCAAATCCTATTCTACATTTCACATGTCTTGATGCATCTATTGCAATTAAACCAATTTTTGATAGGTTTAGTTCTGTCATCATTACAAGTGGTACAATTTCTCCACTGGACATGTACCCAAAAATGCTTAATTTTGAAACAGTATTACAAGAGTCTTACGCAATGACGCTTACCCGAAGATCATTCTTGCCACTTGTAGTGACACGTGGATCAGATCAAGTAGCCATCAGTTCACGATTCGAAATTCGAAATGATCCAAGTGTTGTACGGAATTATGGTAATTTATTTATCGAGTTTTCAAAACTGACTCCAGATGGGTTAGTGTTGTTCTTCCCTAGTTACTTATACATGGAAAGTATTATTAGCATGTGGCAGACAATGGGAATTTTGGATGAGGTGTGGAAACATAAATTGATTTTAGTCGAAACTCCTGATAGTCAAGAAACGGCACTGGCGCTAGAAGCTTTTAGAACAGCATGCAGTAATGGCCGTGGTGCTGCACTACTATGTGTCGCTCGAGGGAAAGTATCTGAAGGTATCGATTTCGATCATCACTACGGTCGAACTGTGCTGCTAATTGGCGTTCCATTTCAGTACACTGAATCACGTATTCTTAAAGCACGCCTGGAGTTTATGAGAGAGAACTATCATATTCGGGAAAACGACTTTTTGTCATTCGATGCTATGCGACACGGTGCACAATGCCTTGGCCGTGTTCTGCGAGGAAAAGATGACTACGGCATCATGGTGTTGGCAGACAAACGATATGCACGCAAGAGAAATCAACTTCCCAAATGGATTAATCAAGCTATTTTAGATGCTGATGTGAATTTGTCGACTGATATGGCAGTTGCAACAGCGAAGAAATTCTTGCGTACAATGGCCCAACCATCTAATCCAAAAGACCAAGATGGAATTAGTGTATGGAGTTTAACGGATTTGTTAAAAGCACAAGAGGATCAACGAGCTGACGCACTGCAGAAAGCAGCAGCAGAAGCAGCAAAGGAAAGTTCGAAGCAGAAAACGTCTACTAATAATCAATTTGATGACTCGATGGATGAGGATGATGAGGATGACGATGTGGATTATTTTGATCAACTTGATTATCATTTGTCAGATGATGAGGAGATGTTGGAGTTTGATCTGTAGATGCGTGTACATTTAGTAATTGAGATTTATAAGGAGTTGGAGATAGCTATAATTTGAGCAGAAATTGTATATCATGATACATATCATCCTGTTGACTGCTTGTTTGACTGGCTGCAGACTCGCGTTGCCCACGAGACGTCCTCCAGATGCGCAACCGAGCCTGCACCAGTGTTCCGTTAATGCCACGCGTACTTATCGAGCTGTTCCGAGCAGCGATGTGCCACGCGGACTCAGTAGTGAAATATGGCGGACGAAGTGATGATGACTCGTGGGAAGTGCAGTGATAAGTCGAGAAGGCGCGGTGAAGCGAGTCGCTTAATTATAAGCGCGGCTTCGCGGGAGCGATAAACTTCTCGAAGAACGTGATTCTCCTATTCAACGCTCTCAGTCTTTATTGTCCGGACCACAGCACACCACCACTCCTCAACGCCACCGGATTCCCACGTCAAGGCTATATTTCGCAGACAAAATGCATATATTTTGAATTGAGCCCCAGTCTTCCCAATCTTTGCATATATCGATGTCGCAGCGGTGTCTGGTCAAGGCGGATCAGGCGGCGGCGATATGGACTCGATACACCACTACACCGACATTCGATACCATGCATCAGGGGCATTTTCCGACGTCTATCGCTCCCGACCAGCAAAAAATTCACGTCTTTTTGGACGATACGAGGAGCTTGTACTGAAAGTTTCCAATCCGGCAACTCAACGGCCGCCTCATTCACCTGTTCGAGAAAAGGCTTTGTTACAGAAACTTCGGCATAATAATGTGATCCAGCTGCTATCATCGTTCTATGATGATTCCGATTTGGTACTTGTTCTTCCGTATATGCCACTGAACCTTGGAGACTTATTACAATCAACTTCAACTGATTCTTTCAAAATTGGCACGGAAAATAGTGACGGAAAGTTCAAAGACGTTCGACGCAGAGTACTCATTGAAATCACAGGTGCAATTGCATTTCTACACGGCGAAGGTGTGATTCACAGAGATATTAAACCACAGAATGTGCTACTGGAGAGTCCATTTGGTCCTGCATTTTTGACTGATTTTGGAACTGCCTGGACACATGATTTACCATCAAGTTTCAGATCATCTGCAGATACCTCCTTACAAGATTCCGCATCCTCTGAGGTTGATACGACGCTTGATTCACAAAGTTTCTTAACAGATGAAAGTCCAGCAGTGTCAGAACTGTACAGATTGAATAAAGCATACAATGATGAACCACTTGATGCGAAATTCGCAGACGTCGGTACTGGAACATACCGTGCACCTGAACTGCTCTTTGGATACACAAGCTACTCCCATGCTATTGATCTATGGTCATGGGGCTGTGTGGTAGCTGAATTATGGCGTAATGGTGTACCTGTATTTGATGATGATGGCGGACCGGAACAAAGCGAGATTGCTCAAGCAAATGCAATTTTCAAGGTACTTGGAACCCCGAATCTCAGTGTTTGGCCTGTAAGTTCCACCCTGATCTATTTTAATTGCACAGAAAATACTGACACATATAATTTAGGAAGCAGAGAAGTTCCCTGGATTTATTTATATACAATTTATATCTCATGAGCGAAAATCTATATCGTCTTTACTACCAGATGCACCGACAGACGTACATGAGATTGTGGAAAATTTACTACGATATGAAAGTAGTGAGAGAATGTCTGCCGAGAAACTTTTGGATCTGGTTAATACTACTTTGGATAATTGACATTTATTAAATATTTGAAAGTCATTCTAGGGATTTTGGAGTAAGCATTTGTGGCGTTTCGAATATATAGTTTATAATTTATACAAGTATAACTTCTGTTTTACAGTGGCATGTATTTCTGATTCAAAAAAAGAATATAAACAGTAATATAGTGAGATCTGATATATCAGAGTACGAGAAATAAATCGCTTTATGCTGATATTTTCAGAATTAGTGCACGGAAATTTTTTGTAATGCGATTTAACGTGTGAAGACGCGTTGGTTCGATTGGCGCGAGGTGTTTATAATATACTATTATTTGGCTCTCAGCAAACGGGCGGCCCGCCATTTCCTTATAAAGCGGCCGCCGCTCATAACGGCAGCATTCACGTACGTTTCAATTTGCTGCAGTTCAACTGACATGTTATATTTCATTTCATTAATACATACGTATATAAATAAATTTATTTCAAGTTTGTAGTCATATACATATGGAAATTGTACAATATTGCGTGGACTGTAGTCAAAAATATTCAAAGTCCATTATCAAAACAAAGCATTATACTCCTATTTCCTAACTGTGGATGACAACTGAGCTGCTCGATCTCCAATATACTTCTTAATTCCACCGACATCAACAGATTCAGGTAAAACTCCTCGGGCGATGTCCATTGCTAGATCACGACCTCTGAAAACATAGTCTTGAACCATATCCAATCGTGATTCAAGAGGCAACTCCTCTTCACGACCAAAATATTGATCAGATGAAATTGCGGTTGCATCTCCATATTCTCCACGTAATTTCATAAGCTGTTCCTTCTCGTATCCTGGATTATCTGTTAGTGCTGAATCGCCTCTACCAAAATATTCATCAGATGAAAGATGTCGCGAAGTTTGTTGATCTGATCGTTTATTACTATTAATCGAATCTGCAGATGCACGACCTTCGTCAGAAACCACATCAGGAACAACGGTTTGACCGAATCGAAGTTGATTCAATGGTGATTTCGGAAACTGATCATTAACTTGAACAAACGAACTCCCATCATATGGCCTATTATTATCAAGATCAATCTGTTTCTTAATATGCTTTGGATGCTTCTCAAATACTCTTGCATGATCTAGAGAACTTTGCCGCTGGTTTGCTTCCTCAATAGCAGATTGCTCAAAATCATCAAATGAAGGCATCTCTAAATTAGATATTCGTCTCGCTCCAAGCTTCCCATGTGCTGAATTATCACTGTGAGTTGAGAATGATTTCGGTCGCGTTTTTTTCTTTGATTGTAATATGGAACTTCCTTTATTTTTAGATACTGTAGTCTTTGTGTTGGCTTTAGCTGTTGAATAAACCTGAGTCTCTGAAATTGCTGGAGTCGGACTGCTTGAAACTATAGCGTCGCTAGAATCGGCTGTGAGATCGGTGCTTGATCGCTGATCTGTATCCATGATTTCACAGGTTGATTCAATACTGTTATCACTTATTCGACTAGTACTTGCAGTTTTTTAAAAAGGTTAATTTTTTCACAAAGAATTAGCACAGTATACTTGTAACGAGATCAATACAATTAATAAACACGGCAGAGCTAATTGTACTCGAGGATCCCCAGATCGTGAACCGACTCATCTCGAGACGGGGAAACTCCCAAATGTGAAATGTCCCAATTAACGCTTATGCGATGACTTAACGACAAATTGCTATAGATTTGTGTCTAATTTGAAACTTTAAATCGTGATCCTGTGTCCAACCATATATTTTAGTGTGAGGTCAAATACTGTAGAATGTCTGGACTCTTATGATTATAAAAGAGTGTCTGTATATAGCGAAGCTCATGGCAGACTACATATTCTAAGTTGTACTAAAAAGTGGAATTATTGACATTAGAAACTATCTAAACGAATGCTACAACAAGACAGCAGCTCTATACTCAGAGACATAAACTCAACCCATATTTTCATGATCGAAAGTGACAAGACAACAGATTTATAATAATGATATCACTAATACTGTAAATAAATATGCTAAACTTTATTTTATAAGTTTAATGCAAATAGTCACGCATAAAATCAGATAACTTGCTAGCTCCTTGCTCAATTATATCCTTAATGTTTCCTAAATCGTCTCCTGTGCCATCAGTAATCTTACTAGTAATATTACGTGCAACACGTTCAATATCAATGCTACCATCTTCCTCTTCTTCATCTTCACGTCCAAAGTACGCGTTTGACGAAATACTTGAAGCACCATTGAACTGTTTTAGTCGGGTACGAGCCTCAGCTTGCTCAGCAGAGTCATATTGATTCCGTCCGAAATACTCATCTGATGAAATAGCCTTCTGTCCGCCAAATCTTCCGTCACCTGATGACTCTGACGCTAAAGCTGCTTTGGAAGCGGCGGGCTTCTTTGTTTCTGCGGGAGCAGCCGCAGTGGATGCAGTCATACCGAATCCAAGCTTGGCCATACCAAGACCAAGTCTTTCGACGGATTCTGACTTTTCAGACTTGGACGATGCAGTACGTTCAAACTTTGGTGCTTCTGACGCAGCAGATGCAGCACTTGCTCGTCGTTCTTGCTCAACATTGTACCCAAGAGTGGCAACACGCTCAGCCTCTTCCTTAGCCAATCTCTCGGCTTCGTCGAAATCAATTACCTCAGCAGCACCCTTTTTAACAACAGTCTTTTGTGGCTTCTTGGAGCCTAAAACACCAGCACCTGTTCTTCGTGCGCCGCCAAGACTGCTTGATGTGGTAGTCTTGGTTCGCAGGGATGATGATGAGATGACTTTGCGTGCTGGGGCATCGGATGTGCTGCTTTCGCTGACGGCAGGAGATGGAGTGCGGCCGACGATAGGTGGAGTTGAAGTACGAGAGCTAGTTGGCGTAGGCTTCTTGACTATTGGCTTATCCCAGCTTGAGAAGAAGTCGTCCTTGCTATCGTCGATAGAGCTGGGAGTGACATCACTATCAAGCTCGACATCGTCTAAAGTAACCTCCTCGCCCGGATGCAGCCGCGCGTCCTCACCTGCCCGACGCTTGAGTTCATCCTTGTATTGCACGGCAGTTCTTGAAGTATACTTTGCCTTTGCGTCCTTTGAGTTGAGAGCAGATGAGCCGCCATTGCGAGTGAAGTACTCACGTGCCTTGGTGTTACCGCCGACCTTCATTAATCGGAGCTGATCCCAGGTCCATGTGTCGAGGTTAGTAGACCTCACAAAGGAGATGTGAACACCCATGTTACGATGGACTGCCGAGCAGTCGAGACATAAATAGATGGCGAAGGGAATGGATGTCCAAGTTGGGTTCTTCGCGCCACAGTCGAAGCATATCTAGATGGTCGGGGTCAGCCGGTGAATCCACGGAATAGAGACGCGAACGAAGCAGCGAGTGAACGAGTGAACGCAGCATCAGAAAAAGCGGATAATTACCTTGTTGCTCCGGTCAGCACGCAGCTTATCAAAGAACGCGAGAGATTGTTGTTTTGTTGCCGACATTGTGGTGATGGAGACCGTGGTTGCGATGAACAATATCTATGGAGTTTATGCCCAGGGGGTCGACCGGCTGGTTGAGGCGCGGAACGATTCAGGAGCACGGCAGAGTGTCAGCGGGTCAAACAAAGCAGCAGCGGCGAGTAGCTGAGATGATAAAAGCAGTCCGAACACAAACAAGCCAATTGAGCAGCGAGAAGCAGCTGGACGTGGTGGACAGAGTGCAAATAGAGCGATGTACGAACTGGGTCTGGAGGAATCGCCACGCCTCACTGTACGCACTCGTCCATAATAGCAGCACCCTCTATCCTCACTATAAAGGCGGCGTCCCGGCGCCGCCGCGTGCGCGTGCGGCCATCTTCAGCTGCCCTTACCCGGACAAGCACGTGACGCCGGTCGCGCGCGTCGCGACGCGTCTCTCACCATGCTGCACTCCGGCTCCAGAGCGCGGTTACCGCAGGAGAGATACAGGTACAGTAGCTGCAATCTGTGACGCTATCGAAATTGCCGCTTGCTTTATTTTATCGACTGTATCATTTAACTCAATTCACCGCACAACCGCCAGAATGCCAGATCAAGACCCTCCTCGGCGCATGCTTCCTCCACTAGCCCGATTTTCTATGGGCAATGCCAGTAACGGTTTGAACACTGTTTTTTTTGGGGGTGATGCAGCTATCTGCTGCTTAGTCCGATTTGCAATATGTCCCAGACTGAACGAGAGCATCATATAGATCAATCATCAGCGGCACAAAGCTTAGCTCGGCGTCCTGCCTGGAGTCGTAGCACTGTATCGCTTCAGAAAATTGATGCAATTGATCTTGCAGAATACAGTGATGATATCTAACAGGTTCTAACTCATAACCATTCATCTAAATTTAACGCATTTACTACATACTGACCGTTCTACTTCTATAGCCGGATATTAACAACGATACGCATGACACGACTAACAACTATGATAGCACCCAACGAGATGGACGCCCACAGACACCACCGAGTAATAGTGTTGATCTATCGGCAAGCACGACATCTGGCTTTCAACAGACTGCCGACACAACTCTTAGTGATGCAGATGTCAACAGAAGTCCTGGAACTGCATTCAAGCCTGCGACATTTGTAACTCAAGATCCAAATACAGACGGTCAAGGAATGCAGAAACAGAATACCTTGTCAGATGAGCTGGATGATGACTATAATGACTTCATTAGAGCGGAGGAGGAGTATGAAATGATCTTGCAAATGAAGCATCCTGCGAAATCTACATCAACTGAATCTTCTCAGCGCATAGTGGGAACTAACAATACAGAAACCTCAGAGAGAGTATCATCAAAGAAAACTAGATCTACAGAGTCATCTGTTCCAATAGATGATGGACGACAAGCAAGCGTTCTTCCAGATATCGGTGGGTTTAATAGTCAGCTTACGATTTCGAAAGAGCGCATAGTCACCAGTACTCCTCAAGCCAGCACTGCTACCATGACACATAATGTATCTCCAGGTGTACGTATATCCATATTTAAAATATACACCAGTGACTACACCATTGGCAAGTGACAATGTTGCTGCCGAGTTTTCAAGAGAGCAGAGGCATCCTTCTGAGACTGAACAAATATATGGGGAGATGACATTACAAGACTGGACTTCTGCGGGTGATAAATTGGCAGAGAGGGCAGCAGGGCTATTGTCAAAAGTGGTTGATGTGAGAAAACGCAGGGCAGAGGCACTTGCTAAGCTTGATGCAAAGATTGATAATCATGTGTTGTTGCTTCAAACCAGAGGTAAAGGGCTGCAGTCTGAGAAAGAAAAGATACACGCAAGAGTCAGCAGTCTTATAGAAGACAGCGAAATTAATGCAAGATAACACACTCAACGCAATCTATTATCGAGTTCATCGCTCTTATTATATAGAACTGTGCAAGCCTGTTTGTAGTCTTTTTTTTTATTTCGTTGCTGTGATTGCTTTGCGCGACCAACATAGCTACCTTAATTAAGTAAAAATATATTTCATTATTTGCTTTTATTGATATGTACTGTACAAATCATCGACAACAGTGCACGAGTGTATGCGAGAAAACAATTTAGTGACCAACGGGGACAACCTGGACGGGAAGACGGTCGAACTAAAGAGCAAATCACATGTTAGCATAACCTGATTCATTTTACCACCAAAATTACACATTGAATAACATACGCCAAGAGACTTGAGAAGGTCCTTTGTGTAGGTATCGACCTCGAGCATCTCGTCGGGTTGCTGGGAGAGGTCGAGAGCAGAGACCTCGGGAACGTACTGATCCTTCCGCTCACGCTCTTCCTCCTGGAGCTTGAAGGAGATACCGCGGACGGGACCCTTCTGAATACGCTTCATGAGATGGGTAGTGTAACCGGCAATCTTGTTTCTCAGGCGCTTGGAAGCAATGATGGCGATCTCATCGGTAAGACGCTTGTTGGTCTCGAAGTCGGTGGTGAGCTTGGGGTAGTAGCGCTCGATGATGACCTTCGAGGCTCTCTTGACGGTTTTTGTACGAACGCGACCCTGAAAATGACGCCATTAGAATGCAATTCGAAATCAAATGAGCAGCATTTCAAACATGCAGAGTAAACATACCATTGTGAATGTGTGTAAAAGTTGAGTTGGTGAACAGGAGTTGCTGGGCAAGAAGCAAAGAGGTTTTCGTGATGGAGACTGCGCTGCGAAGTGAGTGTGCCGCACAGCGACACCACGCTGTGTGCTTACACCCTCGCACCGTCGTGAACGTGGCACAAGTCCCTCGCTGGTTGGGCACTCGCAGCCGCAGACATGGGCAAGGCGAAGTTGGAGTGGACCGTGACTGCGCTTTTCACGTGATGCTCAGCCCTAGCTGTAAAGCCCTAACGTGGCAGTGCTGTGCGCCACACCAACTACACTGCCACAGTCACGTGCAATCCGCCGTGACAGAACATGGCGGAAGCATCTGGAGCTGAGATCGCTGATGGACCACGTTAACTCGCCCAGCAAGCAAGGGAGTCTCTCTCGTCCATCCACATCACGCCCATCGCAGGCATTCCGATTCGAAGTGCTGCGCGTGCGCCGGGATGACCGTCATCCACCGCAAGCTGACGACGTCGGATCACGTCAAGGCTGCTGAGCCCGGTGTCAAGTAAGCTGCCCCCCTTCTTGCTCGCGGCGGGCTTGCGGCGATATCAAGACCAAGAGCGCGCGGTTAGGGCGGCTCAGCGGAGAGCCTCCTTCGTGGATCTCGCACCACAATACTGCGAGACTCCATCTGGCCGGCAGATCTGCTGTTCAGGTGCCTGATCCAGGCAAACGTCCGGGGAGGGCTGGTTCTTGGTATCGCGGGGTCTATCGGCATTTGCCGTGTCCGAGCTGCCTTTATCTCATTGCCAGATCAACTAACATGTATCAAAATATCAGGTTTCATTGCGATGTATGTGCCTGCGACTGCACAAACCTGGTTCGGATACGCTGCGCCGAATGCCAGGACTATGATCTATGTGTTCCATGCTTTGCATCAGGCGCAAGTAGCGGCAATCATAAGCCATATCATGATTACTCAATTATAGAACAGCATGCATATCCAGTTTTTGTTGAGGATTGGGGCGCGGATGAGGAGTTGTTGTTGATTGAGGGCGCAATGACATTGGGTCTGGGAAACTGGCAGGATATTGCTGATCACATTGGAGGTCGCACAAAAGAGGAAGTCGACAGGCATTATCTCGATGTGTACATCCGATCAGACATGTATCCATTGCCAAACATGAAACGCAAGTTTGATATTACTCCATCTGAATTCACATCGCGCAAGAAAGCGCGTCTTGATGCCCGTCGCGCGGCTCAGACAATCTTAGCTGCTCCCAAGCAGAAACCTACAGCATCAGTTCCATCTTGTCATGAGGTTCAAGGATATATGCCTGGTCGTCTTGAATTTGAGACTGAATTTGAAAACGAGGCTGAAATACCCATTAAAGATATGGTGTTTGATCCTGAGGATGGCGAAGGTGAAATTGAACTCAAGCTAACAGTACTTGACATCTACTATTCACGATTAACCAGTCGAGCTGAACGAAAGAGATGCATGCTTGAGCATGGGCTATTAGAATACCGAAGGATCGCAGCCAGTGAAAAGAAACGAGCACGTGAAGAACGTGAATTATTAGTAAAAGTCAAGCCCTTTGCTAGGACACTTAACAAGCAAGACTTTCATGAGATCAGTGAAGATTTAGCAGAAGAGTTACAAATTCGGCGGCGAATTGCAGAATTACAAGAGTTTCGTCAAAATGGCATTCAGACTTTTGAGATGGCAGCTAAATATGAACGAGATAAGTCTCAACGTGCAATGGTTGCAAAGGGATCATTGGCTGGTCTCGGCTCATCGTTTATGAATGTATCTGGCAGCAGACATGGATCAAGCACACCGTCAGGCCGGCAACGTGATTCATCTGTTGCGTCAATTGATATCAATGCCAAAGGTGCACGAAAACCGGCCGCAAATCCTTTGGATATTTCGAATGCTGCCGATTTGGACCTCTTAAGTCCTGCTGAACAGACTCTATGCAGTCAACTACGTATCTTACCCAAACCATATTTGGTTATTAAAGAGACATTATTTCGTGAGCTATTACGAACCGGTGGCATCCTTAAGAAACGTACAGCTCGTGAACTTATCAAGATCGATGTTAACAAAACTGCGCGTATTTACGAATTCTTTCAAAATCAACGTTGGTTAAGTTAAATAAAAGATCGAATGAAGTGTTGGTTTGGTTCTGGTGGATTGTATCAATGTTGGTTGCTCACATGTTTAAGTTGCTTGATGCATGGCATGTGTGTATTTTAGTCATTAGGAGTTGTAACGGAGTCAAAATCTTGTATATCATTTAATTAAGTTCTATAAATTGTAGTGAATACCGTAGCTATCGAGAAGTAAGTATGGCTGGCTCGACAGCCGTCACATTTTAACAAAAACATACGCAATATACGGACTGGAAAGCAAACAGCTATACAAATTTGCTTATATCACAGCGTGTATCACAGCGTGATATACTTATAAATGGTATAAACGAATGCACCCGAAAAAAACCCCAGCAGGAACTCGAGCAGTACATCCCGGTGGCTGCCAGGCGTGTATCTGGCGATCTTTGAAAACAGTCGTCATTCTCAGACGATTATCCTTCTAATTCGGTCTATAAATAGATATTGCTTTTTATCGCACAGATCTGGAATGATTGAGGTATGTATATAGCAATTGACAGGCTACTTACCGCTGTCGTTGTTGTTGTATCCACGCCCTCGCGATTAGCGAAGAACATGCAGTATTCAATTGTAAAATATGCAGCTTTGACATGCTACTACCAGCCATTAGCTTCAACATCGTATGCAAATAGTAAATGAAAGATAGCGGAAGCTTGCGCCAGCTTGTTATCTCAAGTTCGCACAGGACTGAGCATACTTGCGTTGTGAGTTCGCGAGGAAGTGCTGATGGACCGGGAGGCTAGGGTAAGGGTTGCCGCTGGGAGGATAACGTTTGGGAGGTTCGAAAACTCTGCGCTCCCAGCCATCCAGAAAAATATTTCTGGAGCTCATTAAGGTCTTGTTCCTAAGGAGTACGAATCGATTCGATTTAAGCTAAATTGTGAATTTGAACAAATTATAATTTGGATAATAAGAATCAAAAATGGTCAGCTTTTCATGTGAATCGTGCAATGACACGATTGTTAAGAAGAAATTAGTGAATCATCGATCGAAATGCCCGGACGCAGCATTTACTTGTCTTGATTGCCAAAAGACCTTTTATAGAAATGAGTTCGCAGGACATACAAGCTGCATTTCAGAAGCTGAAAAATACGAGAAGACTGCTTATAAGGGCGTTAAGAGAGGTGCGGAGGAAATGAGTTCTGAACCACCAAAGAAGAATAAGGACAAATATAATAAGAACAAGGAGAGAAACCAAGCTAGAAAGGAAGAAAAGATGCAGAAAGAGAAGGAGAAGGCCGAAATTGCTGCTGTTGACGAGACTCCTGAAGAAACAGCTGAGAGGGAGGCTAAGAAGGAGAAAAAGGAAAAGAAGAAGCAAGAGAAGAAGGAAAAGAAGGAGAAGAAGGAGAAAGAGGCTGACGAGAGTGGCGAGAAGGAAACCGTTGAAGATCAGGTTGCTGAGAAGAAGGTTACCGAGATTGCTGAACCTGAGAAGCCTGTTGAAGAGGAGCCTAAGCTTTGGGAAATGGATGTTATCTCATTAGATGTTGGTGATGAGGTTAGTGAACCACCAGCAAAGAAGGTCAAGAGCGAGAGTGCTGCTTCTTCAGGTAACGCCAACAATACACCACCTG
Source organism: Myxozyma kluyveri (assembly GCA_030568365.1). Classification (NCBI taxonomy): domain Eukaryota; kingdom Fungi; phylum Ascomycota; class Lipomycetes; order Lipomycetales; family Lipomycetaceae; genus Myxozyma; species Myxozyma kluyveri. Next base: position 170,312 of record JAJLTX010000007.1, on the reverse strand, counting down.
GAAAGAAAGCTCAAAAACAAAAGCATGCATCAAAGAGAATGACACCAGATGAGCTTGAGGATTATATTCGAGTTTTGGTTGATAAGAATTCCAAGAAAGTTGGATTACAACTTAAAGAACTTGTTAAGCGATTTGCTCAAAATAGAAAGACTCACAATATGAAGAAGTCGGAATTAATACGCAGAATTGTTATTAAGAGAGATGAAGCTGATAAACTTTACATTACTTTCTTACCTTAAATATATTTAACTTTGAATATTGGATAAATAGCTAGTATCTACGGTACTTTGGAAAGAAATGGTTTTGCATCAACGGGTGAAATGTGCAGATATAAAAGTTATTGTTTGATAAAGATTTCGAATGTTTAGTTTGTTTAAAGAGCTCATAATAAAATGCATTAATTAACCTACGAATTACCCAAAAGATTAAAATAAATGCATAAATAAATAATTAAATCAAAATCAATCAGTAAATAAAATTATTTATGATTTTTACGCAGTATTTGTTGGATCCCAATCAACAATAAAATATTCGTTAGTCATAAGTGTTTCTTGATCCTCAGGTGAAATACTGAAATCAAATAAGTTTGCATTTTCTTCAATACGTTTTGGATTTGAACTTTTGGGTAGTGGAACAAGTCCACGTTGAAGACTCCATCGGAGCAAAACTTGAGCTGGGCTTTGATTATATTTCTTAACAAGTGATTGAACTCTTGAATCTTTAAATTTAAGACCACGAGTAATTGGACAGAATGCTTCAACAACAATATCATGTTCTTGACAATATTTGACGAGATCTTTGCGGGTTAAAAATGGATGAATTTCAAGTTGATTAACAGCGGGCTTAATTGTTGCATATGATTCCATTTCTTTAAGATGTTTAACTCCGTAATTTGAAACTCCGATTGATCGAATTTTACCATCCTTAACAGCTTCTTCCATTGCAAGCCATGTTTCCTTACGTAATTTTTTACGAGGATACGGTGAATGGATTAAATAAAGATCAATGTAACTTAGATCGCATTCTTTCAATGACCAATCAATTGCTTTCTTGGTATTACTATACCCTTGATCAGTATCCCAGATTTTAGTAGTGTAGAAAACATCGTCACGTCTACCACCAGTATCTTTTATCCATTTCTTAACAGCTAATCCAACTTCACGCTCATTTTCGTATAAAGTCGCAGAATCGATATGTCGATATCCAGTTTGTAAAGCATGATATACGGATTTAATTACTTCTTGGCCATAAGATTGATAAACCCCAAATCCAAGAATTGGCATCTCATAACCAGATGACAGCTTGACTTTGCTTTGTAGCGATAACGCTACCGAGGATGATTTAGTGAACTGAACCATTTTTGCTGAAAGGAACTCGATACTTTTTTGTTTAGGTTGTTCAATTTTCTGCGTTGACAGCTATATGGCAATCAGGTTAGTACATCATGTATAAGAGTAAATGAAGATAAGAGTGAAGTACTTTTAAGCCTGATGATCCAGAAGTTGTCTCTGACGTTGAAGCTGTTTCTTTCTAGATGTACTCACGAGATCGTCACCTACTTTATTTGTACCAACTTTTGAATCCGAACCGACGCCGTTAATCCGGTTATAATCTTTTAAAAAGGCGTCAACTTGTTTTCGAATCTTGGGATCTTTTGTAGGATCGTAACCTTCAGGAAGACTATCTTTAAGTGAAGGAGTTCGAAGTCTTGGATTAACCCCAGTTAATTGAGCCTCGTGTGCTTGAGCTAACTTAGCTTCTGAAGGTCTGATGAATGATGAGGCGTATGCAATGAATAAGAAAAGTCCTAAACAACCAATTGCGATAAGTAAGATTTTTCGACTTTCTTTTTCGCGACGGCTATTCTTAGCTGATTCTGAGGGCGTACTTGAAATGGGTAATGTATTATTACCGCCTGAACTTGATGAATTTGATGAGGAAGTTAGGAAACTTGGAAGATTGATACGAACGCGGGTTCCAGCGATCGAGAAAGCCACAGACATAGACTTATCACTAGAATGAATGCGAGAAAAAGTCGTTATAACCTCTTAACACAATAAATATCTGGTGAGAGTATAAATAAGAAATCAAACTGATGGAATAGTAGTTGAGTACCGTACTTGTGATCAGGGAGTAAGAGTGGGTTTTGGAGTTGACGTGACTTCAAAGTTTTGGGTTGTGTGCGGCATCCACGTATTGCATAAAGGGGTTTGTGGAAAAGTGAGTGATTACACCACCGATCTGAGATTCCGGGGTACCTCGGCTCGTCAAATCAATATACGCGTGGGTATGCAAGTCAAATTACGAATAGATGATGTGGTAGAGTTTATTATGATATTTTAAAACATACCGATACAATTCCTTTCAAAACAGATAGCAAATACCCAATGCTGAACAATGTCACACATCACAAAAAAGACCGATAGGCGGACAAAAACTGTAAACTTTACTCTCAAGATAATGGATGTTATGCCTCAACAGAAAAAAAACAAGACTAACACAAAACAATACAGAATAGAACAAAAATCTAGCCAATGACGCTACCAGGACCAGGACCAGAGTTTCCAATAGTAGTACCGAGCCTGTTATCAGAGTAAGTCCAACCACCAAATTGACGTTGTACACTCTCAGATAAATAATCATCAACAACTGAATCAGTTGGTACTTCACTTGTAAACTCTTTATCAAAATTTGAAGTATCAGTAGCAGAGGCTACACTTGGCTTAAATGGCGGTGGATACTTCTTTCCCAAAAGTTTTTTCCAATCAATCTCAGCAAAGAATTTATGACTCTTGATCTCAGCTGATCCATTAGCACCAAGACGTCTTCTTGGATCACGATCTAAAAGACCGGTGAGTAATGTTCGCGCATCTTTATCCATATCATCAGGGAATCGAAGAGGATCTTGTAGAATTTTGCGATACATTTCATTTGTATTCTCATCGTAAAATGGTGGAAGACCAGTTAACATTTCGTAGAGAAGAACACCAAGCGTCCACCAGTCGACAGTCTTTGTGTAACCTTGACCAAGTAATAATTCAGGTGCAAGGTATTCAGGAGTACCACAGAAAGTGTTTGTCTTGTCATCCTCACGCATGTTTAATTTGCAGAGACCGAAATCACAAAGAGCAATATGACCGGTATAATCCAGTAAAATATTCTCAGGCTTGAGATCACGATAAATAACATTAAAGTCATGCAGACATTCTAACGCACATAGAAGCTCAGCGATGTAGAATCTAGATCGGTTGAGATCGAACTTGCCCTCACGTTGCAAATGGTGGAAAAGTTCACCGCCATTAACGAATGCGAGAACGAAATACAGCTTTTCTGGAGACTGGAAACTGAACTTCAATGGGACAATGAATGGATTGTCAATCTGAGCAAGAACGGTACGCTCAGCGAGAGTGTGGTTGACTTCAGACCGTGAGACGATATGCGCTTTGCGGATTGTCTTGAGGGCGTAAATACGGTTGGTATCTTTCTTGCGAACCTGCATAACCTTTCCAAATGAACCTTTGCCAACAACCTTGAGTAATTCGAAGTCGTCTATTGTCAGAGGTGTATTTTGGTTGGCTCGGAATTGGACGGCAAGGTGGACTTTTCCAGAGCCCCAGGAGAGGGCAACCTTCTCATCAATCTTTCCAGTCCTAGCATCTAAACGAGGAACAACTTTGCATGAGCCAAGTAAAATATCTTCACTTGTCTTGGCAGAGTCTCTACCATTGGCGCTGGCGCCATCACTGTCATTGTCAGAGGAAGAGCTGTTGGAGGCGGAGCAAAAGAACGAGTCAGGATTGCGAACGTAAAGCGAGATTGTGAGCACTTCATTTCTGCTGACATCAAAGTTTGCTGTCTGATCCCATTTTGGAGCTTCGATCGATCCTGAGTGCGCGTCGAGAATGACCTGGGTCTTGTCGAATTCCAGCACCATATACGGAAGTAGCCGGCGGGACTGATTACTGCTTGCTGAGAATTGGGCAACCGAGCTTTGTCCATGTTGGGCGTGTGTATATATCGGTGGCAGTGATAATCCAGATGCATCAAAAATGGTAACAGTGAGTAAACCAGGCTTTATAGTCGAGGTTGTTGAAGGGGACGAGCGATGGCCAGGCTCGAAGCCGGAGTTTGTGGGAGGTGCAGGAGTTCTTGCAGCCGCGTTTGTAGTCGCGGCATCGTGTTTTGAGCTGCCTCCAAGCAGAAAATGATGGTGATGGTGCTTATCATCTTTATGCTTCTCTTTGTCTTTATGACTTGAACGGCTGTCTTTTTCTTCGGCATATGACTGAGGCGTGATAGTTGAAGTTGAGGACGATCGCGATGAAGTGAGCGTCGACAGGTGCGTGTCGCGCAGTTCTGTGATTTGATAATTAGTATATTACGCCCAACAGCACGGCTGCAGAAGCTGCCAGTTACACAGAAACGAACTCACTCTTTGTTAGTTTCCAGGACATGTTGGCAGTTGGTGCGCGACTCGCGCTCTGAAAACAAGCAGAAGCAGCAGGAACAAACGCTCGGGCAGGAGGGATCTGCGCACTAGCAGTACGCTGCAGCGAGGCACTTGTATTAGTAGGTGCGAGCGAGAAACGCGGTCACACGGTGGCAGCGAACAGGTGGCTGGTGGCGGGACAGGGGGAAGGGCGCGGCAGTGAAGCAGAGCTGTAACCGCAGCAGGAGGCCGGGGAAGAGGAGGCGCCAGCACACGCCGAGCCCGCCTGGCCCGCCTTGTGCTGACACGGCCGAGGGGCCCGAACCCGTCGCTGCGTCAGGCAGGCACCGCTGCTCGGCGCGTCTGGCGCGGCTGCCGCTCGGAGCCGCTTGCGGTCTTGTGAAACCAACGCCGACTGCCCGATGGGCTGAGCCTGGTGGCAACGTCATGGCTATATGTATCCTCAGCCCCGTCTACATCATCTTCGTCTGACCAATTATCTCATTTTATAACCATACATTTCCTAAGTATAACGTATCGACTACATCGCAGTACCGGTTGCCAGTTTTCTCCTACCTACTTCAGTCTCCAGATCACTGCTCGACCATCAAAGGCTCGGGACCTGCCGGCACCACCGGTCTCGCATTTCCACCTCCAGAGTATCCTGCACGCAACAGTTCCAGAAACGTGGTGTCCTTGAACACAGTCGGAAAGTCGTAGTACAGATGCATGAGCCACTTTTGCAGGTTAGGATAGCCGTATCGGATCATTCTGATGTTGCACCAGAAGATTGAAAAGTAAGCAGCATCGAATCGGATGATTGTTGGATATAAACGAATATCAACTTCAGTCATACGTGATCCCAAGATGAATTCACGACCATCGGATAGCATGCTCTCGAGGCGATCAAGAGATTTGAATAACGGATACACGTTCTCATCGTACGCTGATTGAGTCGTCGCGAAACCTGTCTTGTATACTCCGTTGTTGATTGTGTTGTAGATCCACTCATTAACCTCGTCGATTTCAGATCGAAGGTCCTCGGGATAAACGTCGATGGCCGCTTTCTCGGGCGGAATAACATCGTTGAATGCAGTGTTGAGGATTCTTATAATCTCACTTGACTCATTATTCACGATGGTCTCGTGCTTGAGATCCCACAACATCGGTACTGTGAATCGCTTATCGTAGCCTGGATCTGCTTTGAAGTAGAACTCGCGAAGATATGTGAATCCATAATGAGGATCCTTTGGCGCCGAGTTACCTTCTTCCTTGAACATCCAGCCCTTATCTGTGAGTGAGTGATGAAGCCAAACAACCTCAATGTAATCCTCCAGTCCTTTCAACTTCACCATAATCAGTGCACGATGAGCCCACGGACATGTCGCACAGACATAAACCACGTATCTTCCTTTATCTGGCGTAAATAGTTTATGATTTGGTGCAATCACATCACGAAAGGATGACGCCTGTCGGCGGAATCTTCCGTCAGTGTCAGCTTGCTTCGATCGCTGGTCAGCCTCCACACCAGGACCTTTGGCGTTGGGATCATCAGGAAGCGCAACCATATTGATAATTACTGCTGATTTAAATGTATACCATATACAATTGTTGACCAACTCACAAGCAGTCAGGAATAGCAGCACCCGCCAGCTTTATAGACTGACCGGACTATCGCTGCGGGTCCTCCGCAATGGTCCCGCCATAACGGATTTATTAAGGTTCATTGATCTGCGCTTACCAAACGCTTATTTACGATCTCCCGCGCTTACCAAAGTCACTTGTTCTCCACTTCTCCAGTGTATTATCCCGCCCGTTGTTCTGTTCCTGCATACAGCACTTTTTTCGCAATAAAAACCGTCATCAGACAAAAATCCCATCGTATCGAATTGAACATACAACAGGTGATAATTTTACAAAGCAGAAGCCGTTGAATCGAACACCATGTCTGCCATCGAACCTCTCAAACAGTTCTTCTCGGCATCTTCATTTGGCGTTGTTGGCGCCTCTACGAATCCTGAAAAATACGGCAACAAAGTATTACGATGGTATTTAGATCACAATTTACCAGTTTTAGGCGTGAATCCAACTGAACCAGTCATTTACGGCACCAAAGCATTACCGTCAATTGAGAAACTCATAGCTCAAACTTCAGCAAATGGTGAACCAATTTCCATCAGCATTATTACTCCGCCACGCATCAGCGAGAGCACGCTTGAACAGTTATCGAAAATAGGTCCGGAAACTATTAAAGGTGTTTGGTTACAACCTGGCAGTTTTGACAACAAGACTCTGGAAGCTGGAAAAGGTCTGAATTTGATTGCACGTGGCCGTTGTATTCTTGTGGAAGGCGAGTCTGGATTGGTGTCATTGGGAAAATTGTGAGTAAATAAGACGGAAAGGCGATTATTTGATTGACATGCTTGACTGAAATACAACGTGCGATCATGCTAAGAAGCATGACTTACGCCGTGGTGCGCGAGTACTGACTACCATGTAAAGTTCGAGATGTTGACGATTGTCACGATCCGGACTAGCGGGGGGCCTAGTAATCTCACTTGAATACTTGAATAACATGGCCCTAACACTGTATTAAATTCAACATGCAAGTTTGCATATACTTTCTTTGTGGCGAGTTTGCATCATGAAATTTCGGTTGGCGATTTTATGCGTGTACGTGATGAAGTTGGCCACGGCCCGTGGGCCGTCAATTGTCTTGCTGCTCATGGTGAATGCAAGTGTAATGCATGATAGTTTCTACAAGTGTACATATAACATCCGTAATAGCACGGTTTTTCTTTTGATAAAATGACCATTCCTTTTTTCACACCGAGCGTGCTTGCGTGGCACTGTGACTGTGGCCTTAGACGCGTCGTGACACAACTTCGACACGCGAGAAGGAAATTCATTACAGTAGCCAGTAGTCCCCCCCTCCTTACCTCAAAAACAGCAAAAATCCTCAACCCATAAGAAAGTAGTTGCTGTAATCCGCACAGCCTGTCCTTCATACTATCTCTCTCTACTTCCTGCATTGGTAATGGACCCAGTTCTAGGGCAAACAGGGCACACTGAGAAGGGCTTTTGTGCAGTTGCCGCACAACGCGAGTTCTGACTGGGCGAGCTGTCTGCCCCGCCGTCACCGCCACCGCTATACCGCGACCACGCTGTGGGGATCACGGCTTGTCTTGACCACCGGCGCTGTTGTCTGCGACGTCGACATCTCGTCTATCACCACTGCATTTTTTGCCTGCGCAGCCTCGCTCGTTTTGCGCCAGTGCCTGCTCGACGGCCACGCGTGCCCCTGTGCTGAGTCTGCGCGCGACCGACCGAACCACGAGAGTACGGTTCATGACACTCGGTCTCTTATCACCAACCACGGCGGCCTCGACAACAACGACCGCCTTTTCTCGCCAGCTTTTAGAGGTCGACCGAAAAACTACAAATACCGCCTCTTCTCCTCGCTCTGGAGGCTGGTCGACCTCTCCGCTGCAGAAACCAACAGTCTAAGATCCTCTTCAAACTGTGCCTGAGCAGCGATTACACTATACAGTCCAGCCAATCACTTGCACCAGCAACGCCAGATTCCACCACTACAGCAGATACACACTATCGTCAAATATGACAGCCGATTCCGAGTTTCCTTTGCTGAAGTCACAGGGACTCTATGCGTCACAGATCACTGGCGATGGTAACTGCCTCTTTCGCGCACTCGGTGACCAACTCTGCGGTGACCCCGAGCGTCATGCCTACATTCGCCAACAGGTCGTCAGCTTCCTTGCCGAAAATAAGGCACAGTTTATTGGCTTCTTACCAGCGGCAACAGATGGTGGAGAAACCTACACAAATTTAACACATGGTGGTCGCAAACGCGAGAGACGCGCAGCTGCCGCAGCTGCCGCTTCTGCTATCACAGCCTCTGCCATCGCGTCTGGCAACAATACGAGCAGCGCCATTGGTACAAGAAGTCGCACAACTGCTGAGGTTACTGATCGGGCATGGAAGTCATACTTGGACTACATGAGTAAAGATGGTGTTTACGGTGATAATCTCGAGATTGTCGCGTTCGCTAAACGATTTAACGCTGATGTCAAGATCCATCTTGCCGATTTTGCATATGTTGTCTCTGGCTCAGCAGACGAATCACCCGAGGCCTCAAAACCTCGTACAATGCTTCATATTGCCTATCACCAATGGGAGCATTACTCGTCGATCCGCAATATCGATGGACCGCACTCCGGTTTACCAGATGTGCGCGAGCAAGTAAGTGCCCACGTGCAATTCTCTTGCCTCATATACTAATTTGCTTTTTACAGTCAATTACTCCTGCAGACACCACAGAACTATTGTCGTCACATAAATACTGTCAACCGTGGATGGAGAATATCGTACTGAAGTCGGTCCCCGAATTCGACACCCCTGAAATGATCGGGCACGTGCGAGATACGATTGAACGGTTCAAGGGCGATGTCAATCGTGCAGTGGACTGCCTATACGAAGAACAGTACACAGACGAGGAGGACGATACCAAAGGAATACACAACCACACAGAAACAATGGCGAGTGATAACAGTACAATTGTTCTCAACTTGGATAGCGCGAGTGAGGCAGAGATCGAGCTCGACCGAAGAAGCGGAGTAGATTTATCGGAAGTTGGCTTTGCAGCTGACGAGGCGGCACATGAGAGCAGGTCGGTCGCGCTCTCAGCATACAGTACCGAGTCTCCACCTGGTGATTCTACTCTTGGTCCAAGTGACGCGGACGCGTGGTTGCAGGATGATGTTGACACTGGACTTCAAACACCATCAGATTCGCAAGTGTCGTCACCTCGGCAGCCTGACTCAGAGTCGGATTACTGTCCAAGTCCAGCATCCTCAGATTCGTCGGCACCTCTACGAAACTCTGCAACGAATGGTCATAGTCACTCAAGAGGACGAAGTATCAACTCAAAACGGTACGCAGTGCGCAAGAAAACTGCAGCATCATCTGTAGTTGCTGCAAGTCGCGCAAGCAGCCGAAGACCTTCACCAGCTCTATTGGAGGCTGCAGTCAGCGCTGTATCTACAAATTCAGTTGCCAGCTCGTCTTCAGCCTCATCATCTTCCAATCCTGCTGCAGTTGTATTGCCACAAGGCAAGCCAAAGCCACGGCGCAAAGAGACCGCACGGGAGCGGAAAGAACGACAAAAACGAGAGGCACGAGAGCGCAAGAAAAATGAACACGGAGAAGGAGTTACAGTGCCTAAGGATCCGTCAATTGGTGGCGTTGTCGCAGCGCCGGCATCGAAAATTGTATATATTTAGGGTATGAATGTCGAAATGAGTAGGAGATGATAAAGCAATAGCAGTGGATGCTTGCTTGACTTGAATTTGCATGCACTGATGGGTTCTGAATGTTTTTTGCGGTTTCTTGGTTGACGCTGACCGTTCGTTGGGTGGACTTGATGCATATTTTGCTGATATACGGCATGTTCTGAGGGCTTATCTGTTTGAATGCTTTAGCAAGAATTTCGTAATTGTTTGTTTTGTTTTGTTTTGTTTTGTTTTGAGTTTTTTGTTCGTTTGTTTGTGTGCGGTACAGCTTCTGGGCTTTTGATGGGCAATGGTTTGTCGCATGCTTTGGTTTTGATTTGTGGTCTTCTGCATATATGCACTCGCGTGTTGCAATAAGGGAGTGTTCTGCTGGGTTCTGCTTCCCGCGGATTCTAAGACGATCCGCGCCATAACTGCAATTGTATCTGTTGGCTCTGTGTTTTCTGTGCATGTACATAATCCAGATATCGAATGCATTTGAGGTACTGTATATACGTATATAAACATGCCTGTCCGAGTAGCCGCGGGTGTTATCGCGTAAGCCGACTGCACGTGACTGCTACGTCATCCAGAGACGGTGTGGCGGTGCGTCTTACAAATCGCCACAGAAAGCGCGCGACGCAGGCCCTGACGTGCGGCTTGGCCGTGCGACCGCCGGGGCGCGGCTGTGGCGCAGGCAGCGTTCATAATCTGCGACTCACGCCAGCGCTCTCTCTCCGTCTCAGGTTACCGCCCAGCAATGCTCTATAAAGCCGCCGCCTCGCCCGCCAGAGCTGCTCTCTTGTCCTCCAGCAGAACCGCAGCCTTCTACACTCGCGCTTCTTCTTTCTCGCATCCACTCAATTCCTTTTTCGCATCTCGCACGTTTACTTCTTCTTCCTCTCGCAAAATGATCAAGGACTTGAAATCGTGAGTGCCTCTTCTGCGCGGTCGCTGTGTGTTGCGTGGCCTCTTCGCGTGGAGCGGCCGCATGCATCGCCAGTGACTGGCGTCTTCCTCCCGTGTTTGTTCACCGCTAACTGATTCTTCTGCAGTGTTGACGAGTTTCACACCGCCATTGCTGGCGACAGCATTGCAGTCATTGACTTCTACGCCACCTGGTGCGGTCCCTGCAAGGTCATTGCCCCTAAGGTACACGCCTTCTCTGAGGAGTTCACCGAGGGCATTGAGTTCTACAAGGTTGATGTCGATGAAGTCTCCGAGGTCGCCTCCGAGGTTGGCGTCCGCGCCATGCCCACTTTCATGCTCTTCAAGAACGGAGCCAAGGTTGTTGAGGTTAGTACTGCCCTTGCTTATGCTTTCCTTCTTTTCGATCGTGTGCCTCGCTCGCCAGCTCTACTTGTGCGCGGCGCGCAAGTCGCAATGATTTGTCAGTGGCCATGACGCACGTGGTTAGGGCGCTTGTAGTACGGCTATCACTGTGACACAGTCCCCTTGCTCTACGAGTACTTGTCAGCGACTCGGCACACGGATTGATGTGGCTTTTTTTTCAAACTGAAACTGACTTTTTCATATTTTAGGTCGTCGGTGCCAACCCCGCTGCTCTCAAGGCCGCCATCACCCGCTCGCTTGCCTAAATTTGCTTTCACTAATTAGAGTGAGAGGTATGGGGGGAGTGTTGTGGTGTGGTATAGGTGTTTGTGCTTTTTCTGTTCTATTGGTTTAGCTGCGGAGTATCTGTGTACTACTATATGTGGTGGTCTTGCTACTACAATCAATTGGCATCATTTTATCTGGCATTTATCTTTTTCTCAAGCACTTAGCAGTGCGTCATTAATGAAATATACATTTATGGTTGCACTACATGTCTTTTTGCGTGTTTTTAGTAATTCTTTGCACGTTAGGCACTGTTAAGCCCGCGTGTGCCAGTTGATTGGAAGTTTGGCGTTTCGCATTTGACTTTTTCAGTTAGTGGTGTCATGCTATTTTATTCTCGTATTTCATCGCCTTTTTCTATTTACCGAAAAACAAATTTAATTTTACAATTTTCATTCATACGTTTGCAACTCCGTGCTGTCTCTCGATCAAAAAAATTCAGTTTCAAGTTATTGCGTGATTAAGCTTACATTATTCATATATACATACAATTAATTATATTATTTCAACTATGCTTCTTTAGTCGGCTTTCAAGTTTCATCTTTTCGACTGTGTGGTATAGTGGAGGGTGGGTGGGTCCGTTTGTTGCAGACTTTCGTCTTGTTTCATCCGGAGACAACTTCCAGTGACTACAGACCGATCGTCTGTTTTCATTGGTTAGATATCCTCTGGTTCAGACTATCCTGGTCTGATTCCAAAGGAGTACAAACCGATTAATCTCTTTAGTCATACTGAATTGGTTTATCGGTCAGAACGCTTTAGTTTTGTGGTCGTCAAGCCGCAATTCGAGAGTGCAAGAACTTGGCATTACGCGGGTCAAGCCCACGTTAATATCAAGTATAGTACGGCAAGTTGGTTTCTAGGCGCCCGTCCTTGCTGTGTATCGCCGTTGCGATTTTCTCTGGGTTCGTTCCGGCCAGATTACTGTTCTGGTGACCATCAGGGTTTTATCCCTTGTACTGGTTGCGGTATGCGCACCAGATTTTGAATGTCCGGTTATGACATTTCAAGTAGTTCTACGCCAACAAGCACGTCTCCGCTGTTGGGTAGCTCCGTTGCAGATAGTGTACTGTTCTATTCTGTTTTGACTCCTAGGTTGCTGTATAAATCCATCGGTTCCGTGGTTCAGACCTGTTTTTGTGTGACTCTTCACCGCTTCTTGACTCAGCGCCGTTTGCGTTGACTCCGCGTCTCTCCCGATTGGAAGGCTTTCTGTTGAATCTGCTCGCTAACACGCCCATCTTGATGACGATAGGGCCGCATCGTGATAATTAGATCACGATAGCATAGTTTATGTTGCTATACAGTTATAGCATCATTATGGTGATGAGTACGATTCTCGTGCTAATCACATTCGACGACGTTTGAGACGTCGTCAGAAATCCGGCATAGGCTGGTGATAATGGATTTCTTTCCTAGAAGGTTCCATTATGAAACAGATACAAGTCTTCTCACTTTCAGACGATTTAATTTGGATTTCTTTCTCGCTTAACCGTTTGGAGGAGCTTTCATCCTTTCTTAATGGCTAGTGTGTTTAGTTTGGAGGCCTTGTTAAGGTTACTCTTCGTATGGATTCTTCAACTTCGGTTTTTGGTTTGTTCGTTTTTTAATTCTTGGCTTGGCAAGTTTTTTCTATGGTTGTGTGTAAGATTGTTTTCTGGCCTCTAAATGATAAATAAAAAGTCAGGGAACTCTGCTTTGGGAACCTAGCTTCTTGTTGTGGTTGTTTCTTGACCCCACCCAAAAAAAAATTGTTGTAGATTCGAAGAGGTCATGCAGAAGTCTACGCGCGGTAATTCGCGAGTGGAGCCTACGTTGTGCTGATAAAATTAGTACTAATATATGAGCTGCAATGGTGAATTATTTTATTCAATACATGAAGCGAAGATAAATACTTTTTGCCCATCCTTATAACTGCTGATATAAAAGCTCGAGACTATATAGCGAAAATATTTACAATAGAGATAGGTAAACTATCTATCTCATTTCCCGAGATATATGCGTAGTACGCATGGCTCCACTCCCGGCTGCAGAAGAACGCCATCTTTGAAGACGATCAGCTCGATCAGATTCATCATCTTTATTAGATGTCTTATGATGTAGCTGTTCAAGTGACTGAGGTGTTAAAGCGATCGGAGTTGATGAATGATTGCGATGAAGAGGTATTGATGAACTTGAAATATTACCATGAATTGCATGAAGCGGCGAACGGCGTCGATTTCCCGTGTCATTGTGAAGGAAACTTGAGACTTTAAGACCTGTTGAAGAGGATTCATGGCGAAGATTGTGAATTATTGACCCTGTTGTTGATGGAGTCACAGGACCTCGATTTAGAGCATGACGTTGAGGTGTCATATCGACAATATCTGCAATCACATATTAATTTCAAATTCATAATTCAAAAAAATAAAACATGAATCGTTACTATGTCCAATAGAAGAATAAGATGGCATGGTATCAGCATGTCTTAATCCATTAACATTTTCAGAAGCCGATGTAGCTTGCCGTTGTGATGTTGCATTTAGCATTAGTTTACGTTTAAGTCTTTCATAAAGATTTTGTAATTTGCCAAATTGTAAAGTTTTATCATGGAGCGAATCACTTAATTCAGCCGTCTTGGCTAGTAATTGCTCTTTATCTAGTTTAAGTGCCGTAACTCGTTCAGCAAGACCTTTTAATTTAGCAAGTAAGTGGTAAATTCAACGTGCCGTTGTTACTAAACAAACCTGCTATTTCTGTATTTGCGTCGCCCACTAGCTTATCCATTTGTTGATTCAACCTGCGCGGCAATAAGTCAATTGGAATGTAGAATAATTACAGACCGAACAGTCCAAGACGTACTTTATATTACGTTCGTTCAGTGACCGCGAATAATACTCCTGATAAAGCCTTTGAAAAAATTAATTAGCGTTGCTTATGAATTTGTATGTCATATTTGAATTTCGAACATCTCCTGTGAACATTGATATGTCCAGAATGATAGGGCCTTGTTGCAAATGTCGCTGATTACAGCAGGACTCATCCCCGCGAGCACGCTCTATAATTAATGTTAAACCTAGGCGTCCCATCAATTGTAAAATATATAGCTTCTTACAGCTTTGTAATCTCTAAATAGGCCGTCAGAAAATGTATGTTTTAAAAATCGTAGTGTAACGTACTCGGTTGGATCAATAACAGTTACAGCGACATCCTTCTCCGGTCAGCATGTACAGCAAACAGTCATCCACACTAAAATTAACCACCTCAGGTCCATTCAACGGACTATCGCACGCGAGGCACTTCTTTGATGGAAGAGAATCAAATGCAGAATTTGCGCACTGTTCACAAAAGATATGACTGAATATAGTATGAGAGTGATTAGAACGCAGCGTCTTACGATCGATGACTGGATAAATGCCGTAACCTACCTGCACGTCGTGACTACTGCGCGTTTAGTGAGCTGCGCACGGCAGTTCTGAGTGTTGCAGCGGAGAACAAAATCCATTGAGCCACCAGTTGATAACGATAACAGCGATGAAGCTGCGGGGTAGTGCGGAAGCGCCGGCGTTGCGGTTATCAGATCAAGCAGGTCGCGTAAAAGGTAATCAACGTCGACCGGGCAAAGTGTCAACAGAGCCACGTGGAGTCACGTGCGCACGTGCTTGCTGGGTCGCGTCGCGTCGCGTGGCTGGCTTTGTGCCGCGCCGGGGCAGATCTGCTCGCCGGCTCTCGAGCACGCTGCAGGGCGCTTAAAGTGCAGCCTGCCCGCAGCGCCGGCGACCCGTCCTGGCTGGCTCGTCGTCTCCATGGCTGCGCGGGTTGCTGCTTGTGCACTTCCTGCTATCGCCTCCTTATCGCCCCGGCTGCTTCGTCGTGCCGCTTCGCCGCTCTAGAGCTGCCATTTGACATCAGCGCGCCGCAATGGCTCCGCTAAGTCTATTCTCGAGGTCCGCATCTGCTGAAAACCAGCCTGCTCCGCTTGGCAATGGCACCGAGGCTGGTTTGTCTGGACCAGGGGGCTCTCGAATTGTACCTCACGACTTTGTCTACGTGACTACTCTTGATCCGCCAGTGCAGAACCGCTTCGCAAAGCTGGCTGTGCCGTCGTTCTCACATACTCGAGGCCGTCGCGGTCCGCCTGATCAACTCACATTACCTGCACCGACACAGGCACCGGCGCCAGAGGTTGAGCAGGTGCACGTTGATGAAAATACTTCACCTTTTCAGTCAATGCAGAAGAGCGAATCCGCAAGCGAGTATCGACACTATACTCCACCGGAACCACAGAACATGCCTCAGCCAGCAACACTGGCACCGCCGTCCAAAGCAATGGCTCAAACTGCAACTCCACATATAATGCACGAGTTACGGCCACAGCCAATTAAGAGTATAAGGAAGCTATTATGGTCAAGGCCGAAGTTGAAGTTCGAATATGCAGCTTTGCCTGATGAAGTTGCTTTGGATGTGCAAATGCTTTCGGCCATGGCTCGTGGCCCTAGTGGGGCTCAACTCGTTAGTGATATTGCAGATGATATGGATTCTCAAGCATTGAGGCTTGCATTGGATAGGGATGCTCGACGAAAACAAAGAGAGAAGAGTAAAATGAGTGGATTTGTGTTGAAGCAGCCGGTTAGGAAGCAGGCTGAGCCTCAAGTAACACCAAAGAACGAGCAACCAGTACAACAAGCTGAACCAACTCGATCAGCACAATCAACTCAACAAGCTCGACCTGTACAGCAAGTAGGACTTGGACTTGTGAATGGTACTCCGGTATCTGACCGAATAGTGACACCAAAGCGGCAAGAGTTTCAGAATCGTCCAATGCCATCCAGATCACCACAGCAACCAGAACAGCATCGATTTGAACCAATTATGCGAACAAGACCATTACCTGGTCCCGATTCTCCACAGTTTGACAGTAGCTACACCGATCCAGATCAACGGACACCTCGACCTCCTATGCATGAATCATGGCCATTCCGCGGTAAAAATAATCAACCAGAACCATCTTCCAGCCGACCTTCACGCAATCAGGACGAATATGTACCACGTCCAATTCAGCATTTGCAACCACCACCTCATAGATCTGGTCATGCTGTACAAGATTCAATGGCAGGTTTCAGCAGTGGAAGTCGTATCCTGAGTGGTCTTCCGTCAGATAGCTCAAATGCGTCTGGTTCCATTTCTTCGACCCCCGAGTTATCATACTCAATGCTGCGTCCAGTATCTCCACCGCATTCATCACACTATCCTGATTCATCAGATCCAATTCATAGACGAACAAGTTCTCGATACTCTACCCAATCCACTTTTTCAGATTCATCAATTTCATCACGCCCATCAATGCGAGGTCCAAAATATGACTATATACCTGGGAGTGGATTAGTATTAACACAAGCCTGGACCAATTTTCTTAAACGAGCCACAGCAGAACGAATTAAAATGGAGCAAGAAAGTAGATTAGGTCAATATGTCGAAGAAGATGACGATGATGAATCAGCTGATGCACAAGGTTCAGATGTTGAAGCTGATCGTGAAGATGGTTATTATTTTTATGATATGTCAGCAAATCCATCTGAAATCAAAGGTCAAGACGAAGTAAATGATAAGGAGCTAACGGCGCGTTCGCGAGGTCATGAATTGAAAATTAGCGATACTACAAGCGGATATAGATCAGACAGCGAAAGTTAGATTAATATGATTGATATAGGTGAATTTGATTGGACTATGTATATGTATATTCTGTATTTTGTGTTTTTTTTGCTCTGGTACATGGTACACTTGGTATGGTATATATATGTTTTTGCGATTTTGGGAGTTTGGATATAGTTGGATAAATAAAGAATTTTGTAAACATCGTTCCATGTACGTAAGCACGTGCCGGCCCGTTTCCAAATTAATCCTCTCCGACGACAATTCACCACACAGTCATTTGTAGTTACTTCCCGCGCTACACACATTAAACCAATCAGTCGACAAGTTCACATTTAATATAATTTACAAAAATGGCTTCTTCATCTGCGTTTGAATATCCTTTCGCGTCAACATCTGAAGCAACCAAAAATATAAGAGAACTTGGGGTCTATCGACCCGGTAATGCTTCAATACAATGTCATACAGAGACACGACATTCAGGTCTTTCAAGATTAGATATAAACCAACAAGAACTAATAAATCAAGGAATTTCATTATCAAGTGAAAGTTCAGTACCAATAATATATTCAAATGCAATTAATAAAGATGGTACAAATGTTATTGTTGCAGAACTCGCTGAAGTTGTGATTGATTGTTGTGGTGAGGATACTGTTGATAGTTTTGAGTCTGTTTCGAAATGGAGATCACCTCCTAATAATTGTCAAGATATTACTGAACATGGATTTGTTAATACTGCAAGAAGTGTTTATGATGATACCGTTTCAATTTTAAGTGTAATGTTTACAGGGAATAATCAACATGATGAAACTACCGCATCTCAAATTATAGCTGAAGATCAAAGTTTGAATGTTTTACCGTTTACTGAACGAGGATCACTACCTTTCATGTCAACGGTTCCTCAAATGTATAGTTACAATCAAAGACCAAGTTTAAATTCACATATGCCATCCTCATCGGCACCTTGGCTTCCTGCCGCTTGCGCTTCAATATCTAGACCAAATTATGAATATAATGGAATACCTGATGACTGTGATAGAAATTTTTGGAGAGTTATTTGATACCACATGCATGTAATCGTTCACAAAAAAATAACTGCAGTATTCATTAGATTTTTTGATTCTCCGTTATTCATTAATTTGACTAACGGAGTCATATATTATTAAAATTTACATACATGGTCCATAATCTTAAACCGCACCTTTAAATCAATACAATACAGTAACGCCATACATAACAAATTACAATACATGATCATCACCAAAAATCTTTTCAGCTTCAACAGTACCCATTTGTAAATCAATTTGTGGTAAAAACCGTCTATACAAATAAACTGTAATTGCAAGTATCCCTATAATTATAGCAAGTGCACTAGTCCATGATAAAACTTCTGATCGTACATTCAACACATTTGTTGAATTATTGGCAGCATGAAAACTCATTGACTTGTTACCTGCTCTTCGTGACTTTGAATTAATCGGATCATCAAGTCGTAGTACAGGATCAAATAAATCTTCTAACCCGGTATCTTCTTCCGCAGGAAAAAATCTTTGTGGTCCTAAAGCACCTTCGTCACGTTTTACTTCATTCCCATTCCCAGTTCCAATTGCGACTCCGCTTTTCTGTGCTTTGGAAAACTCTTGGCGTTGTTCATATCGATGTTGAAAATATCTCTCAAGTCTAGGTGAATCTTTAATTGATTCCATTATAATAGCTCTATTAGCTAATCCATTTTTAATACCTCTAGGAGGAGGTGGAAGTAAATTGCCTGGAGCTAATTTAGGAATATCAGGTAAAATTTTAGGTTGAATTTGTGTTGGCTGATTAAGTGATACTACACTTGGTCGCCAATCCATATCATCTTCTGGCGAGATACCTTCATCTTCATCTGTAGATTGTGTTGATTTTGGTTCATGTGCTAATGGTGCTGAGTTATGGGTCAATCGTATTGGTCGAAGCTGTGAAGACGAGATACTGTCATTATTATTATTATCGATAGGCGCGTCAATTAATTCAGGTGAGGTAGCAGACTCTAACGCAGAAGGAACTTGACTTAATTGAAGACGTGTAAATGCAACTATTTCAGCTATAATCATCAATCCAAGGAATCCAATACAAGTCAATCTGGTTCCGAATTCAGTAACTTCCCATAAAAAATACCGAGGTAGAACACGTGTCATTGCGAATTGTGTTGCAAGAAATGCCATCTGAGTTGTCTATTCTGTCGTCAGTATTATTCATTAGCATTTCAATATACTGTGAACTTACAAAGTACGATGAATATCCTGTGATTTTCACCCGTACAGGCGAGTGAATAGCCGAAAAATATCTATAGTCCCAGAAAATGAATAGGAATGCAAATGGAAGTATTTTCCACCATAATGCTGCTGTCTTAGTCGTGAATTCGCATAAAGTTCGTTGTAACTCGTCTTTATTTGCTGAAAATATGAGTGAGGCCAATGCGGTTATGATGGATTTATACGAGTGTTGTGAATTAGTTGACATGTACAGTTGTCGTGTAATAAGCGATGGATTCCAAATTCCTATTCAAATTAGCACATGAAGCACGCAAAGAACTGCAGTAGACTTACCTGCAACTAGCAATACACCATGGACGAAAAGATTTACCCAAAACAAAAACCCACGAATAAACCATAAAAGAATTTTTATCCTTGATTGTAAAGTCCAACGAGTCTTTGTAACAACGCCATCACCATACGCAGTCACTTGTTCAGACTTTGATTTCCGTCCTGGTGAAGTTCTTTCCGGACCTTGTTTATTTAACATTCCACCAAGTATTTGTGCTCTTGCATAATAATTATTTTCAGTAAGTTTTTCTCTAACTTTAGCATAGCAATTCGTACAATATGGTGGATACCTTCGTTCCAATTCAGCTTTATACGAAGGCATCTTTCGTTCATATTCTAAATATCGAGAATCCGATTCTGATGGTAAGAAATTCGATAAGGCTTCCATAACTATTCTATGATTTGTACGACATCTTCCACAAAATGGTGAATCATCATCTTCAAATATATCTATATTGTTACCATTCTTTCGTGGTGATGAATTCCATGGGCGTTGCTGAGCGAAAAAAGATGAATCGTTACCATTACCATCTGCCACAAAATCCACAATTCCACCATTCTAGATCTCACATTAGCGGACATATACAAGGGAACAAATTAACAATTGCATACACACTCTATCAACATGGTTAATTGCTCCGCAAGATTCACATCCCCATTCATATACTCGGGTCAAATCAACAACCGTTCGCGTCGCACTTGCTATTGATTCTTGATTACAGAAAAAACATGATCGTCGCCTTGGCTGAACAAATCGATCAACATCTCTGCCTATGAAATGCTCAAACATTTCATATGGACAAGCTTGAATATGCAATTACTTCACACTGGGGGGATCTTTTTATTAGGTTAAATACATGATTATGCGGACAAAAGATAACGAATATAGAAAGTAACGAAGAAATAATAAAATAACGAAGTAAAAATTATATAGAAAGCACGTGAATTGTAAGGAGAGAAGTTAATATATAGCGCAGAAATAACGAGTAATTGAGAATAAGATAACGAACGAGACGACTGCCGTTTGCTGTTTACCAATTACTGTAACAATGAGCTTGATATTTCGGTCAGAGCGTCCGATCGAGTCGCGGAGACTGCGAAGAGAATTTTTGAGCACGGGTTGGGAGTTTTGGCGCATAAAATTATAAGGCTTTGCTGCTTTTGCGCGTATTTTCTAGTACAAGACTCTTTAGCAGTATACCGCAGAATAATTGATCAGCGAATTATACGGCCATGCTACAACGCGTACGTATTATATATTAACGCGTGAAAACGCGTTATAGTTCGACTGACGCGACGTGTTTATTTACTGTGATTTGAGTTTGGATTGACCTGCATATATTGTAAGACGCCCTGACACACGCAGCGCTCGGCAATTAACGGGCGGCCATCTACAATGGCCGCATACGCACTCATGGCGCTTTCTTTTGAACCGTATCAAGCCTGTAATCATATACGAATAGAAACTGTGCAGCGAAGGAGATAGATGAAAAGCACATCGAAATCGGATCAAGCAAGCGTCAATACTGCTCACGAATGCCGACGGAAATGAAATCATGCTGTACCGTACATGTAGAATCCGGTGGAAATGTGAGCTGTTATTTCATTATCTCTTACTCAATCGTTGTTTTAAAGTAAGACATTATATTACAAAAACATCTCTGTACGCTAGTCATTTTATATTGTGTTGGGTGTAACCGATCGAGAGTCTATACAGGAAGCTTGAACAATGCTGTATGTACAGACTTGCAGTTATAAATACGGTAGATTATGCAATCATACAAGTTCCGCGCATCAACCGGAAGTCTGTCATCTTGTTAATTTGTTCCATACAGTGGCTACTGGCTACATATCCACAGGGCTCGCAAATATGACCACAGTCTCCCAAGGACCCAAAGGTTGTGGATCTCGGTAGTATAACTGGCGCAATCGTACAAACTCAGATCGACGACCGGATGTCTACTAGTCAATGACGCAGACTGCAGAGGTATGCATGCGGGGAAGCTGCAAAGTATTGTAAGAAGAATTAAAGGCCAGTGAAGACTTTAACTCTACTAAAGTCATCTTGCTAATCTTGTATATGGAGATGGTATAATTTTATATTTGTATGAAGCATACGCGCGGTCGCAGTTATTAGGAATGGATTAAATTGAAAGCTCTTCCATTGAGAAGTCCCATCGCAACAGGTGAAAACGCAGCTACTTGACAGGTTGTGAAGATCGATTCTCGCGTCATCTTGTAAACGCGATGACATGGCCAGACGCCAGTATAGCGGAGAAGAGGCAAGACGGATGGTCCAGGCGGTTAGGGTGAAGCTGCGCGGCGCAGAACGGATTTCGGACTTGCGGTTAAGTTACAGAAGCAGCAGCGGGGGCAACGGTGATCGACTGGTGTAGTTGATGAAGTGGTGAGTACACTGGTGCCTGACTGGGTGCGGAAGCGTGCCGGCGTTGCTGAGAAAGGTTGGGGCGAGCCCGATGACGTCTCTACCGCCGCACCGGCGTTAATCAATTCCATCTAGAAGCAACAGCTGCTCGCCATATATATGTGTTGATGTGCCCGGTGATTGATACCAAAAACATAGAGGCGAAATATATAAAGGTCAAGCATTTTACACGGCAAACACAAGTTGGCGCCACGAAGGTGTTGGAGGCAGCAAGCAGCTGCTTGTAGTGTATATAATCTGTAGATCGATCCCACCTGAAAACCCCTAACCTAGGACGACTAGGACGCGGGGAAGAGATGTGTGATATGCGGGGTGCATGTTTTATACCAATTACAGTACATTGGATCGATCATCGATGGTTTTCGTAGAGCTGTTGCGCAGCGCTTTGCAGTTTGTCTGTACTGTATACTTTATACACAGGCCGGTCACGAACTCCGACCCCAGATATTACTGGATGCGGTTAGTATCGCACTCTGCCGCCACCGCGACCCAGATATCTCGATCTCAGGACCTGCCCAGCATATCTAAGCCGTATATCCAAAAGCCAGCGTCTATAAATGATATATAATAGTCCTACTTGGCCCTTCTGCACCGCTCCGGCTCCGCTGCCCAATGTCTCGCCAGTGCGGCCAAGTCTACCTCGCTCTCCCCCCAAGTCTCACAACCGCGCACCACAATGGACCACGCAAACGAGAAAGCCGAGTCGTTCTATAAGGAGAATCTGCACCAGAATGAAACAGATGTAGCGGCCATCCTGGCAATGGATACCACGCCATGGTACAAAAAACGCAATCTGCGCAATCTCTACCTGATGTTACTACCGGCCGCTCTTGGTGTTGATATGACCTCTGGTTATGATGGTAGTGTTCTCAATGGACTTCAAGCAGTCGTACCATGGCGAGAATACTTCAACAGTCCTCACGGAGCAATTCTCGGTGTCATGAGTGCTGCCTTCAATATTGGTGCTGTTGCGTCCTTTCCGTTTGTTCCTTATGTTAGTGAGCGGTATGGTCGCAAGGTATCTATCGTCGTTGGTGATTTCTTCCTTATTATTGGCGTCATTTTGCAGACTGCCTCCATCAACAGTACGTCAACTGATCTAAAGTTTAGTCCTGGTTCACTGTCTCATTGCTAACCTACCACAGTTGTCATGTTCGTTCTCTCACGCGTAGTCCTCGGCTTTGGTATCCCATTTGCAATCAACGGTGCTACCCAGCTTGTTGCAGAACTTTCCTATCCACATGAGCGACCAGTTATCTCCAGTTTGATGAACGAGAGTTTTTACGCAGGTGCTATCCTTGCCGCCGGTGTCACTCTTGCTAGCTATAGTATCCCCAGTACATGGGCCTGGCGTGTTCCTTCGCTCCTTCAAGTTATTCCCGCTGGTTTCTCTCTTATATTTGTTTGGTTCATTCCTGAAAGTCCTCGATTCCTCGTTTCGCGTGACCGATCCGAAGAAGCTTTACAGGTCTTAATCAAGTACCATGCTGAAGGAGATGCTGATAGTGCATTTGTGAAAGCTGAATTCGAGGAAATCTATGACACAATTCGTCAAGAGGTTGAAGGCTCGCGTCTTCATTGGAGAGAACTCTTTCAAACTCCAGGAAATCGTCATCGTGTGTGGATTGGTGCCACTCTTGGTCTGTTTGCTCAGTGGTCTGGAAATGGTCTTGTGTCGTATTACCTGTCACTTATTCTCAACTCAGTCGGAATTACCGAAGTTCGTGATCAGCAGAGTACGTACATGACAATGTTATCTCATGACTTCCTTCCTATAAGCGAGGCAGTTTAAGAACTGTACTAACATCTACCCATAGAAATTAACCTTGGTCTTATGAGTTGGAATCTTATAACTGGTGTTATCAGTGCATACTCTTCGAAATACACACCCCGTCGTGTCCAATTCCTGTTATCTTTTGGAGGTATGACAACAGTATTTGTTGCGTGGACAATTGCGTCAGCAAACTTCACCCAGACCGGCAACGAGGCTGCTGCACGAGCCGTGGTTGCACTTGTTTTCTTGTACTATGTGTTTTACAATTGCGGCATGTGCTTGATATATCTTTATCTCCCCGAAGTTTTCCCCTTTCTCCATCGTGCCAAGGGTATCGCAATCAGTCAACTTTTCACCCGTGCTGGTAATGCATTCAATCAGTTAGTCAATCCTATTGGTCTCGGAGCCCTCGGATGGAAATATTACATCGTTTATGACGTTTGGATCGCAATAGAAACCGGAATTGTCTTTTTCTCATACCCTGAGACTAGAGGCCCCACACTTGAAGAACTCACGTATCTGTTTGAAGGCGGAGCAGCACCGGATAGAGACGGCGCGGCTGAGAAGGGTGCGAGCATCGGTGTACATGTCGAGACCAGCGGCAAAACGGAGTAATATGGTGGTCTTTGTTTATAGTTGCATAGATTGATAAAGTAGTATAGCTAATAAATGTTTCGCAGCGTGCACAGCTGCATGTCGATATATTTGTGCGTGCTCATGAGTGCAGTAGGCTGAAGTTGGCGCGTCGAATTTCGAAGAGTCTAAGGAAACCCTTAACTTCAATGGTTCGCGTAGTACAGTAATCGACCGCTGTGCTCCCCATCCTCCACAGACGCGTTTGTCATTGGTAGATTGGTGCATTATACATCCATGCGATTATGCACCTGTGCTAGCAAATAAGGTGGTTGATAAGCTGGTCGACGCAGGTCAGACAGATACGTAGTGCGGGGCAGTGTCTCATGCAGCGGAGGCGGACGGCAAACAAGACGGGCCGTTGATTCGATTTTTTTGACGATATTGTGCGGCGGTGATGTCAGTGAAACGCGGGGAAGCGCGTCAATCAGCCTGATGCCATCGCGGATCGTTGCGGAAGTGGAGCGGTCTGGATAATATCGGTGAATGTATGCTGGAGTCGAGCAGGCACAGTGCTGTCCGCAGATGATCCACAAATTGAGCGTGGTGCCCGCATTCTGCTCAAATCGCGAGCCCCGTCAATGCGCGGTTCTCATGACGCGTGGCTTCGCGTACCCAGAGCACCGACGACTGCAGCGCAGACTCATCGTGAGCTGTTTGTTGACCTGTTGCTGTTCTGCGCACTGAGTGCTGCTTATATAGCTTAAATGCGCCGACTCGTCCAGCGCCAGAACAGGCGACTGAGCAGTTCGCCCGTTCAGCTGTTCTGCGCGCCCCAGAGCTGCTGTGGCCGTGGCCGAGCTTGGCTGCGCCTGGGAAGCCCCGGTCTTGGCCTGCGGGGTTGCGCCCCAGGACCGTCCACGTGCAGCACCAGTCCATCGACGCCGAATTCATCCACTCTCGCCCTCTCACACTCTGACTCTCCGAGCAGCCTATTGTCCCTCTGGAGCACGCTCTGGCTCGCTCTGGCTCGCTTCCGCTCCTTGCCCCGTGTCTCACGGCTCCGGGCGCGAGACTGCGACTTGCAAGCACTCAATGGCGCTCCCCCACCAGGACTCGACTTAGTCGACTGTTTTCCCCAGGTTTCGCTCTGCAGCCTACAGCACACAGTCCTGTTTCGACCATGTGACGCGCACGCTCTTGGCCAGCTTATAAGCATCGCCAATCCGCCTGAACGGCCCGCTCGGCGACCGCCTCTGTTGTCCTGCGCGTCGCGTCCAATCTACAGATCACTTCGCCAGTGTAGCAGCTAAACTGAAGGTATGGACAAGGAAAACACCGACAAGGCGGGCGCTGTCAGCACTGCTGCTCTGCAGGATCAGTCTGATATCAGAGAAATTCTCGCACTCGACACTACACCATGGTACAAGAAGAAAAACTTACGCAAACTTTACCTTCTTCTCGTTCCATCTGCCCTCGGTGTTGAAATGACATCAGGTTACGATGGCAGTGTTCTCAATGGCTTACAAGCTGTCGTTCCCTGGCGTGAGTCTTTCGATAATCCTCATGGTGCAATTCTTGGTATTATGAGCGCCGCTTTCAACTTCGGTGCCGTCGGTGCTTTTCCATTCGTACCTTACGTGAGCGAGCGTTATGGCCGCAAGAAATCCATCATCGTCGGTAGCATCTTCCTTGTAATTGGTGTTGCTCTTCAAACTGCTGCTGTTAATAGTACGTATATACACTTGTCATTCTCCAACCATGTGTAAACATTAATACTAACCTATTCAGTCGTCATGTTTGTCATGGCCCGCGTTGTTCTCGGTTTTGGAATTCCTTTCGCAATCAACGGTGCCTCACAGTTAATCGCAGAGCTCACATATCCTCACGAACGGCCAGTTATATCTAGTTTATTCAACGAATGTTGGTATGTCGGAGCCATCTTAGCTGCAGGTGTGACATTAGGTACTTATTCTATTCCAAATTCCTGGGCGTGGCGTGTTCCTTCGCTTATGCAGGTCACTCCTGCTGCTTTCTCACTTACCTTTATTTGGTTTATCCCTGAAAGTCCTCGTTACCTTGTTGCTCGTGATCGTCCTCAAGAAGCTCTTGAAATCCTTGTCAAGTATCATGCAGAAGGAGATCCAGATAACGCATTTGTGAAAGCTGAGTTCGAAGAGATTTGTGACACAATTCGACAAGAGCTAGAAAGTTCTAAACATCGCTGGAAAGAATTATTTAACACTCGTGGAAATCGTCATCGAGTTTTCATTGGTGCCTCTTTAGGTCTTTTCGCTCAATGGTCTGGTAATGGTCTTGTTTCATACTATCTTTCTTTAATTCTCAATTCCGTTGGTATTGATCAAGTTCGTGATCAACAGAGTAAGTTCTGCCCCTCTTTACTTTTATTAATACCACAACTAACTTGAAACAGAAATCAACCTCGGTCTTATGTGCTGGAATCTTGTATCCGGTGTCCTCAGTGCCTATTCTTCCAAACATGTACCTCGTCGAATCCAATTTCTTGTATCTTTTGGTGGTATGACTGTCATGTTCGTGGCATGGACAATTGCTTCTGCAAACTTCACACAAACTGGAAACCATTCTGCCGCTATAGCTGTCGTCGCTTTGATTTTCCTTTATTACGCCTTATACAACTTTGGTATGTGTTTGACTTATTTATATATTCCAG
Source organism: Myxozyma kluyveri (assembly GCA_030568365.1). Classification (NCBI taxonomy): domain Eukaryota; kingdom Fungi; phylum Ascomycota; class Lipomycetes; order Lipomycetales; family Lipomycetaceae; genus Myxozyma; species Myxozyma kluyveri. Next base: position 143,274 of record JAJLTX010000007.1, on the reverse strand, counting down.
AAGTATTTCCATTCTTGCACCGTGCAAAAGGTATCGCAATTACTCAGCTGTTCACACGAGTGGCTTCTGCGTTCAATCAATTCGTCAATCCAATCGGCATATCAGCACTTGCATGGAAATATTATATTGTATATGATGTTTGGCTTGCGGTTGAAACTGTCACCATCTATTTCATGTACCCTGAAACAAGAGGTCCAACACTTGAGGAATTGACGTATCTATTTGAAGGTGGCGCACGTAATAGAGATACTGTACTTGAAAAAGGTGAAGGCGTTCATGTTGAACATACCGACAAGGATTAATATTAAAAATTTAGCAATCTACGTATGTTGATTTTACTTGAGTTCTTTTGCGATTGTAAAGTTATGTACTGTATTTTTGTTGTATGTATATGATTTATATATGTTAGGGTCGAACATATAACTTCGACTTATGGTGAATCCAAGTTATCACCGCGAGCATCAGAATATCGTAATACAGCTGAAGAGCATCACATCGGTCCATGCTTCCAGAGGCAATTAAACAAACATCATCAAATTACCAATCAAGCATCCGACATGTCTCCTATCAACCGATAATCTAATTTTGCACTGTCATGCCAAGCTGAACAGCTGCGTGTTAAGTGTTCGGCTCTGATTCGGCCCCACGTCCCCCGCAGACCCGCAGAATCTACAGTATATCTTAAACATCTTCCAGCCCTTGCCCAGCTTCAACGTCTTCGACCAGGCCAACAATGCACACCATCACTTGATCAAGTAATTTAGTCATCTCCTTCATCCGCACAGAGCGAGAAGTGTCAATCCTCAATTGAGGATTTGAGAAAATGGCTCAATTTATACGTCCGACTTTACTAAGGCCAATTGGCGCCGGTTTACGATTTCCACTTATACCGGCATTCCGAAATGCAAGTGTACCAATACATCGATCATCCGCGTTAATCAGAAATTATGCAAGCGAATCAAAGCCAGCTCGGCCTGCACCACCAGCAGGTCGAGCACCGCTTTTTTCACGCAAAGAAAATAGACGACAAGCACTTCGGTTATTATTAAGTTAGCTATTCACACTATTTATTATTTTACGAATCAAGTTATACTAATTCTTACTAGTTATCACTGTTTCTGTATCAGTCGGAACTATACTTGATCAATTCTTCACATATGATTTAAGAGAGCGTGCGATTAAAATTCTTTCACAAAAAGGGACTCTTAATAGTACAACTCCGTTAAGTTCACTCGAAAGTCCAGAATATGCAGATGCCGAAACTGCTGCAATTGCATATTCAGAGATCTCAAAAGCTTTAGGACTAAATAATACATCTGCTTCTGTTGATGACATTTCGACCCATGCTGATTCTCCTTGGATTTCTCATCATGCTGAGCCTAGTCAAGCTCCAAGTCTTGTTGTATATCCACAGTCAACCGAAGATGTATCAAAGATTATGAAAATATGTCATAAATATCGTGTCCCAGTTGTACCTTTCTCAGGTGGTACTTCGTTAGAAGGCCATTTCATTCAAACTAGATGTGGAGTTACAATTGATTTCCGTAACATGTCTGAAATTCTTACATTACATTCCGATGATCTTGATGTCGTTGTTCAACCTGGTGTTGGCTGGGAAAACCTGAATGCGTATCTTAAACCTCATGGATTCTTCTTTCCGCCTGATCCCGGTCCAGGTGCTGAAATCGGCGGTATGGTTGGTACAGGATGTTCGGGTACAAATGCAGCCAGATATGGTACGATGAGGGAATGGGTGATTTCATTAACAGTTGTTCTTGCTGATGGAACTATTATGAAAACACGACGACGACCACGAAAATCATCTGCAGGATATAATTTGACAAATTTAATCATTGGCAGTGAAGGTACGCTTGCAATTGTTACGGAAGCTACGCTTAAACTTGCAGTTATACCAGAAGAATTACGAGTTGCTGTTGCGACATTTCCAACTGTTCGTGAAGCAACTACAGCAGTTCAACAGCTTGTTCAAAAAAGTGTACCAGTTGCAGCAGTTGAATTACTTGATAAAGAAATGATGAAATGTATTAATGAAGCTGGTCAAACTGCTAGAACGTGGAAGGAAGCACCTACTCTATTTTTAAAATTTTCTGGTACAAGCTCAAGTGTTAAAGAACAAATTAAACAAACTAAAGCAGTTACGAAAAATAATGGAAGTACATCGTTTGATTTTGCACGTAGTGAAGCTGAAACTGATGAATTATGGGAAGCTCGTAAAGAAGCTCTATGGTCAACTATTGCGAAAGGAAAAGAAGGTGATACTTGTTGGACAACTGATGTAGCTGTACCTGTATCAAGATTATCTGAGATTGTTAGCTTGACAAGAGAAGATATGGATCAATCTGGATTATATGGTACAATCGTTGGACATGTTGGAGACGGAAATTTTCATGCATTTGTGATTTACAATAAGGATAATATGCATATTGCTGAAGGTATTGTTCATCGATTGGTTGAACGTGCTATTGCAATGGATGGCACATGTACCGGTGAACATGGAGTTGGAATGGTTAAACGTCCTTATTTGGAAACTGAGATGGGCGTCGAAGCTATTGATACAATGAGATCAATCAAGAAGGCTTTAGATCCATTATGTCTTTTAAATGCCGATAAGGTTAGTTTTATTTTTGACAGCATTACTGGATGCAAGGCTAACATTTACAGGTCATCAATATTGATCCCAAGGTTGAACTCAAGAAACTTAGCCAAGGAGGCTCTCATTAATTAACTGTTGTACATTTTTTGCGATTTTAATCACATTTATAATTCACCAAATTCTTCTTCTTCCTTCCGTTCTTCCTCTTTTTGTTCCTTCCATTGTACATAAGATTCCGGTGGTTTCATAGTCTGAGCTGATCCTAGCACATATCCATCATAGGCAACGCCATCATCTGCACTAGGCGGTGCATTTAGTTTCAATGCTTTTTCTGCGTCTCTTTCAGCAACAACAACATTTAATTTCGATTCCTCAAATTGTAATTCTTTTTCCTTTTGAACTGCCTCTCGTACACTTTGTATCCGACTATCTTCTCCTTCACCTTCATCATCTCTAGTATTTTTACCAATCTTTAAACTACTAAATGATTTCATAACCTGTGATACCTCCGCTTTCGATTCCACAGCACTTGTAGCTTTTTTACTCCTTTGATCTTCCTTCTCAACTCTTTTGTTCAAAATCTCATCAAGTAACGAAACATTCTTCTCCCACTCACCATCTCCATTTCTCAAATACGTAATATCCTTCCTTGCCCAAATAGCTTCTTCTGATAATTGTGTTTTATATACCATTGATGCTTGAAAGTGACGTTTCATGCAATATTTCTTAAGATATGAATCTGGTGATGTACTTGACAATCGTTGATCACTCTCTGGTGAATATTGGATTTGATAGTTTTCCTGATCACCCTGTAATAAATTATTAGTTCGAGATGTAGCTCGAAACACGCATTAAACATACAACTCTTCGTTTAGGAACATTTGGACATATTGGGTATCCACATGTATGTTCCACATTCCGTTCAATCACAATTTCATCATATAATTCTGGAGTCAAGAATCGTGCCTATTCTCACCATCAATACACATTCTTCCAACTAGATCTAACAGCCAACAGCAATACTCACAGCATATTTCAAAAACTCTTCATCAACCTGCTCAGTCATAAATTCAGCAAGCAATAAACTTAATGTATTTGCTTGTCGCACTGATAGTACACCTGGTGTAATGAATCGTCGAAGGATTGTTAATGAGAATCTCATTAATGGTGTCATAACGGCTGGTTGGCCGACGGCTGGACTTGTCGGACTATCGGGAGCGCTCATTGTGCAAATTATTAGCTATATCAATGTCATATCATAATATAATAGTGGAATGTCGTATATATTGCAGATATCTTCGAATAGTTTAGATCATCCGGCAGAGTTGATATCGTAGAAATGTGAGTATCGTAGATCCAGAGAAAGACAGAGACGCGCGGCTCAATAATTTTCTAATCAACTCTCAGCCCTGATATTGTATATATGCAAATATTCTATAAATTATAAATAATCGTAATATAAATCATCATGAGCACCGATAATTAACAATTGACTTTCCATGTACCGTACTGTAAAGATATGGTCACGCCTGCTGGAGTGCCGGAATTCTATCCGTTGCCGCTGTGAGCAAGCGGGCTGGCGTGCTGGCTTTTGGCACAACCCCAACCCGAATTTCAACTCCCAACGATCGCAAATCATCACGAGAGTGAAAAAAGTCTGTGTTCAGCTTTTGAATAGCATTGCTTCATACACAAGTGCTGGTTTAGTACAGATCCAAATAATACAAAATGATTATTCCTGTACGGTGCTTTTCTTGCGGCAAGGTATGTGTAAAAAAATAGATTCAAAAGTTTGATGAATGTGGGATTAATTTTTAATAGGTTGTTGGCGACAAATGGGAGACCTATTTGCAATATTTGCAAAATGATATTTCCGAAGGGTACGTTTTCAGGTCAAGTTTAGTAAATGTATTCGAGACCAAATATTAATATTCCATCTGACTATAGCGAAGCTTTGGATAAACTTGGCCTCAAACGATACTGCTGCCGTCGTATGATTGTATGTGATTCTTTTTTCAAGTTAGATTTATAATGCTTTCAACAACTAACATGAGTTAGCTTACTCACGTCGATTTAATCGAGAAACTTCTCCGTTACAACCCATTTGAGAAGAAGGAAACTTACTAAATGCATCAATTTTTTTAACTGATTCCTATACTGGTTATTGCGCAGGAAATATTTATGGTACAAATGTATTGTATGCAATAGTGATTCAAGTCGTCGCAAACACTGCGCAGGTATTCGGCATTGAAAAAAAAATAGAAAATATTCAAAATATGGCGTTTATTTTATTTATTGTATCATAGGTGTTTTTAATGTTAAATGCTCAAAATTATATTTACGAAAAGAAAATTAGCGTGCTGATCTGTGAGTTAACGATCTACTGGTACCTTATAAACTACGTACACAATTCACATTCAAAAAAAATCTGTATAACTATATAACTACAACCCAAACAATACTAAAACACAGATTTGGTATATTTTTGCAAGAAAGATTCAAATATGTAAAATAAAATAAAATCCCTTGCCTTATCAAAAGTCGTTTACCATTCATACTCTCCATTTCCTTTTCCGAAAATGTAATCCTTTCCGTTAACGTTTACAACTCCATCTTTAAAAAAACATTTCCATTTGTTCTTGGTTCTATTAACCTTATCGTATAAGCACAGCATTAACATTCCTGAATCTTCACTATCTTCATCATCTTGTGAGTTAATATCATCGTCTGAATCATCAAGGTCTGAGTTAATGGCATCTGAGTCATTATCAATAACCTTACGTTGACCAGTTCCACCACCAGTTCCTAATCCCATCTCGTCGTCATCGTCGTCTTCATCGTCATCGTCAGATTCAGAGTCAAGTGCCCCATCGACTTGTCCTGATGATAATGTGAAGGTTAACTGCTGTGTCTTGCGGTCCCGCTTGATTGTTATTTGCGCGGGTTGCGCAGTTGTGTCATTATTAGACAAACCTGTAACTGCTTGGTTGTTTCTTTGAGCATGTCGTAAAATGTGAAGCTCGACAAGTCGATCGGCATCGGCAGTTGAGAGTTCTGGTACTTCACTCACTTCATCTGCGGCGCCATCAACCTGTGCAATCCGTCCTCCTCCGGGTAAAATCAATCCACCCAACGAAGACATGTTTCCATTATTATCTCCTGATTGATTACCATTCATTTGTGAACCGTTATTGATTCCAGCTTGCTTCATCACTCCTTTAATACTCTCATCAACCACATTTGCTGGCACTCGCTCATCTCGAGATGCAAAGTCTTGAATATGCTGCGCGGCACGCATGGCTGCCATATGGGCATTGGAATATTGAGGTTGCAAACCATTGGAGTATAAGGAAGATGATGGTGATGGAGCTTCATATTTGATACCCGATGGATCCATTGAACCATGAGCCAGATTAAGCGCAGCTTCATCCAAAATATCGTCTTTTTGTTCAAGAGGTTCAGGGTCCCATGGGAATTTTGCAACCCCTGACAGCGACAAACGATCTTGCCAAATCAGTTGCAGCTCGCGCAAAGTTGTCTCGTCGACGCCGGCATCTTCGAAATCAAGACGTGAGGAGTTGATCACTTCGTCGATGATCTCTCGATAAACGTCTCCCTATAGATTAATTAGTTAAAGTGGTTTCTTCAGGTATAATAGGTTACAATCATGTATATAATGTAGCATACCACAAGGTTGTTCGACATGGTGCGTCACAAGCCTTAGAAGTGTGGAAACCTGCACAGGTCGATAGTCGAGAATCAGTCCGTCTCTCGACGTATCAGGGACTGCGGAGAAAATCGACCCACTCCGTACACCAAGTAGTCCCCGTATTTTCTTTGGAAGAGGACTCAGTGAGACCTTTCGACGACAAATGATCCAATAAATCACTGTCTAAGAAAGCGAAATGAGCTGTAATGGTGTGCTTTGGAAAATAATGCTTGCCGGATGCCTTTTATAGGAAGGGACTTTAGTGGGGAGAGAGGTGGCGAAGACGATCCCGCCAGCTGACGGGTCACGTGTCCAATCACGTGCGAATGAATCCTTAGCGCACACGCTGTCAAGGGGATTGTGTCGATATTGAATTGGACACTGTTGGAACAAAAGTTGGTCTCGTGTCCGCAGCGGCGTCGTTAAGGCCAGATCATCCTTAAGCGGTCCGACGAACAGCTCTGGTTTTTGACTGGTAAGTCTTGTGTGAGTCGGTCAATTGCTTTCTGGCAATTGTCTGTCGACTGATTGAACGTTTTGAAGTTAAGTTCATGGGCTCAAATATACTGGGCTTTGAACTTCGCATGTTCAATTAAGACGCCAACTGCGATTAAGACGAACAGTTCCCAAGTTCACTCGCCTGCCTCGATCTGGATCGCGACGAGTCAACACCACCGATTGAGTGGATTCAAAAGGAGTTGAGCCAAACAGTAGGATTAAGGATTTATTGTTCTAGCTACTGCAGCATTGGTGACGTGTACCATCAGATAACAGCACGTTCGCATACTGCAGGGGCACTGCATGGACTACTCGAGCTATGTCGCAACGGATACATCGGCTATGTATGATTTGATTTTGTTTGATCGCTAAATGATTTTTTATTAACTTTTCAAGATTTTATACTGGCACTATGCGTACTGCTTATCGGAATATGTACGGATAGTGCTAGCGCAGAACAGATGGTGCTTGATCAGGCCGTGGTCGACGAACAACAAGATAACGAGGAGATAACAAGTTCTCAAAGCAGTAGTATAGGAGGAGAAAAGATAATTGAACACAGTACTATTTCTTCGTCACTTCCAGATGCAACAACAGCGGCGCCAAGTGTGAAGACAGATCCACCTTCAGAGGTGGTTGAAGAAGTTGATGAATTAGACAACGAGGAAACATATACTATCACATTTGATCTTACAGGCGATTCTGGTTCATTATGGGATGATGATATTGCGCAGGCAGTTTTTCCTGCTGGGTTTGTAATGTCTGAAATGCCTAGTCCGTCATTCGGGGCTCCTTCGTCAGCAGCAAGTCCAGCTGAGGCTGGCGATGTTGAGGCGGATGAGATGCAGATCAAAGTAAGCCAAGCAATTCAGACACTCAAAGATATTCATCGTAGAGCTAGAAAAGGATCTTACTCGGGTGTTGATACAGATGATGGACTTCAAAATGTGCTGGGATTGTTACATAATGCATTTTTTGGTGCCCTGGACTTTTTGTATGCAGAATCTTATGAGGATGATGAGGCGTATTTCGAGGAGAAACGAGGTGGATCAGCGCAGACCATAAGGGCTGAGGAAGACGACGGTGATCATGATGACGACGATGACTCTGCGGAGAATTCTGCGTCTGATTTTTCTAAAGGCTCTATTGAAGATGCTGAGCCGTCTAGTCCACCAATCACATCTGCTGAGTCTGGCGCCAACACAACTTTCCGGGCAGGCTATAAAGAAGCGGTTCATATTCTTGAAGAAGGTGCTGAGGCAGGTAATTCGGACGCGTTGTATATATTAGGAGATATGAATTTCTACGGTAATTTCTCCTCCGCGCGAAACTACTCGGCCGCAATGAGATATTATGAGAAGTTGTCACAGAATTCTGGAAATGCATCGGCTCAAAGTATGTTGGGATTCATGTACGCTACAGGAATGTTTGGAGATGTCCCTCGAGATCAATCACGGTCACTTTTATATCACACATTCGCAGCACTTGGTGGAGATATAAGGTCTGAAATGACTCTTGCGTATAGATATAATTCTGGTATAGCGACACCACGGAATTGTGAGCGTGCAGTTTATTTCTATAAAAGGGTCGCTGATCGAGCTATGGAATACTGGCGCAGCGGTCCGCCAGGAGGTCGGACGCTCGATAGACATACTAGCAAGCTTGCAGATGACCAGGGAGGAGTTTTTGGCGAAGGTGCGAGCGTCAGTTCTGCAGGAATTAATTCCCGAAAGAGATTCTCGCCAGCATCCGATTCGGCTTCGCTTGATGATGTACTGGAGTACCTGAGATATATGGCGGAGAAATCGAACATTGCCGCACAGTATTCTCTTGCACGGCTGTATTACGACGGCACTCGAGCATTACGACGTGATTATGGTGATGCATTGCGATATTTCAGACGTGTTGCTAAACAATGCTGGAATAAGGACGGAACGCTTGTTTCGAGTGTCACAAAGTCTACACAGTCTTATTGTGGTAAAGCTGCTGGGTACTTAGGTCGCATGTATTTACGAGGAGAAGGCACTCATGCAGACCATGAGAAGGCACTTGAATGGTATAGCAAGGGTATCGAGGTTAATGATGCAGCATCTCTGAATGGTTATGGATACATGCTACTTCAAGGTTTAGGTAGTTTGGAGGAAGACACAGTGAAGGCGTCTGAGCATTTCCGTGCTGCCGCTGATCAAGATTTCGGACCAGCTCAGGTCAATATTGGAAAATTATTATTAGAACAGGGAGCCGTTGCTGTTGCTACTCAATATTTCGAATTAGCCTCACGACATGGTCATATTGAGGCATTTTACTATCTTGCTGAAACACACAATCGTGCTGGTCAGGAACGTTCATGCGGCATGGCATCTGTATATTATAAGATTGTTGCGGAGAAGGTTGAGGAATTACAATGTCCTCTTGCATGGGCCAATGAACGGTATGAAGTTGGCGATTATGAGTCAGCTCTTGTTGGATTTATGATGGCAGCTGAGCAAGGTTATGAGAGCGCACAAGCCAATGTTGCGTATTTGCTTGATCAGGATAAATCCGCAATTGATTTGACTAAATCTGTTGATTGGGTCTCAAGTTTATTTGCTAGCAAGAAAACTGAAAAAGAAGTTGCTGATGAAAAGAGAATTGCTGAGTTAGACCATTTCATCGACGAAGTTGCTTTGATTTATTGGACCCGAGCTTCTAAACAGGCTAATATTGATGCAACTGTCAAGATGGGTGATTATTATCTCAAAGGAATTGGATGCGAACAAGATAACGAAAAGGCTGCTGCATGCTACCAAGCAGCGGCAGAATATCAGCAATCTGCACTGGCGTTATGGAATTTGGGATGGATGCATGAAAATGGACTTGGAGTTGAACAAGATTTTCATCTCGCGAAACGGTTTTACGATCTTGCGTTAACCACTAATTCAGAAGCATATTTACCTGTTACTCTTGCATTATATCGACTGCGGCTCAGAAGTTTCTGGAATTCATTGACTGGCGGTAGTATTAATGGGATAGGTGTTGAAGATGGTAGTAATAAAAGTGATAGCTGGGATGATGATGGTAGTGAAGATTCCGCACGTGATGGAAATGGAGGTGGAGGTGATTCAAGTAGTTCAACATCACATAGATTGTCATTTAAAGAATTCTGGAAAAAATGGTGGGATAAAATGAATGAAGATGATTACGATGATGAACAAGTTGATGGTGAAGATGATGAGGGTCCTGAAAGGGCTGGTTTAGATGAAAGCGGTGGAAATTATCAGCTATAGCTTTTGAGCTATAGCTTTTGAGTGAGCTGGTTGTATTGATCATTTGATTTATTTGCGCGTTTTTTTTTATCATTAGTTTTGTGTTTTCGTTGGTTCTGGCATATCATTACATTCATTAATAGCCCATGTATATCGTATTGCAAGTAACATGCACTATCTCGACGTTACAACTCGTCATAGTACAGCAAAGTAATTTTATTTTTTCCTTTATCATAGCAATACTCCACCGTAAAATAACAAGACAAGCCAACAATAATTTAAACTCATTTCTCTTGAGAATACTCAACCATTGCCGTATCTCCCTTCTCACCGTCAATATCCTCCGGTGGTTGTCCGTCAAAAATATACGCAAGCTCTTCAAGAGTTGGTCCTTTTGTCTCTGGATAAAAGAAGTATATAGTGGCAGTCTCAACAGCAAGCCAGGCATCATATACAATATAATATTTCCAAGATAAGGCATCAAGTCCGATTGGGTTGACAAATTGACTGAATGCAGTTCCACCGCGAGAGAAAAATTGAGTAATTGCAATACCCTTTGCACGAGTGATGAAAGGGAAGACCTCAGTGATATAAATATATGTGAGTGGCATCATGGTATTATAAGCAGCGTAGTATAAGAAGATAAGAGCCACAACTGCCTTGGCTGCGCTTTGGTTACCAGACTGAGAGTATGTTGCAGAAGCGGCTGTCCATGCGACATAGAGAACAGTTTGAGCAATGAAAGACCCAAGATACTGAACACGCCGACGAAGATATTTTGCCCAGAAGGCACCATTGACACCGGTTACTAAGTTAGCACATTGAAGGCCAAGATTAATCTCTGTACATAGTTAGCACATTGATTCAGCAAGACTTATCAAAATAGGAAAACTCACTCTGCTGGTCACGAACGTCAGTAATACCGACAGTGATGAGCACGCGAGACAAGTAATATGACACAAGATTATTTCCTGACCACTGCGAGAACAGACCGACACACAAAGCAATAAACGAACGATGGCGATTGCCCTTTGTCTTAACTAGTTCAACCCAACGACGTTTATTTTGTTCAATCTCCTGTCGAATCGTGGTGCAAATTTCTTCAAATTCAGCTTTGACAAACGCATTATCTGCATCACCTTCTGCATGGTATTCGATTAGAATCTTCAATGCTTCCTCGGTTCGGTCACGGGAAATTAAGAAACGTGGAGATTCGGGTACAAACCAGATGAAGCAAATTGACAGACCAGCTGGGATGATTTGTAGAAGAGAAGGAATTCGCCAGGCCCAATTGTTAGGAATATTGTAGGTGCCAAATGTGACCGCTGCAGCAATAATTGATCCAAAATACCATGTCTCATTGAATAAACCTGTAATAACTGCACGTTCGTTCGGATATGCCAACTCGGCTAAAAGCTGTGACGCACCACCAACAACGAATGGGATACCTGCACCCAGAATGATTCGAGAAACAACGAACATGACAACTGTAATTGGTCAATACTGCACAAGAAAATTACAGACGCAAAATTATAGACACAAAATGACTTACTATCGACTGATGCGGTCTGTATGGCAACTCCAATAGCAAGAATAATATTGCCAAAAATGATTGAAACCTTGCGACCGTAACGCTCACTGATGTATGGAGCAAAGGGTAATCCGATGACGGCACCGATGGAAAAAGAGGCGCTCATTACACCGAGAATGGCTCCTGCCGGGTTGTTAAAGTAGTCGCGCCAGGGAATAACTGCTTGAAGGCCATTCAGGACGCTGCCATCGTATCCAGAGGTCATCTCAACGCCGAGAGCAGCAGGAACAAGAAAAAAATAGAGTCTGCGTAAGTTTGGCTTCTTGTACCATGGTGTTGCGTCCATTGCCAAGTAAGCACCGATATCAAATGGACCATCTTCAGGTTCGTATGAAGCACTGTCCGTGGACAATTTTGTTGCTGCTACTTTGTCCATGACTGTCTTATGTTATCAAAGAATAGCGGAGCGTAAAGTTGAGACGTGACCAGTGTTGAGGTACTATAATTGAGGAGCAGCTGGGTATCGACGTGATCTAATAACAGCGCTTGGGCGGGGTCGCGGGGAAAAAGCTGGGGCACCTAAGAAACCTGGAGCAGTGCTCGCATGTCATCGTGGATCAGCAGTGCGGGGACGTGTATGTGTATGATAGCAGATATGGGCGCGTGACGCTGACGGAGGCTAATATGTCTGCGGAAAGACGGTCACGGAGCGCCAATTAGCCGACGCGGCTCTCGTGCTCACTGCTCAGGAACAAACAGACGCGCGCCTCGTCTTGACATCTGAGGGAGTGTTTGAGCTGCGAAGTCATTAGCCCATTAGCCGCAGTGACGAGACTGTCTGGGAGCTGTGCACTGTATGGCGTTGGGAGTTCGCGTCTGCGCCGACCAGTCTGCCCCGCAAGGCCGCAACCGCCAAAATCTACCCCACATTGTGGCGTCTTGCGCCTTGTCAGTAAGGATTAGTATAACCGCAATTAACGCGTTCGCTGGGAGCGCAGTGGCTATATTATGCAATTGCCCTGAACTGCTGCAGTGGGAATTATAGAAGACGCTTGCCGGCTTGCCGCGGCGTGCGCTCGGTCAGTGTAGTCCGCAGAGCAGACAAGAAAAGGGGATAAGTCCGGCGGCGGCAAAGTCAGACAAGACCAGTCTCTGGCCCCTGCCGTGCCCATACTGTCTCGCTCCGCAGCTGTTGGGAGCGGGATACGAAGCTTGCCCGTCTCAGCCAAGAGAACAGTCGGTCTTGTCGAGCGCTGCCGTGTCCACATCTCGAGGTCCTGAGCACTGCACACGAGTTGTCGCAGCCACTGCATGGCAGCGGGGATGATGTCGATCAGAGTCCCGCAGCCCAGTGCCTGAACGACTTCGCGGTCGTTTCCGCGGGGTGAGCCGCACGCATGAAACTTGAGTGTGGTGCTTCCTCTTCAGGCAATCGCGGGGTATGCCGGCCGACTTTGCTGCCCATATTGGTAACATATCGGCTAATATCCTCCGTCGGTGCTCTGGTATTCGCCTGATCATGTTCTCGTCCCTGCACGCAAGCGGCACGACTGCAGACTCCTTACAAATAACGCTAGTATATCCAACTGCTGTACATATATCCAAGCATCCAGCCAGCAACTGGCAGTTACCAAGCGCGTAAAATCCGCGGATGTCACTATACTTTTGCCTCAATATGTCGCTATTAACCAGCTCGCAGATATCGGATATTAACTCTTCTCTCACAGACCCGCAGCACTCTTTATATATTGGTATTCTAACAGCCTCGCGTCACTGCTGGATAATTTCTCTGGTACAATAGCAAAACCTCTGCGTCTGTATTACCTCTAAGCTTGCCAAGAGCATGAATACATCCAATTTTGAATTGCTATACTTTTTGCAAAATCGTAACGATCAGAGATAAAATAATTATATTTTGTGTCACAGCCTAAAGCTCTAACTTGTACACATTTTGCTGCTTTTGAGAATTCTAATCTTGATGGTGCATAATGGTTTATTGAATTGTTATTAAATTGATTATTGCGGCTTCCCGACGTGAGTTTGTGCGTCGACACGCGCGGTCAGGTCTCGAATGACTGCTCGTGTAAATAAACCATTATCCAATATCCTTAAAATATTCAAAAGTAGATCCGATTGAGCTATCGGTTTCTGCGATGGTGCCGAAGTAGCCCGAGGCTTGTTGGATTGATAATTTTTTACTATTATTCTTTACATCCGCTTAGGATTGCTGAGCGGCATCTTGCCGTATCCGCTCTCTCTCAATCAAAATATATCCGGAGTCCTCTATACAGTATATAAGTCGATAATACCGCGTGGATACGAGTGATATTTGATTGGTCGCGTAGGCTGAACAGTACTCGGCGCGTGAATAAGACCAAGTCGACGCGCCTGTGGTTGGAGGATGAGTTGTGTCCGGGTAACTCGTTGCACGTTCAGAATCTGAGAAGTTACCCTGTCTTCCAAATCTTGGAGCCGCATCGCATCTTGTTCCGACAGAAACCTTATTCGCTTTTGAATGCGCCACTGCTCTGGATGCGATGAGCTCTGAACTGTTCGTGATGGCGTTGCTTCAGTGAGAAATCACTAATTATTACAGCGCATCGGCCAATAATTTGTTTATCTTCGTATAGTAAATGGAAACATAATGTACGAGCAGATCATTCCCAGCGCCAAGTCAACATACGATGGTGCATTGCCATGGCAACCAGGAGGCGAGTGATTTGAGGTAAATAAGTAAACAACTCCCGACAGGAAACGGCGCCAAAACAGCGCCGCACGGCTCTAAATGAATGGGGCGCGGCGCGCCATTGTGTAATTGTTTTTTCTGCAATGTCGCAGATTAGCTGCAGATCGCCTGCGCGCGCAACTGTCGTCCCAACGCTGGAGATATTCCAGATGCGCGGACCCTGCATCTGCATGCTATATTCCCTATTCTTGCACAGTTGCCACTGATTCAATTCCTCACCTCTTGCATCAGTACAGTTTGCTCTTGATTCTCTTTTGACCTTTGGACGCTGCGCGAGCAAAAACACGATGCTTGTTCTTGCTCGCCGGTTCGGCGCAGTATTTTTTCTCTTCATTGCAGCTCTGTTGATCTCATCAACCGTGCATGCAAATCCAACAGCGGAGGACATTGATACATACATCGTCTTGCATCATCCAGACACTTCATCGACTGCGAAGCAGTTTCATCGCAACTGGGTGCAGCGTGAGCACGTTCGATCTCGGCAGGGTATTCCTCAAAAGTCGCCGGGCGCAGGCCACCTTCATGCTCGATCTGCAGCAGCTTGGTTTGATGGAGGTATTTTACATGATATCAAATTAGAAAAGTACGGAGGTGTACATGGATATATCGGCTCATTTACGCCTACAGTTGCCAACCGAATTGGTTCGCACCCTGATGTGCTGTCGATTGAGAAGGATACAAAGGAGACACTTGCGCATGTCGACACTCAACTAAATGCACCATGGGGTATTTCACGGCTCTCAACTCGTGAACCAGTCTACCAAGATTCTGCACGATATACATTCCGATACGATGCTCGTGCTGGAGAAAACTCGACAATCTATGTTTTAGATACTGGTGTTGACGTTGACCATTTGGATTTCCGGCCGTCTCGTGCTACTTGGGGAGTAAACTTTGTTGACGACAGTAATTCGGATGAGAATGGACATGGAACCCATGTTTCTGGAATTATTGCAGGAAAGATGTACGGTGTGGCTAAGAAGGCTAATGTGATTGCCGTGAAAGTGTTTGATGCCAGTGGTAATGGGTCAGTTTCCGGTTTCATTCGTGCGGTTGAGTGGGTTATTGTACAGCATGAGGCTGCTGGTCCAAATGCACATACAATCATCAATTATGCTGCCAGTGGCGAGGTCTCAGATGCGCGAACAGCTGTGGTTAACGCAGTGCTGGCAAGTGGCATTGTCCTGGTCACAGCAGCAGGAAATGGTGGAGACGATGCTTGCAGTGTTGGTCCTGCGAATGCGAATCAGCCAATTGCAACAAGCGGAGCAATGCTTGTTGTTGGTGCAACAGATTCCACTGATTCGGTTGCAAAATACAGCAATTTTGGCCCATGTGTCAATATTTTTGCTCCCGGTACAGGTATCCGTTCGGCGTACCCGTTAGATCTTGCCGATGGCCGTGGAAGCAGAGTCTTAAGTGGAACTTCAATGTCTGCTGCTCATGTTTCAGGGGTCGTGGCGACTCTGTGGACTGGAATGCCAAATTGGCCAGCTAATCAGGTCGCTCAGAGTGTTGCAAGAATTAATAAAAATGTCGTTAATGGAGATATTGAAGGTGCTCAAAATGCATTTGCATATGGCCTTGCTGAGGAATTACAAATGTTCTAGACATGTTTGGGATAACATGAAAGCTGTATATAACTTGTTCGTTTTGGATACTAAAGAGTGAGGAATTGGACTGGGGCTTGGAACTGAATTTAATGATGTATTATAGCGTGTATTGCGTGATAATTTACTTATAGACATGCGCATCGATCAATCACAGTAATATTAAAATTTATGTACATTCAACAAATCAGAAACTGCATTAACATGCCAAACTATATGCTGACCTCGCAGATAATATGTATTATTAACGGTTTTCTGTCAAAATGTCGACAACCGTGATACCATCCTTCACATCTATACGTGACCAACCCTTAATCTTGCCAGCTGCAATCAAGTATCCTTCCGAGACACTCTCTTCAGGATGATCCTTTGATTGTTCGTGTGATTTTGTACGAACAAGCCCTTCAGTAGATTTTTCTGTAACTTCAAAGGTTTTAAATCCTTGATTTTCTATATGTTCCACACAAGCCATGACATTCATTGTCATTACAGCTGCTTGGTTTTCAAAAGTGCACTCTTTTAATTTGAATGCATGTTTAGTGAATCCTGGGAAAAGAAGAGAGAAGTCACTTTGCGAATGATGTACTGAAGGTTTTGTTAAGAATAGTTCATGTTTAAGTTGTGGTGACCTTATGGCTTCTGGAACACATGAATTTGTCAATAATTGATGAACAAGTGACATATTTGAAGGCCAGTTATAGAATGATTCTGACATGATTGAAATGACTGGGACGGTAAGTGGAATTCCCATTGTTTGGTAGATAGGCAGACACCATGGATCCAGTAACAATAATGTAGGTGACTTATGCGGTCGCATGAATAAATCTGACCTATCAATCTCTGGTTCTGGAATTAAAGATGGTTTCGCCTCTTCGCCAGTGTTGTTTGACTTGACAGCGTCTGTCTCGCATTCGTGCAAAAACTCAATATGGTGATGAACACCTTTCACCAAAGTAACCATGGTTGCAGCTCCGAAACTATGTCCTGAGTATATAACTTTCTCCACATCTTGGTCCACATAATCCCAATTGAAATCAATGGCATCTTCCTTTGTTGGGGCATTGGGCACAAGATCAATTTTATTTTCCAGCATCACCTTGACGATTGATACAATCTCACGAATACGTTGCGCAAGTTGGTATGTGCGGAGAATACGTGCCGCTTCGTTGACTTCCATCATACGTGTATAACCAAGTTCACGACGCTTGAATCCCTCAGCAGAGAGATCACGAATAAACGTCACCGGAGCAGACATATCGCGATGTTCAGGAGCAACAAGAATAAATCCATGAGAAGCTAATGAACCACAAAATTGAGAGTAAGCATTTCTAGTACCGCCGAGGCCGTGTGAAAATATTACAAGGGGCCATTTGTGTCCTTCCGGTGGTTGCAGAAGGGGCACGTGGCTCACTGCAGGAAGAACTGTTCGTTGAACAAAAGGAACATGAGCCATTATGCTCGCGATTGTAGAAGATTGGCCTAAAAACTTGACAAATCCTGTATTTGAAGATTCATTAGCGTTAGTCTCAGGCATTCCAATGGCAGCAAATATGGTTCACTTACCTTTAACGTACTCAGCACTATCATTGGTAAACCATAAAGGGTGCTCGGCCTTCTGGCCATTTTTCAGCTCAGCACCGGGATAAAATACACGAAACTGAAGAGTCTCCACTGAAGTTCCGATCGCTTCGTAAACTTTGGGCCATGGCGTGGCAACTTCGACGTCCACAGTTCCGACCAGGAACTTCCCGGTGTATGAAGGCAATCTCGGCACCAAATTCGGAATCATGATGTAGATTTGGTAAGAGCTCGCGTGACCTGCAGTATCTTTGACACGATTCAATATCGCCGTCTATCACAAATGAGAGCTACTAGCAAGCAGCTACCTCAATACCTCAATGAAGGACCAATGGCAAGTGATAATGAATCTTAGATGCAAAACTTGAACTGGAGTGAGCCGAGGCCCAAGGCTGGACAAGTCGTTGGGACAATTTTGTGTGCTGTCTCGGCCTTTCGGACTTGCACAATTGGAATCCGCTTACAAGTTGGAGATTTGTACTGTATACTATACTAGTGTTCGTCAGCCGGCACTACAGAACTGAACAAGAATCCATCTACAATTCATCATTGGTCTGTACAATTCATCATTGGTCTGCAATTTATCTTCACATTGATGTTAAACTACATGTACTTTACCAAGATACGCCTACATTCAGAATTATGCATATAGTCTATTGCTTGATTGCTGATGTGGTGTTGTCTATAAACCCAAAACTCGAGCTTCTCCGGTTTACATGCACATCGAGATGTAGTACTCGGCACCCATGACACCCTTCTCGTTACGAACAAATCGGCCCTTGCCAATCAAAAATTTGTTGTTAACCCATCCTTCCTTGGGAGCGTCAGTCTCAATCTCAGGCTTGATGAAGAACTCAGTCTCACCAAATTCCATGTGTGAACCAGTACCATCGAAAATGGCGTTCATGGCAGGAGTTGGCTTGGTATATCCCTCGTAGTGAATGTAGACGCCATGTCCATCTTCAGTCTCTGCGCGGAGACGAACATCGAGAGTCAAGACGTTGTCGGGAGTAAGGAAGAGCCAGTTGGTACCGGAGGTAATTTTGATGTTGAATGGGTAGTGGTCATCAGTTGACTCGCAGTATCCCTCGTGGATCTGAACAAAAACTAATCGAAACAAAAGAGTTAGTAGGGTACATCTAGCTAAAATTGTAGCAACCCAAAGAGCAATCAATTGCGTCCACTTACTTCTCTTTCCGGGACGACCGCTATCGTAGGTGCTAACGAGCTCGCTGTTCTCAGCGTTGATGTAGAGGTGGAAGACCGGCTTGAAAATGGGGTACGAAGTCATTATGAGATTTTTATCTTAAACGAAACGTAAAAATAGAGCCAAAAGATTGAATATTTACTATGGCGGTTTGAAACGATGTAGACAATTGACTATTTCGGGAAAAGTGATTGTGGACGGTCCCGATGTGAACTGCGAGCAAGCTGTGGCTTATCGATCGATGACGGCAGAGAATATTTTGGGTCATATCGTCATGCCATTTGGTGCTATACACACCATGATAACGCAGAAAAGATCCGACACAGCTTGAACAGTGTTAAGATTGGTCTACACGCCAACAACGCACCGCAAAAGCAACTAGAAGGAAATTATTACTACAGAGACTACATTCTTCCAGTGAGTTATCTATCACAAATCACATTGAATCTGTCTCAATTGAAGGGATTGCCCTTTGATACTACTTTGTTCTGAGTCTGGCACAAGACGGTGCGGCGTATGCGGCGCGCAAATTTGCCTGTGGGAGCTTTGCGCGTCAAAATTTTTTTGTTCCCAACTTCGTGAAGGCTTCCCAGTGAGAACTGCTCCAACTTGTTTTTGATTCGGCAGTGCAGCTTCGGTTATTATACGAAGCGGTACCGTAAATATATTCAAAAATGGTTGCGGAGGTTAAATCTGCAAGCTCGAAGCGTTCGCGCTCAAAGGCGGACAAGCGGACGAAATGGAAGACGTCGCTTCCTCAGGGCGGTTCGCTCGTTGGATTAGCGCCTGTGTTCTCGGATAATAAGAAGTAAGTAGTGCCAGCTGTTTGCTGTGATAACTGGTTGCTTATATGCGTATAGATTTGTTGCTATCCTCACTTCACTCGAGGCTCGACTATACAGCGTCCCAAGTCGACAGTGCGTCGCTAGAGTTCACATTGACGAGGCATATTTCGCAGTTGATATGATCCTTGATCGATCAGCAGCGACAACAGAGGAGGGTTTTCCAAAGATTTGGATTGCTAAACGAAATGGTGTTTTACATTCTATAGATTGGAAATCCAATGAAGCGACTCGATTCGTGAATCTGAGTACAAATCAGCTCACGAGAGTGCATAAGATCATCAATGTCCTCAGTGATGGTACTGAATTCGTTCTCGCTACCTCTGAGGCCAAGAAAGATTCATGTGAGTTTTCATATCGGCATTATCATCCATTGGCTTAGAGTCAGTTCACTAATGAATATACCAGACATTTCTGTGGTCAAGGTCGGACTTGCGACACCAACGGAGAGACGGACTTTGCTAACAATTCCCCGCACCTACTTATTTACGATATCACCATCACGGGAATTTATTGCTGCTGCAGCTGTTCAGAAGACTCGCAGAGGCACTTCAGAAGGTGTAATCATTGGAAAATTTGCTGATATAACTAAATGTGACGTCATGTATACTTCATCTATTTTACGATCTCGAGTTTCTTCTACAGTGGCCGTCAGCGATCAAGGATATGTGGCCATTGGTGGTGATAATGGTGTAATTGATTTATATTACCCTACGGACCCCACTGAAGAGATTCCAATGGCATATGATGCTGATCAGAGCAAATCACAAAAACTTAGAATTCTGAGATGGCATTTGGATCCTGTTCGAGCTATTGCTTTTTCATTGGATGGAAGTTACCTGCTCTCAGGAGGAAACGAAAAAGTACTCGTCTTCTGGCAGCTCGAGACCGGAAATACTCAATTTTTACCTCGATTACCGGGTCCAATCACAAACATCGTGATAGATAAGTCATCAGCCACATATGCACTTTCGTTAGGAAATAATTACGACGATATCGTTGTATTTTTTGCTACCGATCTCGATGCCAGACTTCAAGTCTCAGGCTTGAAGGCAGTCTACGATAATTTGCCTCCTCTTTCTATTGCCAGAACCAGCCTGCTATCAAACGGTTTGCTTACGTCTTCTAGCTTAAGACTGTTTGATCTGACCAAAGCAAGCTTGGAGTCGCGATCACAAATCGCTCAAATGGTTGGAAGTGGTCCCTCAGCAGTGCCAAGTTTCTCAGTCTTGCCATCATTAGTCCACCAGAGAATATCAAGAGATCCCTCTGTAGCACAATCCGCAAGCGCCATTCACTGGTACTTCCCGACAAAGAATTTAGCACAAGTTCAGGTATTCGATGTCTCGAAGAACGAACAAGTCGCAATGCACGCAGTTGCATATACCCCACAGTCAGGTAAAGTTCTTATTGAACAGTCTATTCCGGATCCAGAAGTCCGACATATTTCTATCTCACCTGCAGGCTTTTGGATGGCGACTGTTGATGAGGCTACTACACAACCAATTGATGATCTTCTCTCCGCTCAAGATGTTGCAGTCAACCTTAAATTTTGGAGCGATGAATCGAGTTCACATGATGGTGAAGTATCATGGAAATTAACAACTCGGATAGCTAGTCCGCATGGAAGAAATATACCAGTTGCTGCTTTAGCATGTGCTCCTAATACTTACAAGAGTGGAAGAGCATTCGTTACAGCTTGCCATGCTGGTAGTCTGCGTATATGGCGTCCAAGATTTCCGAAAGTCAAAACTCGACAAGTCCAGTGGTCAGCACGCCACACACTTGCACCACGACTTGCATCGACAATCACACAGTCCTCATTAAATTATAATCCAGAAGAAAGCCACAAGACCTCGGAAGTTCTTTTGCAGTGGTCGCCAGACGGAAGCTTAATTCTGTTTGCTATGAATGGTGAGGTACATATTGTTTCCGCTCCTCAACAAGAAGACGCCGATTTTGAGATTGTGAAGTCAATTTCAGGCTTGTTTGGTACCAATATTCGAGGTTTAGGAATTATCGGCACGTCGATTGTCTCACTATCTGATAGCCGAGTGTCAGTGTACGACCTGTTGAAGGGTGATGCGTCGTGGAGTGCGGAGGCAGGCTATTTCCCTGCAGATTCACGTTCGTTGATTGCATTTGGAAACAACTATTTTGCATTAGCATCGAATTACACAGCAAAAACTTCATCTACCGTCCTTTTAGGTTCAATCATTTTCATATTTTCAACAGAATCGAATTCACCGGTGTTCAGATTGTTGCATTCACGTCCAGTATCGGCAATTCATTCGATTCCATTTGGATCAAAAGATAGATTCACATTTATTGACACAGACAAAATGATTTACGCATTGACAGCACCCGATTATTTCCGAAGTACAGACGCTGATAGCATTCTTGCTATCGAGGAATCTACTATTACGCAATCTTTTGGAACCTCGAACATGGAGGAGATTTCGATCGATGGTGTCCCAGGTGTCACAGCCATTTTACATCCTACATCTGGCTCTTTCACAATTAATGGAGATGTATCATCTGATGTCACTGGTGAGACTGGCAACACTGGTACTCGGGAGCCTATTGTTCTTGGAACAACGCTTGTTGATGAGGTTTTCTCAGCACCGGAGTATGCCACAGGAAGTTTTGATAATGTATTTGATAAGCTTCTTGGAGCTATTGGTAAATCTGAAAACATGTAATAAGAGTAAAGCTATTATATTTGGGTCATCGTTTTGTGAAAACTTATATTATACATATTTGATTTGTTTGTTGGATGGCATTGTAGCATTGTACGGATTTTATAAAAGTTTATAAATGATACTAAGTATATTGACTAATTAAGAAATGTATTATAATCGGTTCGTTCGTTAAGCAAATTTGCGTAGCTGGTTGAACATGAGTGAGATAATTGAGCTGTAGATAGCTATAACGCAAACCAGATAATAGCCGGAGCATCATTAACTCTATGCCTTTGGAAAGACAAGAGCAGGATTGACATTCAGAACAGCAAGCATAATCTCGACAGTAAGTTCCTCAGAATCAGGATTATGATAAGCGGCAAGATATGGATTGTTAGAAGCAGCACCACCTGGTCGTCCCGATTTTGAATTGCTCACATTGACATCATAATCATATTCATCACGCATTCGCGCAACTTCTTCTTCACCGTAAATCTCAATTAAACGTTTTCGTTCTTGTTCATCAGGATCATCACCTCCATCATCTCCAAAATCATTAGCCTTTGTAGTTCGTCGTAAGAACTCCGTTACACCACCCATACGATCTACACGCACGTGTGCAACGTCGTAGAGTTCTCGGCTAACAGTTTGAGCAGCTGTACGCCATTTCTCTGTAAGTTCGGCTAGGTGTTCATCTTTCGTAATTGTACGTTTGTCTGCAGTTGTTACCATATCTGTCTCATACTTACTTGCTTGTTTACATTGATTGAGCTTGTTACGCGCGTATTTGATAGCGACATCTAAAGAGAATTCTTGCTTCATACTTAATGCATCACGGCTACTTCCATCTACAAAAATCGTTAGTAAGTCCCGTCGGGCCAGACCGCACAACTTGCAGCCGTCATTGACAATTTAAGAAATAAACCATTAAATGGAGAAATGAATTTCTCCCTAAATTTCATATTCTTTGCCACGCGCGCGCCGGGCTCGGAATTATCTGTCGTGAGTGGAGAAGTAGTCGTGTCAGAGAACAGCGACTTTGAACGACTCGTTGTCGATGTTATCGGCGACGACAACATGTCCGCAGAAATAAAAGGTGAAATTTGTGGTGAATGCTGGTTATGATCGATATCACCATCATTGCCATCGTCAGATGTTGCAGGTGCTGGACGCTTCAAAGGAGAACGGAACGGACGTGCCAGAACAGCCGTTCCATGAGTCGGTTTGAAAATCGGGGACGTCGTGAGACTTGATGGCGTTTGCGGTGGATTCTTCGATGGCGTGGATTTTCCTGCCATCGTAAAACCAATAAAAATAGTCGATAAATAAGGTGTATTTAATCGCAAAGCTCGATGAAGATCTCGTGATGGATGAGCAAATTGGAGGAGTAAAGCGTGCCTCGATTCAGAGACGCGTTAATCACGCGTGCGAGTCACGCTCTCCTCAAAAAAATTACGTCAGCTTTGGGCGTTCCTGACAAAGTTCACAGCTTGCTTATCGCGGAATCCCCCGCTTCTGGGAACTATAAATCATATTTCAGCTAAATCAACTATACAACCATAGAGAAGTGAATGAAGATGTTTCGACTGGATAATAAAGTTCTGC
This sequence comes from Myxozyma kluyveri, assembly GCA_030568365.1. Classification (NCBI taxonomy): domain Eukaryota; kingdom Fungi; phylum Ascomycota; class Lipomycetes; order Lipomycetales; family Lipomycetaceae; genus Myxozyma; species Myxozyma kluyveri. The sequence goes on along the minus strand of JAJLTX010000007.1, from coordinate 119,408 downwards.
TGATAACTGGTGTGGGACAATCTGGTCCTCAGACTGAGTTAGAAGGTGACAGACCTCGATGTGGGATAGGTGCAGCAATTGCAGTTCAATTGGCCAAACAAGGTGCTTTGGTTTTTGGAGGGAATCGAACAGTGGAATCTGCACAGAGTACAAAGCGGGCGATAGAAAAAATTGGAGGAGATTGTACAGTAATAATCACTGATGTAACATCTGCTGAAAGTGTGAAAAAATTGGTGGATGCATGCATGGAAAAATATGGACGGATAGATATTCTGGTGAATAATGTTGGAAGGTCTGAACCAGGAGATCCTGCATCAATGAGTGAGGATGTATGGGATAGTCAAGTCGATATAAATCTTAAGAGTGTGTATCTGACATGTCACTACGTCTTACCTATTATGGAATCACAACCAGATGGAGGTGTAATTGTCAATGTGTCAAGTATTGCAGCTTTGAGATATTTAGGGAAACCACAGGTAGCTTATAATGCCACGAAGGCAGCAATTAATCAATTCACCAAAAGCACAGCAGTAATCTACGCAGATCGCAAGGTGCGCTTGAATTCAGTGCTGCCAGGGTTGATGCATACACCTTACACCGATCAGATGGCTGCACGATATACCAAAGGCGGAACGCTGGAGGAATTTTTGAGTAAACGAAATGATCAGGTGCCAATGAAACGAATGGGTGACGCGTGGGATGTGGCTAATGCGGTGCTATATATGGTGTCTGATGAAGCAAGCTATGTTACGGGTCAGGAGATTGTGGTTGATGGAGGTATTACTTCATCAACAGGCCGTGCATGAATTCAAAATTCATTTAATGCAGCTCCTATACTTCTCTAAATCTATGGAGACACAACTATTGGAACCACGCCCACCATCTCCGCTTCCTTGTTCAATGAGTCTAATTCAGCTTGCACGAATGGAATTCCAGTTTTCAGCCGTTCTTGATTCATGAGATACTCTATTTCCCCTGGGAAATAAACTCTATCGACACCAGCCATACGTTCTGATGAAACAACTGTATTATAAAGATGGTCCATTCTTGATTTAAATTCATTCAAATCCATAAACAGATTTGGCTTCATGGCCACCAAAAAGTGTCCAACATCAGCAGCTCGAGATGGATCATACGGCCCTGCAACATGACCTGCATATGCTGAACCTGATAATACACCGGAAAAGACATCCATCATTATCGCCAAAGCAAAACCTTTTGGACCTCCCATCGGTAACATCACTCCTTGCAATGCTTTGGCTGGATCATCAGTGCGTTGTCCTTCTCCGTCCAAAGCCCAATCCTCTGGGATCTTTTCACCTCGCCTGAGAGCCTTATAGATTTTCCCTCTGGCTGCAATTGAAGGTGCCATATCTAATATAAATGGAGGTGTATCACCTGCTGGTGCACCACATGCAATTGGTGAAACACCCATCAGCTTCTCTTTCCCACCCCAAGCAGGTAATGCAGGCGAGGAGTTGGTAAACACTAAACTCATCATATTGGAATCTAGTGCCTGCTGAACCAGCCACGCTGACATTCCAAAATGGTTTGAATGTTTAATAGAAACCATTCCTATACCATAAACTTCGGCCATTTCTATAGCTTTTGCCATTCCTTTATGTGCACTTAAGAAACCAAATGAATTATGACCATCAACTTGTGCAACAACAGGCGTGACCTCTGATAGCTCTGGTTCCGCTTTGGGATCAAGAACGTTTTGCCTTATACGCTCCATATATGATGGAATACGCATTATTCCGTGAGTATCGACTCCACGTAAGTCTGCTTGAACAAGACAATCTGATACAATAGCGGCATTGTTCAGAGGAACACCGTTTCCAACTAGAATTGATTCAACAAATGCTTTTGCATTCTCGGCTGCCACGTAGTATATACTCGTACCTGCTGCTTCATTTTCCGCCATTTTCAACTGTGCCTGATGGATCGAATGCTGAATTGGTGAGCAATCTGGAGGTGACCGATGAACAATGCGGGGAAGTTGCTTGACGCGTGGTCGGCAATCTCCCAACCCGCCGTGACGCGCTTTACACGCGTTCGAAGAAGCCGCAAATGCAGTGGCTACAGCAACGCACAAAAGCCTTCTTTGCTGACTACAGGCTTCCTCATCGCCGGACAAAACATCACGACTGGCTTCACGTGATGGCAAATTTTCGTTTTCGAGGTCGGAACTCGGAAATTTCACAAGCTGCGAAACAGTCGTTCAAGGAAGTGAAACGCGCGTACTACGGTCTTTCAGCTGTCAATTGGAGGAGTCGAAGAGAATTGACCGTCAGAATGCTATCACAGCTCATTCTGCACGGCAGACGGAGGCCGCAGCAGCTGGTGTCCTCAATACAAGCAGGCTGCCCGCCAGTCCGGTCATTTCATGCTTCTAGCCGTAGCTATGCATCAATGAACAAGGACCGGCCAGCAAAGTTGGATCCTAGTATTAAGGCTGCTCGAAATATCAAAAAGCCAAAGATGAGCCGAACTACTCCAATTAAGTCCGGTGGAACCTCAATTTATACGTTCCAGAAAACAATTGATGTTATGACACACTCGACAGTCACTGGTCTCAAGCTCAAACCTACTGAGAAAATTGCACCAAGTTCACTTGTTCCAGTAGCAGAGAAATTAACTGCTTCCAGTGATATATCAAGCTTGACCGGGAAAGTCGTCATTTATTCGGACGACACATTACGTTTTCTGCAACGCTCAAATGCAAAATTGCCAAAACAGTATCTCAACATATTTGGTGAAGCTGCTACCGTTTTCCGCACTGAAACCGAGCGATTGAGTGATATGCTGGATACAGTTATTGGTGGAAACAAAGCTGCTCCAGTTTTATTGGTTGGCGATGCTGGAACTGGAAAGAGTGTGGTGTTACAACAGACTGCAGCTGTCGCGAGTTTGAAGGATTTTCTCGTCATTCACATTTCTGATGCTGAGGATATCGTTGATGGTTGGTTGGACTTTAGACTGAACAAGTCAGATGAGCTTTACGATTCTCCAATGTATATGAAGCGACTTATGCGACAAATGTACTACTCTCACAAGCTCATGGTAAACGAGAAAGAGATTAAACAATTCAACAAATTTTATAAACCACCTGTTCCAAACCCCGACAAGAGCGGTGTATTTACTGACATCAATCCAAAAGAAGCTGATAGAAATCGATTTGCTGATATTAAATTGACACAACCGGTTACACTCAACTTCCGTGATCAACCGTCAGTTGTTCTCGAGGCTGGAGTACACTCAATCCGAGACTTGATTATTCGGTCTGCTACTAACAAGCGAAACGCTATTGTTGGATTCCGCGCATTGATCGATGAATTATGTACACCAAGGGAGGATGGTAAAACGTAAGTTACTGATATATTCTTTTTGATGAAAATTTACTGACGAATTTAATTACAGAATTCCTGTACTGCTGAGTATTGATAACGTCTCTGGCTTGGTCGAGAAGTACTACACAGAATACCGTAACATCAATCATAGACAACTGCGATACACTGAGTTTTTCCTTCCTCATATTATTATGGATCTTATTACTGGTAATCGTTCGTTTGCTCGTGGTGCCGTTGTCGCTGGTATCTCTGGCCAAACTAGTAGTTTAACTATGAAAGACGTCCTTGGAGAACTTGAACCTTCAGCTTATATCAAGCCGGTTAAAGAGAAATATGATCCTAAATTTGCCAATGCACTTAAATCAATGACACATATTCAAGTCTCCAACTTCTCAATATCAGAGTCTGATATGTTACTCCAGTATTACAGACAGACTGGATTATTAAACCAGATTGAAACCAAAGAAACTGAGTATGTTATGAAAAAGTCTGCTGTCGAGAAACGAATTTATGCAATGAGTCCAGTTCGACCAAATCATGGTCTTAAACTTCTACCAAAGCTTCGTGAGGAAATTAATTTATTCGGTAAAATCACTTCATTATCCGATATGGTTATTGACGATACGAATGAGCATGTTAAAGGAAACTTGTATTCTGCAAAGCTACTTGAATACGCCACAGACAAATTCACTAAGGATGTAAAAGAAGCTGAAGAAGATGCCGCAGCTTCTGCTTCAGTTGCATCTTCTTCATCAACACTGGGTTCGAATAATTTTGCATCAGGCGGCAAAAGCCATTTTGATGGGTTTTCATCACCTGGAGCTGATGTTTATGATAAAATTAGTCCAACTTTTGTTGATGAAGCCAATCGCATTTTAGAGGATAGAAAGAAGCAATTTTGGGATCGATTTGTTCAACATAAACATATTTCAGCTGGTAATGGTAACCCAAGAGCACTGTTCAAAGCTTGCATGTTTCCTTTGTAAATTCAATCATTTCACATTGTACATTTTGGGCTTCACTAGAATTAATTTTACTGTAAATATCTACAATGAATCAATATAACTGTAACTTTATATGATAAAAAGTAACTCACGTAAATATAGTAATTTGATTTTCTCTTGATGGAGAAATAATTAATCATAATATATTAAAAAAAACACTGAACACACTTTTCTATGCAAAGATAGCCATAAAGATACACCAATCCCAACTTTGAATACATATTAAACTTCATCGAAACCAACCACTATAAACAAAATAAAATGCTGAAAAGATCAAAAAATATTTACAGTACATAAAAATTGAAATTAAAATCGTTAACATATATCAAAACACTGACCAGACTAAATAAATGTGAATAAATAATAAAATAAATAGCAGTTGTATATTATGCACGAGAAGCACGACGTGAACTTGGATGACAAATTGACAACGCTTGAAGTGATTCATCAACCAGTGAAAATTTGAGACTATATGAAAACTCAAGATCATCTAAAGAAGATGCTAAAGCTTGATCACGTCTTTCTATTTCATTTAAATGTGGAAGTCGTATAGCTGAAGTATTACCTTCGTTATTAATGTCATCCAAAGACACAGTAAGTTTTGTTAACGCAGTCTGATACGTTAAGTGCCATTGAGCCATTACATGTATCCAATTTGATAAAATAGCTCCAATAATACTATCAGCTGCTGACAAAAATTTGGATAATTGCAGCACAATCTTGCTATTAAGCTGTAAGAATGATTCTGCTGCAGCTGCTGTCGTTCGATCTACAGGTAATCCGCGCTCCTTCGTTGCCACAAATCTTCTATAATCTGCGCTTTTATAATCACGTTGAGTCATTGCTTGATACACTTGTCCATCAAAAACACTAAGAATACGTTCCAGTGGTGCAATAACTTTAGCTACAGCAGATGCACGAAATTTAGGAAGTTCTTGCTCTTTCACTTTCCGAGCTGCTGCAGTTAAAGCGGATAATTGTGCAAGTGGCTTGCTTTGATCGATTGAAGATGAGAGCATAACAGGCGGAGGAAGTTTTATATCAATACGACGAGTGCTTGCAACACTTGAACTAGATACTTTTCGACTTGAAAATGCAGATGAACTACTTGAGGAGTTTCCTGACTTTGTTCCCGTAAATTGCGGTCCTAGGGATGGTAACTCAATATCAGCAGATGGAAGTCGTGCAGCCTCATCCATGGCAGCTGCTAACTGTACAAACTTATTAACTGAGAATGATGTAGAATTGATAGCATTCGCAAAAGTCTCAACAAGCATCCGAAGTTCAAGATGCCGTCGTCGGAAACGATCAGCTACAACATCATATTCAGAATCAATCACTGGATTATTTGTCTTAGTCACCATGACTGTCGTTGGGGTAGTTGAAAGATTTGGTGACATGCTACCAACAGTTGGAGTCGACAGTTTTGCCGGACTGCGATTTACAGACGCTGGAAATGAAGGTACGGGAGGAGCAACAGGTGACTTTGAATTCTTAGAAAGCGTGATTCCAGCCATAAGTGATGAAATTGATGTCGATGACTTATCCGACCTTGTGACAGATTGCTTCAGCTTCTCTGTTGATCGTGCTAAACTTTTAGCAAAAGCACCTCCACGGCGAAGATCTGGCTCTGAAGCAGCAGGATGAATTGATCCAGATCCAGATCCACTTCGACTTTGACTGGACGTGTTACCAGTTAAAGAAGGTCTTGGAGATTTTGGAGTTGGAGAATGACCAAGCATTTTAGCTCGGTCAATGGCTTCTGTACAAAGTATGATTTTCTGTGCAGCTTCATCAATCGCTCGTTTATCTGGATGATCGTCAGGAGTTAATTCAGCAAGCGATGTCAAAATAAGAGGATATTTTGTAACTCTTTGAACCGGCTTGATTAACAGAGACTCAAGATTCCATGCATTTGTCTTGTTCGCCGTCATTTTTCGTACAGATTCTTCCCATTTCTTATATGAAGAAGAGGATTGAGAACTGACTTTCTGAATCCTGCTTGTGGCTAATCTATGTGACTGACAGAACCTTGAGTAAATCTTCTCAATTTGTGGCAACTATGAAACAAATGAATTAGCATCAACAAGCAAATCTATATTATAATGATCACAACTTACCGCTTGTAGAAATGTTTCGCCAACAAAAGATTCGCGTTCAAGCAATACACTTTGTTCAAGGCTTAACTGATCATGAGAAACTTCTCTTTTGAATGAGGTTTGAACAATTGATGCCGCAGTCAGTAAGCTATCGGAGAATAAAGAGGTAAATCCAAGAACAGATTCAAGTTCTCCAAAGATCAACTTCAAATCCTCAGGTGCGAAGAAAAATTGTTTCTGTGCAGATTGTCGATAGTACTAGTTCCTGTTAGCATGTAGACAAAAAGACTATTGGAACTATCAAAACTAACCTTGTCAATCACTCTCAAATCATTCAAGTATGCGCTTTCGGTCTCGACGAGTTCATGCATAACTCGAATACGTTTATACAACTTCTTCAAGTCCTCATCAGATGGATTTACCAACGACGCATCTCCAACAGATGTAGAAGCTGATTCAAGTCCAGAGTTGATTGACTCTGTAGCCCCAGAGTTCGCAGACGATCCACGTTCCATCGGTTGTGCTTTTAATGGCCGATCTCTAGGGAGAGCTGAAGGTTGTAGACCGGAACGTCCAGAGTCTGGTCGCGATTCTGAAACAGGTTCGTCATACTGAATGTGCCGCGGAACATGTGAGAGAGTAGAGTCAACATCATCATCTTGAAGCTGCTGAAGAAGTGCACTGGGTGAATCAAGAGTGGTAACCGCAGTGTGAAAAATATCAGACGGTACTCTCTCCTTCTGAACTGGCGTCAAAGATGTACTATCGGTTTCATATCCACGCAAAATAGCACTTGTACTATCACCATCTGGACTTTCAGTTGAAGATCCCAAAAAGTCGTGATGCGATGGAATACGAGCGACAAGAAATATTGTGGAATCTGATGCTGGAGTTGCAGATACTCCATTCTCTCCTTCAAAATCTTGCATATATCTTCCCTGAAAATCCTGAACAGCACTTCCAACGCTAGAATTGGCTTTACTGTGTGTACCAACTGAAGCTTTATCCGTGGCGCTTCTAAATCCATCAATTGCATCATTTTGAAAGGCTCCCTGAACCATGTGAATATCTGGTAACGGCGGTACAACCTCAATGGAAGCTCCAAATCCAGGATCTAGGCCTAATTTGTGAAGAGGCGATACTGATCGTGATGGGCGCAAGACAGCAGTAGCAGAGGTAGCACGTTTCGCCATCTGTCGTAACTTGGTGAATGACCGTTGAGTCCTTAATGATTTAAAACTTGATCCAGATTCTTCTGAATTTCTTTCTAAAGCGCTGCCAGCTGTTTGCGGTCGACTGAGTAAATCAGGAGCAGGAGGCTCTGGAAGCTCAGGTGGTGGATTGTTGTGACTACGAGTGGTTGCCAGATATTTGGATTGTAGATCAGGAGTTGACTTTGACATTCGCAATGACGGCCGACCGGTAATCTGTCGTTCAAACTGAGCTGAATCTCTGAAAGCTGAGCCCCTGGGCTTGTGTGTAGCTGACTGCGGTGCTGACGGTAGCTCAGCAGAAGATTGTGTAAGTGCATCCCTGCTCGATCGAAAACTTGAGCGCTGTGGTAGAGATGGCTCATCCGGCTCTGTGATTTGCGATATCTGAGATATTGGCCTTGACCCTGACGCAGCTTCATCCACACGGTAAACAACAGATGCGTCAGAAGAATCGGTACCCATACTGGCGGCCCTGCTAGCCCGTAGTTGCTCGGTTGCATCTGTGAGATTAGAAAAATAAGACTTTCTATGACTAGAGCGCGGCGGTAGAAGATCTAGAGAGCTGACGCTCTGTTCTGCTGAACTGGATGAAACTATAGGATCACGTCGGTGCGGTTGTTGTTTGGAGAGCGAAGATGAGCTAGACCGCATGCTTGAAGAGACGTCCACATCAGTGCCATTTCCATACACACTGTTGGGAGTGATTTCATATACAGAGGGAGAGTCCAGCGGCGACGAATCATCCGGGTAGCCATCGACCTGGAGCGAGATCGCGGCGTCCAAAGATGGCCGCCGGCGAGCTAACTGAGACACTGGAGCAGAGGCGGGCAAGTTGATGACAGACGGTCGGGCATTGAGAGAAGATAGTGGCACGCTGGAAGGTAGGTTGGTACTCATAGGTTGCGAGACGGTTCGAGATCCACTGGGTTCTCTCGAGCTATCGGTTGATACTAGCCGAGCGCCGGAGCCCGCTGATCGGAGACGGCGAGGAGGTAGTGGAATAGCAGGGGGCTGCGTCAAGAGTGATGATGCGGACGAAGCTGCCGAGGACGAGTGAAATGAGGTGACGTCGTCGTCTGACGAGAGTCTCAGAGGCCGAACGCGTGGAGGAACAGCGGGTGGTGGGTATGAAGCGTCGAAGGCGGAGGGAGCGTTTGGAGGACGCAGGCTGCCGCCGCTGGCATGGCTGATGCTGCCAGTGCTGCCGCTGGCGCTGCTGCTTCGACTGCCGGCAGTTCCATTGGGATTTGCAAACACCAGAGGCGGGAACACCGGTTCAGGCAAGACGCCGTAGTCGGGCATGGCGAAGCGGTGCGCCGAGCCAGTGCGGACTGTGGAGAGCGCAGACGCGATGGAGACGGTGGGCGGACGGATCCGCGCGCTTCGTACGCGCCGAGACGCGTGGAGCAGGCGATGATCCGGTGAAGCTCGGCGGCGAGGGAGGAGGCGAACGGAGCAGCGGAGGCGGATCTGGATACGGCGACGATGGACGAGGACGAGGGGGACGCGAGGGCGGTGCGGGGACCTTTAAGGCGGCGAGACGAGCAGGGCCGACGCGTGCTGGAGCCGCCGTGGAGCCGCCCGAGCGCGTGCTGGAACTGCGAGTCGTGTGCGTTCTGCTTCCTGCGCGCAGTCGCACAGAGCCCGCGGCGGGGCCGGCACAAACGCCTTTCCTGCGCACTGCGGCTCGGCTCGCTTGCTGCCAGCGCCCCCAATTACTGTTACAGTAGTGCGCCGCCAGTCGCCAGTTCCGCCCCAAATCACTGCGCTGTCCGTTCCAGGCAGCTAATGGCTGATCGGAGATTTATCTGCAGCGCGCTACGCAGCTGAGCGCGCGCTTCACGGTCTTTGTCTGCTGCGCCTGAAGGCTGCGTTTGGCAGAGCGTTTCTGGGGAAGGCGTGTTGCTGTGAGCGGTGCCGTGGCGGCAGAGCGTCGACCCGCGCACTCGTCTAAGCGCGTCAGGGAGGCCCTTATTTTATACTGTAGAGTGAGGTACCGTAGTAAAGGTCCTCCTCAACTTCTTCTCTGCAGGCAGCACTTTCGAGAATAGAATGCAAACTGCAGTACACTCGGACTCGTTCGTGGACTCCCAAGGGCTCCTCGATCGTAGCCTCGAGCACTGTAGAATGCGAGCAATGCCTATGCATGCACAAATTGCCAGCCAAACGCGCTTGGACTGAAGCTGCTCCTCGTGTGACTTGGGTTATGAAGAACAGACACTGCCTGTCTAAGAACAGTAATAAATATGAAACATTGCAGAAGATAATGCATGAAGAGGTTCTCATTGACAGAACGAACGCCGGTCAAATTGCTGTAAGCTTGCAAATATTGCAGAAGTGATACAGGTTGCCTGTCTTGCTGATAGACTGTATGAGTTGCAGTCAAGTCCCAACACTACCGCGCGGCTGTATTTACAGTGCGTGTTCACATGAACCGCGTGCAGTATTGTAGAAGGTTGCAGTTGATGTGCATCACAGACACTTATTCGGGGACTTCTGATTGACGTCTACCGGCCATCGGAGCATCAGATTTTTTCTCGTTTTAATAGTGACTGCATGCCACAAGCAAATCAATTCATTTTCAATTGCCCCTCATCCCGTTTCAGCATTGCCAGAGCCGGTCTTTCAGGTCCCCGGTCCTCACCAGGATCAGAAGTCGCGTGAAGGCTCAATGCGTCTTTCTCTTGTTTCGCCCAACGATACCTCTGATGACCAAGATGTCGAGCCTCCAGCTGCTACAGAAGAGGTACATAATGATTGGACTTCGGCCAGCGCAAGGGAACAGAAGAGAGTTAAGCAGGCAAAGGTGAGAGCTCCGCTGCGATCCCAAGATACTTTGCCACGCGATAGATGCTGACGAATAGATACAGGCACCAGAGTTAAAGTACGAGTATAGCGACAGTGACTCAATTCAAGCTGAATTAGACGAGTGGTTTGCATATACCGACAACCACCTGTTTGTAACCAGCCGCGAGAAATTCAGAGCTGATTACCCTAACTGTATGTATCAAAACTGTGTTATTGCCTGATCAACTTTGGACAGTCGCTAACAACACAATTGATTCAGCATGGAGAAAGGCTTCGAGTCACAGTAAGGTTGAATACTGCAGGCGACAACTGAAATTATTGTCCGAATCGTTAGAGGATGCAGCTGATGCTTTGTGGCGTTTATTCTATATCGCAACTGGTATGAATAAGTTAATATATACTCTGTAACATCCGCTTACCAAAATACTGCAGGTGTCTACGACGAAACAATCTCAGAAGAAGATCAATTACATTGCATTAAATCATGTACTCTGATTTTGTACAGGAGCTCAGCAATTGTTCCGATCTACGACATCATACAGGCCTTGATTTCAGAACTTCAGTAAGCAGCATTTCTACCGTTATGAATTATCAATTATCTAACATCTTGAAGTTTATATGAGCAGGGACTGGGATCAGATGCCGAAATGGCTGCACAACTATGTCGTGAACAAATTCGCTTAGCGTTGACTATATTCTATTTCACTCTACAAACTCGCAATGAGACTGTTTTCGTTCATATGTTGACTTCAGCTACTCCTGATATATTACCTTATTTTTTCGAAAAAATTGCGTCCTTTCGACTACGCATAACGGAAGACCTTCCATGGAAAATGGTGAGTTTATGAACAGTCGTTTTTATGAATAAGATACAATTCCTTACAAATACTATCTAGATGTTTCTCGTCACATGGAAGCTCATTCTCTTGCTTTTTGGAGGATCTGAAGGACTCGTGCGAATGCGGCGCCATGCTCGCGCAGCTGCCGGACTTCCGCCTGAACCAGATCAGAAAGATATCATCAACGCATCTCCACTTGACTATCAAACTTTTCGACAGAATATATCAAACCGGTATCCAAGTTATAATTCCGCAGCGTCTAAAAATCTTCCTCGGGAATTTGCGCTGTACACTAACCCATCGGCAGCATCTTCAGAATCATCATTATCGAGTTTGGCTTCTGAGTTTGCATTTTCATCAGATCCTTTACCATCATCCTCAGTTCATGTTGCGACACCTGCACCATCACCACCTCCATCACCACCGCCAATCTCAAAAACAAAGAAATCGGTATTTCAAACTGATCGAAGTTTTCCATTCATGTATCCGCAACTTGAAGGTGCTGAAGTTCCTGTGAGTATTGCAGAAGCGGAGCAAATTTTTATCCGGCGAATATACACTAGTCTCGCAATTGTACAGTTATGGAAAGAACGCGAAGAATTTATGAAAGAAGAGCGTGGATGGATTGATTCTGGAGGAAAATCTGATACAAATGATATGGTACATGATACTGGTATAAAGGCGGAAAGTCTACAAAGCTCTGCGGAGAAATATGAGCGTAGTGCATCGTGGGATGAAGACGCTGAGCAACGATTGAAACGCATTGAATCGACATATGTAAGTGTTTTTTATACTGACATCTCTAGACCAATTTCTAACTTGATATTAATAGAGAGGTTTGGCGCCAAATCTGAACGATTTTGTTGTCGTCGCATCCAAATTTGTTCTGTCAATGTTTTCACCGGTTGATGCATCCCTAATCTATCCAAAGCAACCACATCATTTACGGAATAATACGACTCAAAACAGTACTCAACTTCCCAAAGGCGAGCTTGAAATATCGAGAGAATTAGAAATTTCACTAAAAGCTATCTCAGGAATCATATTCCTTTTATTAAAATGGTTCAAGTTATCACATGTATTAAAATTCGAGTATTTATGTGAAGTATTATTTGATAATCAATTTTGCAATATGGTTATTCAATTGTTTAATGTCCACAGTTTCGAGAAATTTGTTTTTAAAGTTCCAGATGTTCCTGAGCTTAAATTTTTCGCAGTATGCAGAAGATTGGCAAGTGGTGAAGGTTTACCTGATCATGATGAAGCTATTGAAGCTATTGAAGCACGAGCACGAGCTCTTTCAGCCGAGAAACCTAACGAGTGGGATAATCTTGTGGATTCAGATGATGACCAGCAACAACCTCAGTCAGCAGATGGTGAAGAAGTTATTTATTCAAATCGGAATTTCTTCAGTTCGATAACTTTACTAAGAATTTTCCAAAAAATCGTCAAGAATAAAACATACAGGCATCTTTCAATCTTACCATTGAAAGCACCAAATACATTACGTAAAACCCTAAGAGTATCCCAATTTGATATTCGACTTTACGCACTTAAAATTATTAAAGGTCAAGTTCCATTCTGTGGTCGTAAATGGCGCCATTCAAATATGCGTGTTATTACTGCTATATATCTTTATTGTCGTCAAGATTTACGAGATAATTGGCTTCATGGTCTTGATGTTGATCCAAGTGGAACAGGAAGTAATGGAAATTATTCAAACGGTTCAGGCAATGGAACAAATGGTTCAGGAATTAACAATCAAGCGACTCAAGCAAATAATAGTATTAGTGAAGAAGCATATCAAAGAGAAGTTGCATTAAGAGCACTTATTCAATTTTATAATGTACAGAAATTTCCTGAGATGAAGAAACAATTTCAATATGTTGACGATGACGATGATGCTGAAGATGATTTCTTTGCAAGTGAATTGGAACATTTAGTTATTGAAGATGTAATGTTGAATGGGATGGAGGATAGGTCTGGAAATGACCTACTTTAAAGTAATTTTATGAGTCTTGATGACTGTAAATGATTAATTAGACAGATATATGTACTGGAACATGGAAATCAAGCTGCATCGGCGCCAGACCGATTTAAACTGCGTGCCGCGGCACTGTAAATGAATACCGTCTGCGGCCTTTTTTGCAAAGTTATATCGTATAAGTATTTTAAAATATATAATTACGATATATATAATTTATAACACTCATCAGCAGATGTCTAGTCCCCTAGCTGACAGGCACAGGCGCAAGCGCGGAAGAAGGGTACACAAACCCCACATCTGCACAATCTTACACTCACCTCTTGTAATATGACTAAGCTGCTTGTACCTCACCCCTCTCAGAACTCTAATCAGGATCTCTCGATGTGATACAGACCTTGATTTCGTTTCCTCGCTACCTTTCTCGCTCTATATCGCAGACTGAGCGTTTGCCTGTTATAGTGGTAATTGAGATTGAGTTAAGATGGTATGTTTAATGAGTTTGTGTTCGATTTGTTTATATTCTCACAACATATTTAGGGAAAACGCAAGAAATCCACACGCAAGCCTCAAGGAAAGAAGAAAGCTGAGCCATTACCAACAGTATTCTCATGCTTGTTCTGTAACCATGAGAAATCTGTGATTTGCCGTATTGACAAGAAGCTCAACTTGGGATTTTTAAACTGCAAGATTTGTGGTCAGAACTTTCAAACACCCATTACCCGTGAGTTACTAGATCAGTGTGTTTTTTGATTTGGTTTGCTCACAAAGATTCATAGGACTTTCGGTACCGGTTGATATCTACAGTGAATGGATTGATGCGGTTGATAGCGGAGAGATTCAAGAACCCAAGGATATTGATGACATTGAGGATACTGGATACGATGAGCGAGCGCGCAGCGGCGATGACGATGTCCGTGATGGAGATGGTGATTCACCAAGAAGAGATCAAATTGAAGACGATGATGATTTGGGAGACGATGATAATCTTGATGATGACTTAGACGATGATATTTAGCTGTATACAATCAATCGGAATGGAACTGGGTTATATTACATTACAAATTATGCCTTTTGTGCTAAACTCTCTCCATGCCTTACAAATTAAATGCTAATGCTGTTAATGCTTATCCGCCCATTCTCTATACCACTGCAGGCAATCTGCATTTGCGACACTTGCTCCAACCGTTACAGAACTTTTTGATATAATTGACTTAATAATAGTTTCGGTTTTCTTTCCATTAGCGGTGTATGGAATCTCTGGAGTCTCGTCAATGATTTCAGGAACATGTCTGGGTGACAGTTGTGATCTGATGGCTTTCTTAAGATTGGTCATAAGAGTCTCAGTGAACTGTATACCAGAAGCCAGTTTCACAAACAATACAACTTTTTCATCGATGTCATGCGCACGCCTCATCCCAACGCATAATGCATCATCAATCTCTGTTGCAAATGATTTAATAAGCACGTTGTAAATCTCACTTGAACCAAATCGTACACCTGCCGGTTTAAGAACTCCATCCGATCTTCCTAACATAATAAGTCCTCTAGTTTTTGGAGAAAATCGAACAAAATCTCCATGATGCCATACATGTCTACCATATCTTTCAAAATAACTACTTTCATATCTTGCTCCATCCGGATCATTCCAAAATTTAACAGGCATACAAGGAAATACTTTAGTACATACTAAATCACCTTGTTCTCCAGTTTCTGTTACCGGAGTTCCTGTAGATGACCAAACCTCAATAGACATACCTAATCCTCGCACTTGTACCTCGCCTTTATATACAGGATTAAGAAATGATGGCGCACCAAATAAAGACAAAATGTCTGTCCCACCTGTAATACTACCGAGTAAGACTGGTCCAAATGCTTTATATACGTATTCATATGTTGATGGACTAAGAACTGAACCAGTTGATGTAATCGCAGCTAAATGTGAAAGAGTAAATTTACGGTTTGGATCGTAATCTTTCTGCTCTAAAATTGACAAGTACTTTGCAGATGTACCAAAATATTTAACATTAAACTCGTCAATCAGAGCAAACATTGAATCTTCTCCATATGGTTGAAATGGTGATCCATCATATAAAGCCAATGTTGCACCTGATGCTAGACCTGAAATGAGCCATTGCCACATCATCCATGAACAAGTCGTATATTGAAAAAATACATCTCCTGGTTGCATATCCATGTGAATTAAATGCTCTTTCTTGTGTTGTAGAAGTGAGCCACCTTGACCATGAACAATACATTTTGGTTTTCCAGTTGTACCGGATGAATAGACGATAAAAAGAGGAAAATCAAATTCGAGCTGTTCAAATTCAAGCTTAGCATCATCATAAACATCACCTATAAAGTCGCCTAAGGTTGTCGAAATTCCACTGCCAGATACTGGTTTCACTAAATCAAGATCAATCGCACAATTGTCTGAAATGTTGATAACAATAACAGTTTCAAGAGAATTTATCTGTTTGACAATTTCAGAAACTTTTGGCAGATTGTCAAATACTTTCTGATTATATACTGACGCATTATCCGCAAATAAAAGAACCGGCTCAATCTGAGATAATCTTTCGACAACCGACGGGACACCAATTTCTGACGATGTTGAGGACCAAATACCACCAACAGCTGAAGTAGCTAAAAGTGCGACAAGCGTGGTTACATTGTTCGACACATATCCAGCTATGCGATCGCCAGGTTTAATTCCTCGATCACGCATGGCAGTTGAAAGTTTACGAACATCATCCCTTAACTTTCTCCATGTTATTGACTCTCTTCCGAACTCCGTAACTGAAATGACCGCAATTGAATCTTCATCTGGTTCCGGTATGGGATAAAGTAGATTTTGGGCATATGAGAGCTTCGCACCGGGAAAGAATTGAGGCCGTGGAAACATTAATCCATCTGCTGAAGGTGTAACGACACTGGTGTATAGTTCGTCACAAACAACATTTGTAAAATCCCATGCTTCGGCCCAGAATTCCGGGATACAGTCAATCGACCATTGATAAAGTTCGTCATATGTACCTTAGAAGAAATCTTGTCAGTATTAATATCAGTAATTACAAAAAGTTGTGAATACTTACTGAAATTCTTCCCGTACTTCGAGTTAATCGATCTCATGAATGCCCAACACGCCGTACTTTCAGGGTCATGATACCGCCATAACTCCACAGGTGCCTTTACAAGAGCGTCTTCTTCCTCTATTGTCGTCATTATGATAGCAATTGCATAAAATTTTAGGCGAAGAGCATAAGAATTAATGTCTTTTCATCATGGGTTCTTGTCGCTCGGAAAAACCCTTATCGCCCCCAGCTCGAAGCACATTATGACATTACAATGGCGAGCTCTTCCGCCATCAAAGTCTCTACGGCTAAATTAAAATAACGAATGGAAATTGTATTTATAACTTTCATCATATATCGATATCCATACATACTATCATACAAGACTCTACTGCAATGATATCAGAACTTAAGGTTAATTATTCCTCCATCTCTTTGCTGCAGGTTCACGAGAAGCTTCTTGCCGACGTTTACGACTATCATATTCATGAGAAGAGCCATACTTTTGCAGTTCATGCGGTTGAGCGGGAAGTGGTGGTGTTGTGAAATATTCATGTTTCAATGCATTAATCGCCGTTATCCGTCGAAGCGGATCAAGAGTCAGCATATCGGATAGGAATGATATTCCTACAGGACCGAGACTAAATAACAGATAATTGTTAGCATCTATAGCAGCAAGCATTCTCAAAATCAGTTAAGCATACGCAACGTAAATCTTCTCCAGGGTTCTAGGGAAATCAGGAAAACTTATTTTTGACGCGTCAGGTAATCTATCCCAGCCAGGCATTGTTTCTTGTGTTGGCGATCCACAAAGTTGAAACACTTTTTGTAATTGATCAATATCCGAGTTTCCACATAAAATAGGACGCTTTTGAAACATCTCACCAAAAATACACCCAACACCCCACATGTCAATAGCGCATGTGTATCTGCGTTCACCTAGAAGCAACTCTGGTGGCCGATACCATCTTGTTACAACGAAATTGGTATATTCTCGTCTAGCTGGCGCAGCACCTATATCACCTTCTTTGGGAGGAGTCTCGTCGAATCTCCTTGCCAATCCAAAATCAGCAATTTTAAGACAACCGCTGTTATCAATCAATAAGTTTGCAGCTTTCATGTCTCTGTGGAGTATATTTTTCTATTGAGTTCGAGTCAGAATTCGACCGTGATTCCAGAACAACGATACAACTTACATCGTGCAAATACTTCGTCCCTTCCAGAAGTTGAAGCATGTAGCATTTAATTTGAGGTATGCTGAGTACGACATCTGGATTCTCGAGAAGCCCAGATAAATCATGGTCCATGTAAGGAGTCACCATGGAAATCTGGCCACGATGTTTGTAATTTTTCTCCCCTAAGGTAATATCATATTAGCTCTTTCTCAAGCTAAATTCATTCAAAAAGCGCACGTACAGATAGCTCTTTCTATGGACATCTCCAATAGCGGAATGACATTTTTGTGATTCAGTTGTTTCAAGATCCGAATCTCTCGCAATGCCGTGATCGGAAACTGTTATCAAAACACGGTTAGAACACAAGAAAGTGAGTTGAAAATCTCTGAATAACACATACTCCTTCTTTTTCATTATGCATAAGAATTTTTTTCAGGGCGACAAGTCGGCCGGTCTTGCGATGTTGCGCTTGATACACCTCACTAACGACCATTAGAAGCCCCTCAAACATTATAGATACAATGACACTTTAACTCACCCGAATGTTCCCTCACCAAGTTTATCTAATTCATCATATTCTGACTTCATGTATGTACATCCATAAAATTTATGCTTTGATAATGCATCTCGAGAAGTCGATTCTGACGATCTATCAGAATCTGGTAGCCGTGGCGTACTTGATCCGCTCTTTGATCTGATGTTGTTCAGTGATGTACTTGATTTTGACGGCGTATTTCCATGATTTGATGACGATGTTGAAGAGGTCCAGGGAGGTTGTGATCTTGAGTCGTTACGATCGCTGCCGAATCGTCTTGAACTCGAATCGTTTGATTGTCGCCCCCATGGAGCAGCCCCGTTTCGTTCAGACATATCAAACACGGTGAGTGAATGTAGCAGCCTCAGCAAGATGAAAGCTCTCCGGTTAGCAGTACTATATATACACCAAATACAAAGAGTCTCCGACCTAGTCCGACAGACAGGCGACTGTCGACTCCTACGCAGATATCAAAGCCAGTCCTAAAAAGACAGAAATCCCTGGACCCGACGAAATCGATGACCGTGCGGCGCACAATGTGGGACTTCGCGTGCAGGCTAATGGAGCGACAAGTGAGAATTACATCTTACGATTTACGAACATATTTCTGACGGAGTGCTTTAAATGTGTAAAAGTACTTCGTACTTAATAGCAGGATAATTCACAATGTCGTTTAGCTCACGGTTACGAACTGGGCTGAGACGAAACTTCTCAGGCGGCAATCTTGAGCTGGTTCGGGTAAGTAATGAAATGAATTTGCATTAAGTTATCTTACACTAAGTAAATAATTAGTTTGGTGCATATCTGCTATTTCCTGTCGGTGCGATGTACTATTATGGAGTGGTACTTGAGGATATACAAGAAAAAGCTTATTCCGCCGAACATGAGCGCAATAGAATTGCCAAGTCTGGATTGACACCTGCAGAATGGCACTCTATCGAAGCTAAGAAGAGGATTGAGCGTCAGGCACATCGGGAAGAGTTAGCAGAATCATTAAAAGATCGCTGACATCTTATCAGAGACTTACTGTAAAATACAAACATTCGGGTGCTGCTCATGATAAGGCGGGGAAAGTGCTGGGAACACTTGATTCTTCTCACATCACTGTACATACTATAATACAATTTAGTTCACATTATTGAAACGATTGCAATAAGCAATATTTAATTTATATTACAACTAAAATACATTATATTATCAATTTCGCTTTCCTGATTTCCGACCATCACTAGACACAGATCGCGAACGTGCACGTGAATCGCGCGACCCACTGCGACTTCTCGAGTAACTTCTAGACCGGCTTCTTGAAACACTTTTTGATACGCTTCTTGATGAGCTTCTTGATCGACTTCTTGAAATGCTTCTCGATACGCTTCTCGATATACTCCTTGAATCGCTTCCAGATCTTGACCTGCTGTCGGTCGCACTTCGATCTCGTCCTCGTCTGGGACTGGCACTTCTACTTCGACTTCGGGATCGTCGAGCAGGAGCAGGTGCTATCTCTCCTCGATCTCTGGCGTCTCGCTCTCTACGTGCAGAAGAGTGCTCATCACCACGATCCAGGAAGTTAGGTCCTTGTCGCATTGGAGGTTGTCTCTGTCGGTAGTTCCCTCTTGAATCTCCAAAATTTCTGGTGTCTCCAAAGCCCCTTGTGTCCCCAAAGTCTCTAGAGTCCCTATGACTCCTCAAATCCCTATATTCTCTGGAATCCCTATAGCCTCTCGAATCCTTAAATTCTCTAGAGTTCCCAAAGCCTCTTGAATCTCTATAATCTCGTGAATTATTCGGCTTTCTGTCTCCAGGAGCTGGTAAGTCGTCGTAGCTTCGAAGACTTCTACCATTTGATTCAACTTGTGGTCCTTCTTCTCGCGGTCTGTATGAATCACCATCAAATCTGCGACGTTCAGGTCCTTGATTTTGTCTACGGAAGCGATCAGGCCCTGGAGTTCGGTCCATCACGCCAGACCTTCGGTTCTTAAGAGTCTTGCGTAACTCGTCGACTTGCTTCTCAATCTCCTCCTCGCCCAGTCTATATGTAATCTATCAGTCAATTATTCCACCAAAAAGCTTAATCAAGTAAACATACCCTTTTTCTTCTAACTCATCTTGTAACTCTGCACATCGAACTTCAATCCTCCGTGCCAGATCATGATCAGCAATCTCTGTTGCAACTGCGTGATGTCTCTGACTATCATTTTGTTGTTCGTCTTCATCATCGCCCCTCTTCATTCGAATCAGTCTATCTTCGTAGTGTTTCCGATTCCTTTCCAGTTCGGGATTGCGCGGTTTCAAATTTGCAGTGTTTCGCTGAACGAAACCACTTGTGCCACTGCCTCGAGGAGTGCTGAGACCAATGTTATTGTACGACATATCTAGTATGAAAACTGTATACAAGTGCAATATGAACAAACAACAAGCACTCTCTTGATCTCCACTTAAAATTCAAAGAAAAAAGCTCAACTACTGAGCTTTCTTGCTTTTTACTTCCTCAATCAGATTGACAGAATCAAACTACGATACAATCGGAGTTCAACAAAACTGCGGTACTAAACACGTACTAGTGTAAGCAGATGCTCACAATTTAGTGGCTCGAGGAACAGCACCATAAGTACACAAACATCAAACAATCATCATTCCTCGACCCGTGGCTGCGAGTGCCAATTCTTCTTATTTGGTCTAACGGTTCACTGTCTGAAGCCCCTCATGTATGTGGTTTTGATAGAGTCGACATTTTAAATTTCGCAGAATTTTGAACTCCGCTCAGTCATGTCTGCTCCGAGTCAAACAGTTGACTGGCAAACACAGAGTAATGCAGATTTAGAGCATTTAGAGGAGCTTCGCAAAAAGGTTTGTTCACTAATTGCGATTTGAATAAAATATATCAGAATACTAAATTTTTTGATTTTATTAGGTTACCTATATGAGACTAAATGCTGCGAAACTTCTTCGGTCTTTTTCGCAAACCGCTGAAATGAATGGCCGTGAGTCGCCTTATGATTGATTTCTCGAGGTCTCTGGAATTTCGTTGCTGACTTCATTGATAGCGGATAAAGCGTATAAAGAATTTGAAAAACGTGCACGACAAACATACGAAGAGGTTGCAGAATTTGCACGACAAATACAAGCAGCAGAAAGAATCTTGGCATATGCTAATGAGGACAATCAGGATGCGAATCTCGATTCTCAGTTTGACCAAAGTACAACACAGCAGTCCTAATTCTTTTACAGAGCCAACTTTGAAACATATGCGGAGGGGAGGATTAAGGATATAAAATCAATGTTTGACTAGGACTTTTACTGTATCTTACTCAACAAGATGGTCCGAGTGATACGGAGACAGGAATCAGCTTAGCTTAATTAGAAGCTCAAAGCAAGAGTTTTGTCTGACTTAAATCAAACTATGGAAAGATCAGAAGTATTCTCGAGTACGTTCAGACTACGATTAACCCAGAGCAACACCACCATCGTCTACGAGACTGAAAGACTTGACGGAAACAGTGATTCAAAGGCACTGCGTCGCAGTGCTTGTATCATGAACGAGAACTGTACATAGAACGATGAAGTAGCCACATAATGAAGCCATGTATTAATACAGATAAGAAACGCAAAACACCTCTAAAGCCATTTTTGACCTATATATACCTTACATAAAACAAAACGTAAAAATGTCACATATTCGACTTCTATCTTCTAGCTAATAATTCCCTCTCCAGAAGACTTAATCTGCTCTCTGTACGTAAGATTCTTTCATCTGCAACACGCAGCTTGTCTTCTAAACTCCGAACATAGCTCCATAAATTCTCTTCGATAGGAGAGTGCCTTGGTGCGCTTTGGGGTGCCAAGAGCGAGTTCTGTGATGGCGATGGTGCAGTATGAAGGTAGGATTGCTGCGGTCCTTGCAAAAATGCGTTTGCATTCTGACTATTCGGAGCTCCACTAGGAGCAGATGAGCCAGCAGTAGCTGCCGAGGCGAACTGTGAGTAAACCGATGAAACAGGTGGTTGAACTTGAGGAGTAGATACTGTAGGCTGGCGAATTTGCGCAGCTGGTAGACGCGGCGGAAGTGAATGCGGGAATCCAAGATGGGAATGTTGCTGTAAAGAATCTGGAATTACAGGAGAATAACCTCCTTGAGGGTAGAAAGGCCTTTGTGACTGCTGATGATGCTGTAAAAGCTGCTGTGATGCATGGCCATCGTCTTGAGAGCGTATGGATGGAAGGCTTTGCCTCCTGTTGTCTCCGTAATCCATCTGTGACGATACAGAGGTGGAGTCATTTGTACCAGACATAGGCCCCGAAGAATTTGCAACAGCAGACGACGAAGCGGACTCTTCACCATGGTCACCATCTTCATCGTCGTCATCAGAGTTCTCTCCATCAGCGCGGCCGGCGCAGTCTGTAAGTCCCTTCTTGTGCCGTGCGAGTGCGTCCCCTCGAGCGAATTTCCGGCCACACTTGGTACACACGTATGGTTTCTCGCCAGTATGTAGCTTAAGATGCCGTTTAAGGTCATGCATTCTGCGAAACTTTGAATTGCAGCGATGACATTCAAAAGGCTTCTCGTGTGAGTGTGTCAACATATGCGATTTGAGATTGTGGTGCCGAGTAAAAGTCTGACCGCAATGTGGACATTGGTGCTTTCCCAGCGGTCGTTGACTGGACTGTGGTGTCTGCTGTGCTTTAGGGTCGACTCGGGACATCAGAGGAGACGTGACCGGGGTTGTGCTAGTGCCGACAGCAGAATCGGAACGCGCGAGGGATGCTGATGTGTCACGACCGGCAGAGGATCCAGTCGCAACAGGGATTGCGGGAGGAGTGTTGAGAGCTAACATTGCGATTGTGGTGTCAGTGGACGCCCCTCTGGCGTGCCAGGCATCTGAAGGCGGTTTCGGGTAGAGGCGACGGCGCGGAGTCGAGCAAGCCGGAGCAGAGGGGTCGAGCGAAAGAAAGTATGGGTGGTGCCTGAGAAGCAGCTGCAGAAGAGAGGTTTGCTAGCGGATATCAGAAGCGATTCGGCGCTTGGAAGATAGCTGGAAAAATGCAATTGGATAGCGAGAGCACAGCCAGTCGGGGAGGCCTCGAACTACGGGCAGTTATCGCGGAAACAGGAGTGGACAGCAGCGACGGCGGAGGGAGCTCTGAGAGAGGCCGGTGTTCGCGTCCGGGGCCTGATAGCATGAGAAAAGTGAGCCGCGCGACTGAGAGCGGCGCGCAAACGGGCGCCGCCACATCAATTGCGCCATCGGTGGCGCAGCGCACGCCAGCCGCCAGTCAAGCGCGCAGAAAAAGCAACGCGCGCTTACAGGTAGAGAGAGGCGATCGTGGCAATACGTTCTTATTGTTGCGCTCTATTCATCTATACAAGCATACACTTATCAACATTCAACATACAGTACTCCACACCTCCCTTAAAATGCAAAACTAGTCTTCAACTCAATCCGCGGTTGCGCCTGTTGTCCCATTCCGTCACCATTAGCATTCCGCGATGCCGCCGCAGTTCTCAGAATCGCCTCCAACTGCGTCCTCTGCGCTTCATTCAACTCTGAGATCACCGTCCTGAACGATAAACTATCCGCCTGTGCCAGTTCAATGAGCTGACGTCGCTGTACATCACGTTTAGACTCAGCACTTGTATGCATGGTCCACAGAATGACCGGAATGCAGACCGACATGGCTGCTGCCACACGGTCCCCATCAAGAGACTTAATGAACGAGACCAAGATTTCGCATACAGCCTTCGAGTATCTATCGCTGTCGTCTTCATCGTCTCCACGAGCATCATCCTCATCCTTAAGCGCAAGCGTGACCAATTGTGGAAGAAGTTTTCGGCCGAGAATCTGAGCGAATGACGAACGAGTAGAAGACACGAGAAAGGATTTGGCACATTGAGTAGCAGTTCCCACTAAATCTGAGTCGTTGAACGCATCCATAACAACAGCAATACAGTCCTCAATTAATGAATCATTGGCAGTTAAGACTTGATCGCACGCTGCGATAACCACGACAAGACATAACAAACAACTCTTGCGTAAAGCTAAACTAGTAGCATCATGAGTGTTGGTATGATTTTCAAGTGTAGTAGTAAGTAATGCGATGAAACTGCGGACTTGCTGGATAATCTGTCCATACGACTCCGAATCTGACTCGGTGGTAGAGTTTGTCAAGTTTTGGAGTAATTGCAGTAAACATGGTAGCAGAGCCGGAATGATCTTTTCCTGGCAAGATGGCGTCTCGAGTAAACACGAAAACATATGCAAAAAGACAGAGTACAGATCTAAGCGAACACCAAATGGGAAAGCTTCAATCATATCTTTGACAGCCATAGCTGCAGCCCGTGTCAATACCACAACATCATCCGTTATTGGTACAGTTACTCCTGAGAATTTAGTTAGCTAATATCATCTAATGGTAAAATGCATAATTAACTCACCATCACCATTACCATTGATAGCAGGATACATTTGTGATAGAACAACAGTAACTCCGCGTAACAGTTCAAACATCTGATCGGTTCCTTCTTGCATTGTATCGTTTCCGTCGATATCAACTTCAAACTGCCGTTTGGTGGCAGGATGATGAACGCATAAAGTTCGTAAGATTACAATAACAGGAATCTGGCAATCAATACCCTCTGTCAAAATAGTACGATCAAACAAATCCACAATCTCTGTAAAGATCTCATCTTTATATACCGCAGTTCCACAAACTGTTGGTGTCAATATCTTGCTCATTATATGTAAGATTGTAGGCATATCTTTCCGTGATGCTAATACGTCATCATTAGGAGCTTTAATAAGAGCTTCGAAGCAGATTCCAAAAACGACAAAGAAAAATGAAGTAGGTTCTTCGGCATTATTTGATCTTGTTCCATTTGAACCTTCTAGAACTTCAATAACTGAAGCAAGATCTTGATCAATCAATGATGCCAAAGCTTCAACAATCTTGAGCCATGCTTGTTCATATAGCATCAGCATACTACTTCTAGATCCTTCAGCAGCTGCACCAAGTGAGCTGGCCGCCTCGCTACTAGACATATCAGCTGGTTCATAACGTAATTGAGCAAATTCTTTCATAGAATTGAGCCATAATGGGCCAAGTGTCTTGACATGTGGTTTAGTCACCTCAGCCAGATATGCTGTCTGTGGTTCTACTGATGCAACTTGTAATTCTGCCCAAGCAGATAAAACTGCAAGTCTAAGCATTACTGTCGCATTTGTACTAAGACTCTTCAAGTCGCCAAGCATAATATCATCTCCTTGAGCTATAATACAGTTAGTATGAACCCATAATTCATAAAATCGACAAAAACTTACTTGAGCAACTAGTCAATGCACTAATCAACAATTTCAAAATACGACCCATTCGATTAACATCTTGCACGATTCCACTTGCAATAAAATCAGCGCAAACATTAATCGCTTCAGCAGCCAACTCTGGTGACGAGTCACTTGCAAATGCTGGTGTTAATGCTGACGCAATTTGCGCCTGGAATTGATCTAATAATGGTACATCAGGAAATTCAGGATCTGGCATCTTTCCAAAAGCGAGAAGGATATCATCAAGTAAACTAACACCGACAAGTCGCATTTCAAGGACATTTGAAGTTGATGCAGAAAACGCTAAGCGAATAATGTCCCCGACCTTTGGTGCTAAACTAGGTAATGTTGAATTCTCTGTGTTAATTCTCAGTAGCTCACGCAAACATTGCAATGAAAATACGCGCGTCTGCCATTTAAGAGGTTCGCCAGAAGATTTATCTCCGTTCTCGCCATTACCACCACCGTTACCAGTAGCAGTAGCGTCATCATCTTCGGTAGCAGCAAACGAAGCAACCTCCTCATCACCAAGATCGGGTTGATTTGCCATTTCAGCAAGCGCAGCCAACGCAGCAGACGATTGCTTTACTAATGATGGTTTCTTCCGTCGTGGAACAACTTTCAGAAAAACAGCTTGGCTTCTATTAACCCATGCACGAGCTTCAGATACTCCTGTCTGAGAAAGCCATGTGAGAATAATCCGTCTTAAACCTTCATGCCATGGTGTTAAATCATAAGCTAACCAAATATGCCCAGCTAACGCACGACCTGCGCTTGCAAAAACACTGTTTGCATCGTTCCGCACAAGTTGATAAAATCCATCAATAGCTGCATTACGAAGATCCGATACAGGTGAACTAATGCATGGAAGCAATCTTCGGCAGAAATAACTCATGTCAAAGAATTGAGGTGCAAAAAGAATTGAGTGTTGATAGCACTTAATGGCTTCAACCACAGCAAATGGATTTGATTCACAGAAAATTTCTTGAATAAGTAATGATACAACCTCTCGGTTTTTAGGCTTATCCTGCAAGTCCGGTCCAAGGACGCCGACAAGAGCATCAACACAGTGTCCAATTACCCGCATAGTTGAAAATTCAACGGCAATATTAGACCAAGGAACATATGTGCATTCCTCATTATGCGTGTCAGATAAATAAAGCGTGCAAAGCATTCCGATTGCACGAGTTGACAATCCAGCAAAGCTAAGTCCTGCAGACTCCATCGTTGTAGCAAATGCTTTGAGTGACCAGAAATGTACAACTGGATGAGGATCAGCACTGAGAGACATAAGTAAACCGGAGATAGTCGACAAATGCGCCGATGCAGCCATACCACCAACATGGCTATTGATGGCACCAAGTGCCAATGCAAGTCCTGCACGTGCATGTGGATCTCTATTCTTGACAATCTCATCAACTGAGTGCTTAACTTGGAAATTCGTGAAATTTGACCCAGCAATAGCACATAATCTACCTATTGCATCTGAAGCAATCATACGAGTGACTGCATCGTCAGACATTGCCACTGGCTTCAAAATCTCCTGCATAACGTTTACTACCGCCAAATCATTAAGTCGTAATTTGCTACTAACGTGTCTTCCAGACGCTGATGCAGCAGCTGCAACAAGTTTAAGAGTTCCCGAAAGTGCAACAGTAACATTTGCGGTTACAGCGGCTTTTCGCCCAGGACTCTTGTGCAAACTTGTAGAGCCAACAAACGATGCAAGTTGCTCAAGAATACTTTGTTGTACTTTCTCAGTCTGAAGTGGCAACAAATGAACAAACAACTCAATAGCAGTATCAACAACAGCAGTATGTGCTGACTTAGGATATGACTGCCACTGGACATCACCTCCAGCAGCCTCGCGCTGACTAAGCAATTCAATAAAATCATGCTCAGGAGCAGCAATAGTAGGCTCATTAAGCATATGCTCAACTTCAGAAAGCAATGAGTCCGTTGTCAGCCAGCTTTTGAATACTCTATCTTCAGCGGATGGTGACATTGAAGAAGTCAATGATGACTCTGATGAAGCATGAGGCTCTTCACGCTCAAATCCAGCTTTAACGAGATTAAAGTTCTCAATACTGCTACCGAGACCATAAGCATAGTTATCGGACACTTCCCAAATAGATTCAAATGTACCTGCAGTTACAAATATTGTTGTACTTAGTGGTGGTGGTGTGTAGTTATCAGGATCAGCAAAAATTGAGACCGCTGTAGTCAGAAGATCAGCGTGGACGGCACTACCCTCACTATGCCGAAGCTCAATTAAAGTGATGTAACATTGAAATACTCGACGACGGACCATCATTTCATAGTCAAAGACACCAAGTGCGGGAGTAAGACGCATTGCTGGATCTTCAACAATTTTCTTGGATTGCAAAAGATTGATGAAACTTGTTGTATTCTGCATCATCCCAATGAGCCGCTTTGCTACATCACTAGTCACCAGACGGTGATTGAATTTAAGAAAAGCAAGAATTGAACTCAATGCACAATCGCGAACATGTGAGAGATATGAGTATTCTAATGAATTCTTCTCGAGTACAGCATCCTTAGATAAAGGTTTAGGCAGAGCACTTTTCCAAAGAAGTAAGAGCTGGTTAAGATGTAATTTAACAAACATTGGACCTAACGACATAAGACCACTGACAAGTGTCCATGCAACTTGAATTTGAGTAGCTGAAATAACAACATCGACGTCTCCACTAGATTTCAGCAGTGAAGTCGCCAATGTGAATACGCGGGATGCAAGATCGAGAGATGCAAATTGCGGACGTAGACTGGCGATTCCGATCAAGGTTGCTAAAGCAGTCGCAAATCCACCGCAACGAGATGCAACCTCAGCAGACATACGACGAGTCTTGAGAACAGCGATCTCACGGTTGAGACTATTGAATACCTCTGTAGATGTGCGTGATAATTGAGAAGGTACGTGAAGTAAAAATGCACGCAAACATTGACATGTAGCAACTTGGACCGTGTAATTTGGATAACGTAAGACAGTGAGAAGTGCTTCTGCGATAGGTTTTTGATCCATAGTCACAACTGATCCAAGTGCTTCAATTAAAGATCTTACAGCTGCAAGTGCGCCCGTAAGAGCATGTCGTGATGGTTCATATTGGTGTTTCATAACCGTCGGGTAGTTCTTTAAGAATTCATGAACAAGCACACGTAACGCATGCAGTCTACCTTGCTCGCCAAGTAATTGTTGACTGATGACAGTATTCAGCAAGAATGAAACATGACGACGAGCAAGAAGCTCACGTGCGCGATTCGACGTCAACGAGGGACTCGAGAGTAAATCATCAAGAAGGTTCCTTGCAATCTCAAGATATTTTTCCTCAACTTCAGTGGCACCACAGATTTGTAAGAGCTCGACGTATGTAGCAGCAATGCCCGCACGAACACGAGTAGATGATCCAGACTTTGCATAAGCTGTAGATAAAATTTTTAGTGCTTCTGGAAATGGAACTGTCACTGTTTCCACAACCTGTTTAACTGCCTGTGGTTGAGCGGCTGCAGCTGCGGCCGCGGCCGCATCGGCACCTTGCTGACCACCGGAATTATCTGGAGTCTGTGATGCAGCAACTGGGGGTGGTGTATTTGTTGCTGATCGACTAGCTGCGAAAGGATCATCATCCGGCTGTGGGATACCTGGGTGTCGTTTGGACCTTTTTTGCGGCACCTCCACGACTTTGGTAGTAACAGTTGAAGCGACGATTAATGCGGAAGCCCAACACAGAGCACCTGCCTTGCGAACAACTGATTGCTGTGTTTCAAATGCCTTGACAACAATTGACCTTATATAATCAAGATCTGAAGTATTATTAAGGCTTGGTACAGTTTTGAAAATTTCACGAATACAATCGAGTGCAGCTGCACGAACAAGAACTGATTTGTCGCTAGTAGCATTTCGTGCGTATTTGAGTGTATCTCTTGCTAAACCTTCATTGATGAATGATCCTGAAAGACTGAATACCTGTGATAATGCCCGATATATTGCAGCACGGTAACCAGCATTGCCAGATGATCCCTTGATAAGACGAGAAAATGAAAGGACTCCATGTGCCGCCATGGACATCATCTGATAGTCGTTAGTTTGAGCTTGTATACAAAATGTAAATTGTACTCACGCTATCACCAGAACACCCATAAATATCTCCAATAATATGTAACAGGAAACTATTTGAGGGGTTAGCAGATCGCTCATAAAGAGGACATGATGGCGTTTACATACAATTTTGAATCAATATTCTTATCCGCTTTTCCAGCATTGAGCGCATTTAGTAAATCATTGGTAACATCAAATAATGTCTTTCGATCTCCTTTTTCAAAAATCTGAATATAACATCTTCCCACAAGTAATCTAATTGGTCGTGTCAAGATTGATGAACTGAGTGGAGTCAGTTTGCCCAATTCGTTTTTCACGAACATCTGATGAGCTGACGCTCCATCGTTATCCAACGCTTCCAAAAACCGATTAAGATCACTTAACCAAGTGAGTAAGTAAACATGTTGCCTATCAGTCGACAACGACTCAAGTTTTGCAATGTCGAGTTGTGCTGGTAACTTTGGAGTCGAAGTCAGTGATACTGAGACTGATTCGGGGAACAAGACGTTCGAGCCAGGGATTACATCTGCTGTAGCAGCTGGAGCCGTAGCAGCGACTGCACTACTGGCAAAAAAAGCCATTGCTTAATTGTATGAACAGGCAATGGCTTCTTCAAGGCACAGACAAATGGATCGCATGCGCTTTGAGATGCGTACGAATCGCTAACATTTCGAGCGGTGTATACATATTCGCTTACATTGGCTGCGCAAGTTTTGAGACCACAAGATCAAAATCCAAGGGTTCTGTACCTTCCGTCGGAACCCCGGATTTCGACAGCAGTCAGCCAGGACTCGTCTTGCAGCAAGAGTATGGAGTAATAAACTAGCTGTAAGATCATCCATAATTTGAATAGAACAAATGTTTACATTTGGTTTCGGGTGTCTGATTGATGGGTTGACCTAGTTGCATCTTCCATTTCGTTTTCGGAGAGATGAGTTCCTCAAAAGTTGGTGACAGTGCTCACAAAGGTCTTCGTGATGCGGTAAGTACTAAGTACTAACGAGTCATTCATCGTTTTAGAAAAATGCTTTGTTAACGTATTTATTGACTTAATAATATAGGCAATCAGAGGTCTTTTATATGGAATGTTGTCAGGATCTATATTTGCTGGAGTAACCTCATTTGCATTTTATAAATTTTGGCCATATTATAAACAATTGCCTGTCACTATTCGTTCGTATGTTTGTCTATTCTTATACTCTATGAAAGATTAAATGAAGCTTACGCGTCATTAGATTTTATGTTGGTGCTTGTATAGCCGGTGTTGGAATAGTTGAGCAAAATCGACATGCAAAGTGGTATTACTATTTACATCATTATCAGGATATACGAGGTGTCCCACCACCACCTCTGAATGGCACTGCATACACATATGACGAAGTGGAGAGTTATCGAAGGAAAGCTAGGAAAGAAGCAGAACATAATATAGACAAGTTTTTAATACAAGTACGAGAAGATGTGCGAAAACGGTGAGCAAATGGATTGGGTTACACAAGTTTATTAATTAATTTACTGGCCGGTTGGTTATGGATTACACGGTTGGTCATTGTATATATACATTCACATTAATGAATATTCTATAGTATAGAAAGTCTCTTCTTGCATTTATTCAAAACCACGTAAATAAACCTTGGAAGCGAAAAGTCATGGTGCGCAAGAAGTTTGGGACGAAGCCCAAGTCGTAAAGTTAATCAAATTTGAGAGTTTTTTATTGAAATGTGTGAGTCGACAGGATATGATTGACTACTGTGGTAATTCAAATTTCTTGCCCATCATAACCTTGTTGTAATAGATGTAGAAAAAGTCTGAATACAGAATGGTTTGAATGATTCCGGCGACGACGGCAATGGGATCAACGACACCTTCCACAAACCATCTATAGATCCAGTTGGGAATATAGAGTGCTCGATAAGCGCCTAAGGCAAATAAATAATGTGATGTTAAACTTTCTGCTTCTCCCGTACGTTGAAGCATGAAAAGCTGAGGAAGAATTGCGACTGATTCAAGCCAGATTGAAAATGACCACAGGATCTCTGGAATAGTGTGTTTGTATGTGAAGATAAGTGACATAACGAACGCACCGGAAAGAAGGTACTCAATCTTGAATGTGTCGATATTGGGGTCGTGTGTTGGCTTATACTTGACGCGCATGAGGTAGATTATAGAGATTGAAGAACCAATGAAGAAGAGCTTCATGAGTGTGTTGTAGAGTGATGAGTAGTTTCCCCATAGCAGATCTGAAGTCGTTGTTAGAAACAGTGTAACCAGGACTAAGAGCTAGAATAAACAAGACATACCTAAATATCGTGTAACATAAACTACTGCGTATAAAGCTTGACTCTTCAATGATAAACCAGCGCATGATCGCGACTTGTTCATTTTACGAAGTAAGATGAAGATGGAGAGGAGGTGCGATAGATCGCCTAGGAGAGAGTTAGCCAAGAGTCCACTTACACAAGATCAGTGTCATTACTTACCCAAAAATCTGAAAATATTCATGTTGTCTGTATATTAATATTTCCAAATTCAAAATGATAATGGATTGGAACTTGAATCCTTGCGATGCTGTTTGTGCTTGCTAGGGGTTATCAGAGACCCACTGCCACCGGATCAAGAAACGTGACTTTTGATTGAACGAGATGAGAGACAGTGTAGTAATCAATTCAACGACGTGTACACTTTAAAATATGAATCAATCTGATATTTTAATTAAGAAAATTTGTTGCACTGTGGTGACCTGAAAACGCATAAGATACTCTTGCACATACAGTACATGTATGTATGTAGCAATTCTTGAAATTCCGTGCATTCGCGCGTCTTGTGCCGCACGCGCACGCAACACTGCTGCAACTGATTGCGTCCGTATATACTGTAGCACAGATGGGACATTGTGCTTTCTGCCTTTCTCCTATTTCGGCGCTGGCAGCTTCACTATCACACCATGGACTACCGACAATCAATTTTAACTATTTTACAGTATTTGATGTGATGAGTCACAAAATTAAGAACAACTGTTCAAAATAAGGGTATGTATAAATGTTCCACGTTTACGAACCGCAGTTAAACTGCGTGGCACCTCGTGCATGTTCTCAGGGGGCACCTGGACCAGGCAGGAAGCAATTCGTTCGCCATGCACGCATGATCAGCACGACTTACATCAGCTCGGCGTGTTACATAACTCTCATATAATTATAGCAATATTTTAATTTATCACAAAGATTTATAGTATTATATATATAGTACACGAAGAAAAAAACGCAAGTTTTCAAATAACCAACACCATGCCAAGAAGAGAAATAACTAAACACGAGAAAGTACAAGCATTATAGCTAAAGATAAACGAACGAACTGACCCAGCAGATACATGGTAACAAATTAAAGAAGAGCCGTGTGAGAAAGCAACAAAAAACCCTGTAATAACCAGCAATAAAATGAGAGTAGTCAAAAACCAAAGAATATATAAATAATAATATGAGAAAATATAAAGTCATAAATAAATGTGTACCATAAATAGCGCTTTTTCACGCCAATTTTGTTTTGTCTTTGTTTTCCTTACAACTCCGGTTGAGATTTTTCCTTGCCAAAAATAAGAAATCGCGATAATGAAGCAACAAAAATATAAAAAGGACACCGAAATCAAAAACGTGGATTATTCTTGGCCTCCTCTAGGAGTAAAGAATGGGGGTCATATTATAGTGCAGTGAAATAATGCAAGTCATCTAGAATAGCTTTGTGGAAACAGGCGAATTGCCCGCACTTCCAGAGCTGTTATGATTGAGCTGTAGCTGAGACATTGTAGTAAAAAAAGGAAGTTCGTCAGAATCCTCTTGCATAGACAGGACTGAGGAAAATATAGAAGCTGGGTCAGCTTTAATTGTAGAAGATGACGGAGCATTGCTTTGAGAGAATGTGGTGGCCGGTGATAAATTATCATTTGACGAGTTCACATCCGCAGATAACAGATCCGAAATCTCATCGTCGCGTACCACATCTGAGAGAAAGTCGCGCACAGTTTTGTCCCCAGTAGCTGGACTGCGGGGAATTTGAATCGACGATCTTCTCGATATGAGCTTTTGTAATAAGGCGTTCTGTATAGCACTCTGGGAGGCAGTGGTGCTGTTAGAAGTGCTCGAACGTTCACTGGCTCCTGGCGACAGAACACTCCGAGCAGACAAAGTATTCAACACAACATTACGCATTTGCGAATTCCCCCCATAAAGCATGTCCGGGGAAATCGCTTTTGCGGCAGCAGCAGCTTGCTGCGGAGGAAGTCCCCGAATGATACTCGCCACGCTACGGCGCGGCATGCCAGAAGCTGATGCAGCAGGAGAAGAGCTGGATGTCGACGAGCTGCCAGTAGCCGAGGACACAGAAGTAGCCGAAGACACTCCAGATTGCTGCGATGGCGTAGACGACAACGACGATGGCGATGGCTGAGACGCAGACTTTGACGAAGTACGAAGGTTCTGCTGGTTACGCGAACTCTTCAGAAACTCCTCAAGAAGCGCAGAAGTTGACAATGTAGACTTTCCAAGATTGCTACCAAACTGTTCCGTATAAAGCCGTAGGATTGCTTCAGCAGAATAATTTTGATTACTGCTGCTGTTGCTATCGCTTCCATTACTGTTGTTATTACTCGAAACATTGCTTGGCTCAGAGTTGCTTCGTGCAGACGACGGGAAAGTTGGTACTGGAACTGACGCGACGGATGTTCCGGTAGGTGAAGTTGACGAGGCTGCGGGAACAGTCTGTGAACCTAGAAGCTTGGATAGAATATGCGCGCGAGACATTAAGTCTCCGGAGCCGGTCTTTGCAAAAGCAGCGGAAGAAGCAGGCGAGTTCGTGGATGTATTTGCTTGAACAGCACCAGGTTGAACAGTCACTTTCGGTGGAAAAGCGAAGTCAAATGTCACCTCAGGATCGTGCTTGATATCCGTCAGCGGAGATGCAAATGAAGCAGACGAGTCAGGAGTGTCATATGACATTGGGGTTGCCAGGTCATCTTGCATAGACGAGTAAGTACTGGCTGACATTGCGTCGCTAGCCATGCTAACTGAAGTGTGACCATTTGCTCCAGGTGTGACGCCGGCAGCTGATAGCGAGTGCGCGGATGGAGTAGGAGCACCGGGAGTAGACTCAGAGATACCTGACATTGATATGCCACCAATGCTGTTACGTGGTGCTGAGGATGCCGAGGCACCTGGTGACGAGATGGAAAGGTTTGTCAACCAAAAATCCTCATCGAACTCAACAGCATCTTCGTCAAGTGAGATTCCCAGACTACTGTTATCGGGCAGGTTGAAAGGCAAAAGGTCTGGATTGATGAAAAGCGATCCAAAAAGATTTTCCCCAGAGACTGCGCTATTGGCGTTGGAGATTGGCTTCTGACCGGTGATAGCCCCGTTCGAATGACCAAAGGAGGCCTCGAGCCAGGAATTTGTCAGAGTCGAGGAGTCAAAAGATGTAGCAGTCGATAGTGGTGCATTTCCCATAGGAGAATCGCCTGGAGGTGGTCCGGACGGACCGGAGAAGGTGTTGGCACGAGGCCGGGCGTTGATGGCAGCTTCATTCTGAGGGCGATTAAGCGTCGCAACCGTAATCGAGCCTTTTCGCTGCTGTCGTTGACGAGTGTTACTCAGAAGACCGTTGTGGAGCTTTTGCTGATGGCGTAGTAGTAGGTCACTAAATAAAAGAGCAAAAATGTTAGAATACAGAAAAAGAAGGATGGAAGAAGCCACGTCCGCTGATGCATTGACAACGGAGGTATGCGATACCATCGCGGGGATACGTACCGACGAGCAAAACATCGTTCGCAAACCGAACACTCGAATGGTTTCTCTTTGGTGTGACTTCGTTCGTGGCGCTTAAGATGCTCCAGGCGTGCAAACGCGCGCTGACAAGTCCTGCATACGTGCGGTCGTGGTTTGTCAGGCTTAGGCTGTTGGGCAGGAGACAGCGTTGTTGGGGGCACGACCGGCGAGGACATTTGAGATAAAGCTTCTGGCGACGATAGCAGGCGACAGTGCGACAAGTAATACTGTAGGGGGGTTGCACAACGTGGGGAAGTGCAGATGAAGGCAATGTATAGGAGGTGTGTGGGGAAAGGAACAGAGCAGAGCGGATGGTGAAGATGGAACGGCGAGCAGACGAGGGATGGCCGGGGCGGTGAAGAAGGCAAACGAGGCGAACAGGGACAGATTGTGGGGAGCGGCGCGCTTCTTGGCCCGGAGTGACCGGCCGTGCCGCCACCGCCCAAAGGGGCTAGCGCGCCGCCTTCCCCGGATTCTGCGTGACCTGCGCGGTCAGGTGGCCTTTTATAATTAGCGCGTGGAAGCTGTGAGCTGTGACCCGCTGCGCGCGCTGTGAGTGGCCGGGCGCTTACTTCCCCGGACTCTTGCGGGGCCCGTACTGTGCGTGGTTAGGGCGCGCGGCGTGTGTAGCACCTGCCGTTTCCGGACGGCCGCCGGCTTGCTGCGTCGCTCGCGGCGAGCGACCAGGGCCGAGTCACTCTCGCGGCCTCGCTCAGCTGCGCGCTGCTCCGCTGTCTCGCTGCCTGCATCCACGCCTGATCCTGCTGGTCCATACAAACGAACGATTCCATAGAGCCATTACACTTCCTGTTCCAGCACTGTATCCGCCGCCATGGACGCTGCCGTCGCCCACTCGCTGCGCTCCTCGCTCGCCGACGACGACCTCTTCGCGGTCTCGCTGCACCTGGAGCGCCACTCTGGCTCAGCCGCCAATCTGCCGCACGGTCTCGCAGACGCCCGCGCGGGATCTATCTCTCCAGCGCACTCCAGCGCCTGCTTCGGCTCCGGTCACGTTGCCAGCGACGTGTACCCACCTGCTCTTGCCAGCACAGCAGCCAGCGCAGACTGCTTTGGCAAATTCTGTGCTGCTATTACCAGACCTGTGCGCTATTCCGCACTCGATCTCGGAATCGCGACGAGCGCCGACGCCAGTGATCCTGACGATGACCCTGACGACTTCAACGTCGACAGCAAGAACGCTGACAGCAATGCCGCGCCGCTGGGGTCCGACGACGACAGTCTGTCCAGTGATCCTGAGTTCAGCACCACCTGCCATCTGGAGGCCCTCTATGACCCCATCACGGGTGACTACATTGGTTTCAACGGATTGCCTACAACTTCTCAGTGCGACCGGCTCATCAACGCCTACGTGAGCACGCTCTCCGACGTCAAAAAGAGCAAGTCTCTCATCTCACAGGATATGTACAATGACATCCATGCTGTACTTCTTGATCCCGCCGCCGTCGTGGGATCTGCACAATTCCGCTTTTGGGCTCGATCAAACTTTCAAGTATTCACCGACGATCACGGCGAGACTCATGTTATGCACAAAAACAGGCCTGTTGCGTTCAAGGAGGAGCTCTATCGCGTCCTCGCTGTTTGCCATGTCGTCGCAAACCACGGCGGCCGTGACAAAACTCTTGGTCAAGTAAAATACTGTCATGAAGTTTTAGTTTTGTGTTAAATGTGCTAACCTCTTTCTCTTGTCATTCAGCTGCGAGCATGGTACACCCGCGTACCCAAGAATCTCATCTCTCAGTATGTCAAGATCTGTCCAACGTGCAACCCATCCACTGCGACACCCGACACGCATCCCGAAATCGTGGTCGGCGATTCTTCCAGCACACTTTGCTATCACCAAGCGGCTGGTATCGACGTCGATTGCCGATGCTATAGTCGCTCTCCCGGAATTCAAGCAGGACGATCCAAACAACTGACAGCCTCACTTTATAATCCCAGTTTTGACGGTTTTCCTGTAACCAGCGGTCTTGGCTTCCGGTTTCGCCGTTCAATCGTTCGCTATCGCGTACGCATCCCCTTGCTGCCTATCCGTGACCGGGCACTATGTGCTGCACGAGCCGGCGGTGAAATCAAAACCGAGCCCGATGGTAACTTCGGCCTCGAGCCACCAAAGACTGCAGCCCCGAAAGGACGGAAGAAGCTGCAATCAAAAAAGGAGCCCGCATTAAAAACATCTCCTTGCAAATTCGTATCTCCAAGATCACGAAAATCAAAGAAATCTCCGTCGAAGGTGGTCGTCAAGATTGAGAATCCTGATACATGCGCACCCAAAAAGCTCGTCAAGACAATCTCCTTTGAAAATAATGGTCCAGACGGTTATGGCGGTATTCCAGCAATTTCAGACAATGATGCACTTGAGAATGAAGCAATAAATTTACCTTCCAGAGGCTCTTCTGTGGCAGACTACTCAATTCACTCCATTCCTGATATCATGGAACCGTCTCTTGATATGAACTCGACGGATGAATTTTCTCATAGCTGCAATTTTTATGATTTTACTGGTAGCGCTCGGAAGCCGGCATCAATGACTGCTGCACGTGAAGAAGGTTTAATAGAGATGTCTACAACTGCAGGTGAAGCTTTGACATCTGAGATATCGTTAATAATGGCAGAGCGTGCGATTCAGAATGCAGCGACATATTTTGATAAGCGCACAGGTAGTGGGTTTTCATCGCAATCTAGTCAGTCGCAGAAGAATGAGAGCGCAACAAGGGATGGTCAATTGTCTGTCTTGCGGCCTCGTAGTGAAAATTTTAAAACTCAAATTCCACTTGGCGGGAAAACGACACCAAATATTGTTGAAGCAGAGCCTGTGTCTGTGACACATCAACAGTCTGATGCTACAAACTCTCAAGTCAATACCACTCAAGAATCTGGAGGGAATTTGACTGAAAAATCGGTCAACAGTACTCCCAAGCGAGCTTTCAATGAGCAAGACGCCAACTCCAGCTCTCGTTCAAGACGATCAAAAATTCAGGCGCATTCAATTCTTCTTCCCTCTCCACTTGCTGCGCGTGATAATTCTCAGTCATTGTTGCAGCCTTTTGGAGCAATTGCATCCGCTGAAAAATTCCTACCCCCACTGGACTCAATTAAATACCTACCTTTCCCGACATCTTCGCCGGTGAGTTGCAAAGGAGCTTCTACTTTATCTGTCTGCGGAGATCTTGAACTATTTCCTAATAAATCACGCCATCCGCCTTTTCCACTTGAGCGCCGTATCAGTTCAACAACGGATACTGATGTACCACCAACTTCATCTTCTCCGCTTGCATCTCCAGTTTCATCTCCCTTACAAGCATTTGCGCGGTCATTTTCACGTTTTTCTCAACTTCGCGGGAAGCCTACCAGGGTCGTGCGTATTCCCGACTTGCTCAACCGTGAAGATGCCACTGATGGCGGTGAAATTTCTACTTCTATTCTTTCCAATAAGAATGTGGTGAATACCAAACCTGATTTACGGCCTGCTTTGAGGTCTGGTGCTAACATGCCTAAGACTCCTACTCGTCGTCAACCTCGACGTACTGGATTAAAGTGATTCCTTCATTATCACCATTATGTCAATTTTATAAATTCTTTGTCATTTTTTGAACCATCCTTTTGATACCTTTTATTCAAGTATTTTTGTTTCTTTTATGCATTTTGTTTTCCACATAAATGTTTTATTTTTTGCCTTGGCATCATACTTTTTATGACTTCTTTGATATCCCAGTTCAAATTGCAAGGGATTTTTTTTGTGGATGGGTTAATAAATTATGATCTTGGACGGCGTTCCGTTTTGTGGTGTGTCTATTTTTTTTCTTTTTCGTGGTCATGATACGTATCTCCACCGAGGTTTTATAGATTACTACGTAATGAAAGTTTTATAATTATGAGAGTGTACAATACAACCCATGTACGATATATCGTAGCTCTGTATACGGTACTCTATTGTAGTCTAGTAGATGTAGCAAAAAAACTGCATTAAACTCCTATGATAAACCGTATCATTTTCGATCATGACAGCAAGAAAAAAACTGATATTTGTATCCAAACACGCTAGAATGATATACATACGCAAAGTAACCTACAAAACCAAATACTCTTCACCGTCGATTTCTTCTATTAGACTCTCCATGTCCCATCACCAAAGTTCGAATTTCATAAAGATAATCTCTATCCACAGACTTATCGATACCGTACGAAGAACTTTCACTATCACCTTCTGAGCTTGCTGGAAGTAGTCCAGCGTCAATCCATGTATGAATTTTACGTTTCCATACATCTTCTTCGTCGGATTGATTTCGTACAAATGCAGGTCCAACATCGAATTCCTCACCAACGACGAATTCACCGTATACGCTACCAGCGGCTGAAACATTTGATACTCCTGATACAGCCGAGACATGAGAGGCATTTCGAGCCCCTCCGGAATTCATAACGTTTGATCTCTGGCGTTGCGAAATTGCATTGCTACCATTTCGTCTTATTGACGGTGATGAAAATCCATAATCCACACTTTGATTATTATCCACTAAGTCTTCGACATCCGCAAAAGGATCATCGTCAACGTTACCTACCGCAGCAGCAGCGGCATCAAAATCAAATTGAACATCCTCATTTGTATTATTTGAACGACCTTCTGAATCAGATTGGCGTACAACATCTGATGCACGGAACCAGCACATTCGAACAGGATCAAATACCATTCCGCCAACTACTTGTACACCTTTAGTAGACGAAATATTTGAAATCAAAGCTGGTCGCGGAGGAGTTAAATTCATACTATCAAATTCAACAGATACTGCATCATTTCCTTCCCATTTGAATGTCACAGGGTTATATCGCATGCCTTTTTCGTCTATAATTATATCCGTTAGTAATTTCTTTCGAAAAATATCAATAGAGTAACGTACGTCTAGGAGCACTAGCATAATCGCCAAGAGGTCGGATCAAATGCGGCCGTTGCTGTGTTGATGGTGCTTTCTTACGCGTCCTGGAACTGGATGACTTCGCTTGATTCTGTCCATGTTGAAGTCCAGTCACTTGAGGATGTTGGAATGGTCGTTGTGGCATTCCCGCATTTGCATTACCTTTTGAGCTTGTAGTGGTACCTGTCACGGAAGGAGATAATGACGATTTACGTTCGTCACTTGGAATCCTTGTCTCTTTGCGTATATTGGACGATAAACTTGTGGGCATTAATTGTACTGTCTGTCCAGATTTCGGTGGAGTAGTCGATGTATTACTACTTGAATGAAAAAGATTTGCAATGCTTGGTCTGGACGAGAGCCGTTTTGCTGTAAACGCGCCAACTTCTTTCGCTCTTGTGAGACCAGGCTTTCTTTCTGATATTGACGCAGGTGCAGGTGTTCGCTCTTTCACAAGATTAATTGGCAAATCATCAAACTCATCTAGCTCAGTACCATTTCCAAAAAGACGTCTTTTGACAGGTTTCAACAGTGTCTTGGTGGACATTGCTTCCCGTCGAGCCATGTCTGATGCTGAAGTAGCTGCTGAATGTGGGACTTCATGACCTCCTTCAGCGCGGCGTCTCGATGGTGGAGTATTAACATTTCCAAAATATGACGACTCTTCGTTATTATCATGACCCAGATTTGACATTGACACTTTTCTTGAGATTGCTAATCGCTGTAAATTTGAAGTAGTGCTATTTGAGGACGCAATTGTAGCCGCTGAAAGAAGAGATGGTACCGGAACAGGAGGAACTAATGAACTTCTCGACGCCAATCTTCTCAAATTAGACGAACTTACTGCAGACTTCAAAGACGGTGGTGGAATCTGTGAAGAATGAGATTGAGTAGGTGGAACACCAGGTGTTCCTGCAAGCCAGCTCTGAACCGATGGCAACGGTGGTAGTGGAGCTGCACCTGAATGACGGTCACCTGCACCTAATCCACCAAAAGTAGAATCTGCTGCAGCACTGCGAAGTGAGGGCATTGATTTCTTTGATAGTAATGCACCATATCTTGAAGTTCCTGGTTGAGTTGACTGTGCTGCACTGGGACGAATTGATGCCATTGATGACTTGTGTGCTAATCTGCGAGTTGATGAAGGTACTTCCAGCTTTGGAGTTGGCAATACCGGTGATTGATTTGGCTCTTGTGGAGTGAAAGGTGACTGTGGTAATTGCAATCCACTCGTGGCTGTCAAAGACACTACTGTTGATGAACTGACCGGACGAGGAATTCTTGTCGGCTTTTGCGCGAAAATTTGCGATATTGGGGGTCTTTTTGGTTGCTGTTGCTGCTGCTGAGGTCGCAAGAGCTCACGAACTTCTTCACTGCTGGCTCCACCAATGAATCCCTTTCCTTTTCTCGTTAATCCGTTACTGTTATGACTCCATGACTCGTGTTTCACGTTTTTATTAACTGTAGCACGACGAGTATCAAAAATTGCTTCATCATCGTCACCAATCTCTAATCCATCCAAAAAATCCTCATCAAATTCATCTTTAGCCTCATCTCTTGCATCATCATAGATTTCAGGCTGGTCTTGCGCCGCTCTTTGTGCTCGTACGTCGAGCAGTTGCTTGAAATTTAGCGGACCCTTAGGAATTTGAACACCTGCAAATCCATCATCGTCGCTGTCGTAGGTCACACTGGAGGACGGCGAAAATGTCGATAGTATTGACGACCGATTTGATGAG
Source organism: Myxozyma kluyveri (assembly GCA_030568365.1). Lineage (NCBI taxonomy): Eukaryota > Fungi > Ascomycota > Lipomycetes > Lipomycetales > Lipomycetaceae > Myxozyma > Myxozyma kluyveri. The sequence continues at coordinate 77,410 of JAJLTX010000007.1, read as the reverse complement.
TCAGTAAATCGCGAACCCGTATATCGTGTACTTGTACTAGCACTAGCACTATCATCACCCCATCCATTATCTGAATCTGAGTCACCAGTTTGTAAAGCTTTCTTTGCGCGGATTTCGGATAACTTGATTTGTAAGCTTGTCAAATCTTCAGGAATATCAAAATCGTGGTCAAATTCATCTTCTGGCGATCCGGCTCGCGTAATCTTTTCAGCAGCATTTGGTTTTATCCGTAGGGTTTCTCCAGATGCTTCGTGAGATGGATATCGATTGGCGTTCGTACTGCTGAATGATCTAGGACTTATGTGACCTGATCCTTGAGCTTTTGAACCTATGGGCTGGGGAAGGGGAACGTCTGGTGTATTAAATCTTTGTCCAGATTTTGCCTTTATTGTAAACTTGGCCATATAGTCATCGTCTTCATCAGAAAATCCATCAAAATCATCGCTCTGATTCTCCGCATTATTTCGAACTCGTGAACCTTGAGACTCAGCCCATTGTCGCAATCTGTCACTCTCATGATTCAATCGTAATGACTGTATCAAATCCGATGCTTGTTCCGGTGCTAACTTCAAAGTGCTAACATCTCCTGAATTGTCATCAAAGTCATCTTCGAAGTCCGCATCATCAAAATCCTCCTTGTCGCGTTGAATACCACTGAGGGACTGGCCATTACGAAAACCTCCAGATGTATCCACAATCTCTTGATCATCACTTGACATATCTGACTGCTCACTTGTGTCTAGTATCGACAATCGACGGAAAAGATCAGTGTTGCTATCGATATCGAACTCCAAGTCGTCATCATCGTCCCACTTTTCAATTTCGTTTGCTGACGTGTTAAGCGGATGTCGTCGTGGCTGCGGCAGCTGCCGTGATCGCTGTAGTAAACCCATAATTCTTAATTATACCAAACAAGTTGAGCTTTTGTTTGCTTGGTCAGCTGTAATGCGAGTTTTGATTTGAGTGGCAACCCGTTGCTCTTCTGACGAAAGTGAACTTGAGCAACCCGTCCTCTCACCACTCATTCAGTATTGTGCGGACCATCAGCGTAAACAAATCGGTTCTATGCTCAGTCGCTGCAGTAATTTAACTGAATAAGGCGCGCAGTGCTGCGAGATCTCCTATTTGACCCCTTGTCAAGACCGAAATCTTCTTCAGCTGCACCATTGCCCCGTTGGCTGTTTGTTTACTTTTGCGCGCCACGCATGCAGACGCGGCGACCGTAAACCTTATTTTTGCAGGAGAACAGCCGCGAATAAAATATACAAGAGCCTCGCTTCACGCCTCTAGTAGTGCGGCGTACTTGTCGCAGATGTCTGGGGAAGATCCGCTACTTCTCGACATTTCACACCTTGAATCTTGGTTACCTTGGACATTGAGTCGAGAGCGCTGATGGCGACCGCAGAGACTGCTAAGGTTGATGTCGCCGCTGCATTAAGCGACCGTGATCAGCGATTGAAAGATTTAGGAATCACGGTCTTTCCTTTAGGCACAGATCAGTCACGCTCGCCGGTTCCGACCAGACAGTGTTCACGAATCGTGTCTGGAGTACGAATTGATGTTATAACCTACAGTTTGGCCGATAAGATTTTAGTATTCATTGCGCTAGATGGAAAATTAGGTAGAATGGTATATACTCCTGATGACATTTTACGTTTTGTGCTTTATCTGACCTCGTTATAGCACAGTGTCGCGCTCACGGCTGCGCCCATGCAAGCTTACGCATACGATTCTCCAGCATTTGACGGTGACGAAAACTTAGACTTTTCACTACTACCTCTTTCACATTTAACATCCCAGACCATTCTCGGTGGATCGCAAGATATTGAAGGCCGTCTTTATGCCGTGCAGATTGCATCACTGATCAGCAGACAGCGAGGTGAGGAGCGACGAACGGTGGTCATCTCAATGGCCGCATCTCCAGCGAAATCAGATAGTGATCTAACTTCCGTCGAGAGCCGTACGCTTTTTGTTGATGTCATGGATATGGTGCAGGAATGCAAAGTTTGGTGAGCTGAGATCAAGGATGAGACCGGTGGCTGTTTTAGTTGTACTGTACAGTATATTTTGTACGTTATCTTGTAAATATGGGTGGTCTTCAAAAAAATAATTTACAGAGTTAGGTGCCTCATACAGTACTGGAATACAGTGAGTCAATGACGCAATGGTTGATAGTTGGCCAGTGAATAAATAAGTATCGTATAGGTAGAGCAATCTTGGTATGAGCGTTATGCATCCCAAAATCCACAGATTCGTCGTCATCCAACCATAACACGCGTTTCCCGTGCACTCACCTGCTCGACTGAGCGTTGACGATTTAATTCTGTGTTCATCGTAATGACCTGGATTTCGAGCAGAAGCTTAGAGCCATGAGATGCGTGATAGAATGGAGCTCGTTGTTGGTGGGGGTGGGGGGGCAGTGTGCCTTTGTGAGGGGCTTGTCGCGATGTGCCGCTGCCAAGTTGAGCTAAATTAAATCGTCATCGATCACCGTACTACTGTTGATTTCACCTTCGTACCTTGGACAATCGACGCAATTGCAAAGAATTGATTCAAAATGAGTGGTAGTGAGATGGATACATTGGCAGTTAAGTCGGTGGTTGTATGTGAGGCCATTCGTGCATTCCTCCCCGAGGAGCTTAAGTATCCAAAGGTTGCGGTTGTATGTGGATCAGGACTTCACCTGCTTGCGGATGCACTTGAGCCAAGTCCACAAATCGCGCTTAATTTTGCAGACATTCCAGGATTTCCGGTACCAACAGGCTAGTGGTTTGATTGACATATTTGTTGATTTCGGTACTGACAGATGATTAGTTGAGGGGCATTCTGGCAAGCTTGTGTTTGGTTACTTTGGCAAAGTGCCTGCGGTGTGCATGGTTGGTCGAGTTCAGTACGTTACAACGATAATTATAAGTTGGAGAATCGTTTGCTGATATGAGTTGCTCTTAGCTTCTATGAAGGAAATCCTTTTGACGTGACAATCTTCCCCATTCGAGTTTTCAATGCTATGGGAATCGAAGCTCTAGTTGGTACGATCTACTGTTTAGTCACATTCAAAATCGGAACTAATAAGTTTTAACAGTGACCAATGCCGCCGGTGGCTTGAACCCAGAGTACAGAGTGGGTGATCTTATGATTATCAATGATGTAAGAAATTCTTAATATCTAATTGGCTTATTCTGTTACTAATTGTTCACAGCACATCAATTTTCCTGGTCTTGCTGGTTGGCATCCACTGAAGGGACCCAACGAGAGCGAGCTTGGCCCCCGTTTCTTACCATTGAGTGATGCATACGACTTGAAGTTCAGACAGCAGTTATATGAGGCAGCAGATGATCTTGAATTGAAGCGTCCATTACATGAGGGAGTGTACGTGTTTGTCAGTGGTCCTACTTACGAGACAAGAGCTGAGTCTCGCATGTTACGAATGATTGGCGCGGACTGTGTCGGAATGAGCACTGTTCCTGAGATCATCATCGCGCGTCACTCGGGAATCAAGATTCTTGCCGTCAGTTTGGTCACAAATGAGGTTGTTATCGCACCCATGCCTCGTGCCAAGGACGGTGCTGCTGATCTTACGTCTGGCATGGCGAATCATGAAGAGGTAATCGAGGCCGGTCGTCAAGCTGGAAACGATTTGAAGAACTTGATCTGCAAATTTATTCAAAAAACTTTCTAATTTCTGCCCTCTGTTAGTATCTTTCACTTCTAGTCCATCGGATATGTACATTTATTTATAATTACAAGAATCTATAGTATTATGTGAATGTGACGCGTAATTTAGCAACGAGGCACAGATGATCGCTTGGGTATTGACCCTCGCGAGGCTGTCCACTGGGCTCTGGGCCCATCTCTTCAGGAAGCGGTAGACGCAGAAGTTCGGAAACATGAACACCTGAAACAATATCGGCTTCTGCATTACTGCCTTGTAGTGAAGAATCGCTGCGATTGTCCTTGTCTAAAATAAGAATGTAGTCGAGTAGGCCGCGCCATGAGCATGCCCAGTTTGAGAACGTTGCTTCACCATTTCGTGCAGGATGTGAATTCTCAGGATGAACGTAATGATAGCAGTCGCCGTATAGAGAGCGAAAAAGACAGTCATTGTTCTCGTGCAAACGCACAACTTCAGCAATTGTTAGCGGCGGTGGAGTGGTGCGCTGCACTGGTACAGGAGGAATAGACATCGAGGGAAAAAATTGATTTAAAATCACAGGCTCGGGATTGACTGCGGGAGGTGGAGCTTCAACTTTCAGCACTTCAGCCTTTGATGCCGTTAGCTTAGCAGGCTGTGATACCTCTTCTGCTTTGTCGGTCGATTCTTCGGTGACTTCTTCTCCTTCGTCGTCGTCATCCTCATCTTCAGCCTCCTCTTCAACCTCTTCTTGTTGTTGTATTTTCTTGTATTCATGTTGCATACTCCGCTCAAGTACACCTAATGACCGTTCAGTAAGCCAGTTTGATGGAGGCTTTGTAAGACACAAATATGGGGCATCAAATGGCAAACTGTTGAAATCTCCTGCCAGAAACACAGGCCAGGTACCTGTTGGATCAGTTGATTGTGCAAATTGCTTTGCATTTCGAGCGAGAACTGCAGTTTGTCTCGTGCGCTCCAGCGTACCCTAACAATTGTTAATAAGAAGCTGTGATATAAAAGCATAAATAGAAACGTACATGTGGATGCCAAAATAAGTGAGTAGTTCCTATAATAATACCCTTATCGGCTAACCCATTGGTTGTGAATTTGAGTGCGACAAGAAGAGCAACATTGCGTGTCCTAGTTTGTGGTATTGTTTTAAGCTGTTCCAAATCATCTGATTGAATTAAATCGTAGCCAAGATCAGCATCATAGTCAACCTCGCGCAAGCTACTCAGGCTGAACAAGGATTTCTTCCAGCAGATTAGCAATCCATGATTCTTCTTTCCGAATCGCAAAAACTTGGTGTCGTATCCTATCTTTGCAAGCTCTTTGTAATAAAAAGTATCAAGGTGCACAGTGTCAACTTCTTGTAAACACATGACATCAGCATTGTAGTGTGCGAATTCAGATAGTAAAACTTTTGATCTCCATCTCCATTTAAGCGCGTCACCGTTTGTGGGGAACAGCTTTCGCCGGATCAAGGCTTGTCCAAGTACATTGTATGTCATAATTTTAAAATCTGTAGAGGTATCTCTACCATGAGTACCATTACAGCTCGGTAATGCAAGCATTGGCCGTTGAATGAATGACAAGTTGAATGGAACTTCCGGTGTATTCACGATACCTAGCTCCGCATCGCGTCGTGCTTTCTCGCGTTTCGCTTGCTCGCGCTTTGCACGCTGAGCAGCGATATACTCTGGTGTCACATAATCTGGTCGACCACCACCAGTTTTTCGATTATTCTTCGCATCCTTCGCCATGATTGCTGTTATAACGAAGACGGATTATGATACAGTCTGTATTTTTCAAAACTCACCGATCAAAAACAATCCGGTACAAAATGCTTAATATGTCAAAATTTATTTCCCAGCAGAGACAAATCCGATGATACGTACGATACTAGTCCAGGTACGACGAACTTCACTCGAACAGCATCGACAACAAACCCGTTTATCGTCTAGCATTGATAAAATGCCCTCCAAAGTTACAGCACGCATAGTGGAGCGGGAAACGATTGCAATCGGCCTAGAGGGCTCTGCAAACAAGCTCGGAGTTGGAATTATTCGGCACTTTCCGCACAGCAAAGATAGCACAAAGCGTCGACCAGCAGCTCAGATTCTTGCCAACATACGACATACATATGTTACTCCACCCGGCGAAGGCTTCTTACCAAGAGACACAGCAAAACACCATAGGAGACATGTGGTTGATCTGATTCGGAGGTCGTTAAAGGAGAGTGGAGTCTCGCTGGACGATGTCGATTGCATTTGCTTTACACAAGGTCCAGGAATGGGCGCACCCTTACAGAGTGTTGCCATCGCAGCGAGAACACTGAGTTTGATGTGGAATAAACCACTTGTTGGAGTTAATCATTGTGTCGGTCGTACGTATTACTACATAACATACGGTTGTTGAGGCTTGAGCTAAGATAATTAGATATTGAAATGGGCAGGGAGATTACAGGTGCAACTAATCCTGTTGTTCTATACGTATCAGGAGGAAATACACAAGTTATTGCCTATTCCCACCAACGGTATCGAATTTTCGGAGAGACGCTTGATATCGCTGTTGGAAATTGCCTTGACCGCTTTGCGCGAACTTTGAGGATCCCAAACGACCCAAGTCCTGGATACAACATTGAGCAGCTTGCGAAGAAGTGTGCTGATCTCTTTTGAAGAAACAGTAATTAGAATTTGAGAACTAACATTTCGTTACAAATTTAGGGGCAAAAACTTTGTTGACTTACCATATACCGTGAAAGGAATGGACTTGTCAATGTCTGGAATTCTTGCCTTCATTGATGGCGTTGCAAATGAGATTTTCAATGGTTCGCCAAAGTATGCAGAAGACGGAAGTGTTATTACCAGTGAAGATTTATGTTTTTCACTTCAAGAAACAATCTTTGCCATGCTGGTTGAAATTACTGAACGGGCAATGGCTCATGTTGGTAGCCAACAAGTACTGATTGTTGGCGGTGTGGGATGTAACGAGCGTTTACAAGAAATGATGGGTATCATGGCAAAAGAAAGAGGCGGTGAAGTTTACGCCACGGACGAAAGGTAAATAAATAAATTGATTAATCGGACCTTTTTGGGGATTGATACTAACGCTATCTAGATTCTGTATCGACAATGGAATTATGATTGCACATGCTGGCCTTCTCGCCTATGAGACTGGCTACCGGACTAATTTAGACGACTCAGTCTGTACTCAAAGATTCAGGTAAGAAAAGCAGGTGTGTGATTTAATATGAAGTCTATACTAATAAGTACATCGTGTAGAACTGACGAGGTATTCCTTGCCTGGAGAGACGACTGAAGGTATAAATATGATGGTCTACTATATACGGAGTTTTGCTGCATAAGTCTCAATGGAGCTCACAAATGAAATGCTTTTTTTTGGCTCTTTGGTAGAGTGTAAATCAAACATTTGATCGAATTGTCAGCGTGCGCTGGTTGTTTAGGCGCGCGTCTACAGCACTCCGTGCGCGTTGGTATAGCTCAGCTTGGATACACCCGCGACCCTCCATTGGCCACCTTGCAATGTCGCATATTGTAGACCCACTTTTCATTTCGACTCCTTTTCTCACTTTGATCCAAGCGCTATAGTAGACCATTTCACTTTTATTTACAAGCCGGAACTGTGGTTCACTGAACGGAAACAATACGTCACTGAATGTGGATACGAGCCCCAATTTGGCAGCAGTAAGCAATTCCTAAAGCAGCTTTGCGGCGCCCTCGCTTCGCCCGCGTCGTCGTTACATAGCTCCCGTCCCCACCTATCCGCATCGCCCTCCACCGTTTTTCTCTTTGAACAGCACAGCTGTTGTGTTTGTGGTTCCGTTGATCTTTACACAATTCGAATCCGATTGTTCGTTTATTTTGATAGTTCTGGAATCGACGAATAGGTCTTCTTTAGCAGATCTTTTGTTTGCCACTAATTTAGATCAAACTGCTTCACTCCCAATATACAATCTCTTGACACTTATTTCCATATACACAAGCCATGGCGCCACCAAGGGCCCGTAAAGTCGCTGTTGTCGGAACCCGTGCAGTTGGTATGAGAAGATTGAGCTGAGAGATGTGTCCAACTCAAAGCTAACATTGTGGCTGCCAGGCAAATCGTCGTTGACAGTACAGTTCGTTGAGGAGCATTTTGTTGAAAGTTATTATCCTACCATTGAGAATCAGTTCTCCAAGACTATTCGATATAAGGGACAGGATTATACTACTGAAATTCTTGATACTGCTGGCCAGGTATGTTTTATTGTAAAATTTGTGTACTTGACTGCCCAATGCTAATTAGTGTTAACTTTGACTAATAGGATGAGTTCAGTATTATGAACCAGAAACATTCCATTGGAGTTCATGGCTACGTAATTGTCTATTCTATCACGTCAAGACAATCATTTGAAATGGTTCGAATTATTCGCGATAAGATTCTGAATAATACAGGAACCGAGACTATACCCATGATCATTGTTGGAAACAAGAGTGACCTTGGTGCTCAGAGGTATGATTAGGAAGCTGTTCCGCATACAAAACAGAATCGTCTAACAAACTTCTAGGAAAGTAGAAACTTCCGAGGCGAAAGAACTTGCAGAAGAATTCAAATGCCCATTTGTCGAAACTAGTGCTCGTCACAATGCCAATATCGTCAAGGTCTTTGAGCTTTTAATTGGAGAAATCGAGAAGCATGATAATCCTACTCCTGATTCAAACGGTAAGTGCATTGTTATGTAAATCCATTTTTTCAAATAAATTTGGTTTGCAAGATTGCTACAGTTTGTCGTTAGTATTGTTGGTCACAAATCTTTGGGAATGGAGTTTTTGCCGTTATGTTGTGTTTATTGATGACACTGGGCTGCTTAATTGAAATTCTGTAACGTGTTATTGTTACATTATGGTTTTATATTTCATTTTTTTCAGTCACTAAATACTGCTTTTGCCGACATTTTGTTACTTTGGTCAGGCATAACTGTTTACACATTTCTTGTCAAATCAATACCTGTATCATAGACATTCTTTGACAGCTATTCGCTGTCTTTCGCAATACTAATAACTCTTAATCACAGCGTGGTGATAAAATCTGTGCGACAACAGGTCTATGATCACTCATAAATACGCCATCATCAAACAAATTAGGAAGTACAGCATATTGTGGTACTGTACATTTCTTGGCCACAAATATAAAATCAATTAGTTTATGTTCATCTTTGTCTGAAAATCCCGTAAATGTCTCCTTATTACCGTACTGACTTGAAGAGATAAAACTCGAATCTGCTAATTTATCTGTTAATATTTTATGAGGTTCGTCTTCAATTTCACAATTCAAATCACCTCCAAGGACAAGGAAATCATGAGTTTGAAGTGTATCAATGATACGAGTAATTAATTTAGCACTTTCAGCTCGCGCTTTAACTCCTTGATGATCAAAATGAGTAGTTAAAACATAAATTAATCTGTCAGTCGCTTTATGAGCAAGTAATGCAACAGTTAAAACTCGAGGTAATGCTGCATCCCAGCCGGTGCTTGGTTCATCTGGTGTCTCACTTAACCAAAACGTATGAGTAAGTTCAACACTAAATTCTGCCCTTCGATAAACAATTGCTGCATGTTCACCAGACTGAAGTCCATCATCACGACCAACTCCAATATATGCCCAATTTGCACCTGAATCAGCTGCATTTAGAAGGTTGACGATATCGAAAAGTTGATCATGTAGTGCTTCTTGTAACATGACGACAGCAGGTCTACCTGCAGTGTGAAATGCAATTGACGCTGCAATTAACTTTTTACGTTCTTTCCATGGTTTTTCTCCTTTTCCTGGTGAGTCGGTTGCAAATCTACTCAAATAAGTTAGCTATTCACTCATTACGTGAGTTGATCTGCATTGATCCAACACGGAACACGGAAATTTCCGTAGCGTACCTAATGTTATGCGTGTAGACAGACACCTGAAGCATCTCTCTAGAATCATTCCATTTAACTCGAGTCATAGTAAATACTATAGTTCTTTATACTAGTAATCAAGAGTTCTGAATATTGAATCGATCTTGCTACCTTGATGAATGACGACGGAGTCTGGGGAAGATCACAAGAAGTCCCAGCCAAAGCCGAGTCTGCAAAGCCACGCGCTGGGAGATTTGGGCGGTGCTATTGTGGCGCTTCCTCCACCCGTTGTACTGTATCACCGCGTGCACTCATTGTATCTTCGAGCGAGATATGCGGTCAGCCAGAATGTATCTTGACTGTATAGAAGAGTCGGAACAGTACCATGTAACGAGAGTGGTGAATCTAGCATCTTGGACTGACGAACAAATGTACAATATAGACGCGCAAGAGGACCATCCAGTCTACTGTATATAGCAGTATAGAGGAGCCACAATTTGCGCCACCAATCGCGTCATGCTTCTAAATGAAAGTTTGCTTATTCGTCCCAAATTCCCAAGCTGTGGCGCATTCGAGTTCTTTTTTTTCTGCCGCCACTTGTGGTCAGCTCTTCATTTCTTCAAGTTACACATTGCAACAATTCCACTTTCAAGTACTTCAAATTGCTGAATCTTTTTCTTATTCTTGTGAGAGGATGTCGGCGATAGAAATATCGGAGCAGTTGAGCACTAAAGTCGACAGTCTAGGCAACGAAAGTATCTCATCTGTATCTACTCCTGACTCGAATAGCACAACAGACATGGCACTTACCAGTAGTGTCAGTGATATAGAGAATGAAGATAAAGCTGTACCCGGAGGAGCAATTGCACTTGTTGGATCTGGACCAGGAGCACCTGAACTTTTAACAACTGCAGCACTTACTGCAATCACTACAGCAGATTTAGTATTATCCGATAAGCTTGTACCTGCAGCTGTTATCGCACTTATTCCCTCCACAGTTGATTTATATGTTGCAAAAAAGACGCCAGGAAACGCAGAAGCTGCACAAAATGAACTTATGACTCTTGGATTAGCTGCTTTGCGACAGGGTCGACGAGTTGTTCGTTTAAAACAAGGTGATCCATATGTATTTGGTCGTGGTGCAGAAGAATATGTATTTTTCAGAAGTCATGGATATATTCCTTCAGTTATTCCAGGTATTACATCAGCACTTTCAGCACCACTTTTGGCAGATATCTCTCCTACATTACGAGGTGTATCTGACCAAATTTTAATTTGTACTGGAACGGGTCAACGAGGAGCAGCACCTGAAGTTCCAGAGTTTGTTTCAACGAGAACAACAGTATTTTTAATGGCATTACATCGATTAAAAGACGTAACTACAAGACTAACTGAATCAGGATGGCCAGAAAATTTACCATGTGCAGTAATTGAACGTGCAAGCTGTCCAGATCAAAGAGTAATTCGGACTACTTTAGAATATGTTGTTGAAGCATTTGAAACACTTGGAAGTTTACCGCCAGGTTTATTAGTTGTTGGAAATGCGTGTGCTTCAATGGTTTCAGTACCTGAAAGAGAGAAATGGATTGTTGAGCATGGATATTCAGTTGCATTCCCATAAAAAGTTGTTATATTGTCGCTTCTGCGATGTCTGGAGTTCGGTTTTGCAGGAATTATTTTTTGTTTTTGGAAATTTATGTTTATTTTACAATTAATAGACGCATATATTGCATTTTACATCAATCAAACCTAATAAACGATAATTTCCGATTTAATTTTGCCAAATTATCGTGTTTTGCAACAAAATCCGGCCGGGTAACCCCATCTTCTTACATAAACAAAAACCAAAAAATATTTGAGAGCCACGAGATTCGAACTCGCGCATCCGAAGATATCAGAGAATTTGGGCGAACACAGGCAAGGATTTAATAAGGCACGAACCTTAAAAAACCATTGTTGTACCTAAATCTGACGCCATAGACCACTCGGCCAAGCTCCCAAAGGTTTTTGTACCCAAAAATTCTGCAGTGGTCATCTATATGCGTCTCCTACTGCTCGGGGTCAGGGTTCGGGTTAGGGTTAAGATGTCTGCTGCTGATGACGGTTAAAATATTTTTAAAACTCGACAATCCGAAATAGTGTAGTGGCTAGCACGGTCCGCTCTCACCGGGCAAACCGGGGTTCAATTCCCCGTTTCGGAATTATACTACAATTTTTTTTTAAAAGTCAGCATTTAGGTACAAGAGCCTTGGATAGAACGCGTCGAAACCGATCCTCACGCGCGAAAATTGGGCTACCTACTGTAAATGAATGATTTGGCGACGATAATTTTATTAATAATGATCTACCGATATTGAGAATTGCTTACGTTGGCCAAAAAGGGTATTAAAATGAGCAGCCTCAATCAGATTTACGCGCCCTCTTTTGAACATGCTGTTCCTCCAAATCATCTGGCGAAGTACTATTGAATCCCCACCCAGATTCTGTATCGTCACTGTCTTCACTTGAAGATTCTTCTTCACTCCCTGATTCATTTGAGAATGCTTCTTCACACCCTGACTCATTCGAGGATGTTTGTTCACTCTCTGATTCACTTAAAAATGTTTGTTCGATCTTTGATTTTCTAGAGATATTGAAGGTAAGTTTTACCATAACCTTCTGCTCCTCTGTAGGAGTATTCAATCCAAGGAGATACTTGTTTAGGTTTTTATAAATAAAATTGTTAGGAGCCTCATGTTGTGCATTTGTTCCAAGCCGTTTCATTTCATCTACCAAAATCATACAAGCTTTTTTAATAAACCAACAATTAATTAACACTTGAATTTCAAAATATTTTCTCTTTGCTCTCTTAACAGCTTCAACATCTTCTTTTAAAGTTTGAAGTTCGGACTTTCGAGTTTCAACATTAATACAGTTGAACCAATGTGATTCTTCTTTCATTGCAGCTTTATCAAGGTATTCAAGCCTTGTTAATTGACGTTTCATATGTTGATGATAACCTTTATAAAATTTCACTTGAGCACATAAAAGTGAAAACCAAATATACAAAGGAGTTGGAACAATCACTTCTTTATTACAAAGAACATTCAAACAATACCTATACATTGGTGAACCCCATCTTGCAATTGAAAGCTTTGTAATTGATTTATAAAGAATTGTTAATGGAAGTGAAAGTTTACTTGTATTTAATGAAAGAAATACAAAATTCTCTGATAAGGGTTTAATCATTTCATTACTGATAACAATTAAACGATTATAAAATTCAATATCATTTGTAATATTAGCATTATTATGTTGTTGTAATCCTCTACTTGATGACTCAGGCCAAGATTTTAACTTTGACCAACTTGGTACATATTTATAATCTCTTGAAGGACTATAATTAGCTTTATTTGATCTAAATAATAAATTCATTTGGAAACATAAACTTGCCAAAGAGCCAACTCCTTTTTCTTGTATCCGTTGTTTATGTCGTTCAGGTAAGCATTTTGAATATGCTGTCATTCCATTTATTACAAGATCCGTGGAATCATTAACATAATCTCTTGGAATACTATCTTTTATATTTTTCAAATCAATTGAGTGAAGTAGACTTAAGTTCCGATCATATCTTCCAGGTTGAAAAACATCTTTATAACTTGCGGTATGTTTCAAAATATACTCTCTTTCACGACGTAATGAGAATCGATCTTTATAGTTTTCAAAATTAGTCGGTATATTCCCGCGACATTTCTTATTTGTGCAGTAAATATCATGTCGTAATAGCCTCTCACAGAATGGACAACTCTTGATTCTCTTTGATCTGAGACTCTTGGTGGGTTTTTTGGTATTGGTCATTGCCGATGTTGGAAATGGTATTGTTGGTATGCAAAAAGATATATCCTTTTTCTCTTATCAAAACTGAAAGCAAGATTTTATGAATTGATTATTGCCAGCATTGATTGCGTTGGATTATGATTCAGTGAAATGTGAAACAAAATGAGTTGTAAATCGGGCGGAGAAGTCGGTTGGGAGATCGTCAGATCGAAAGATGAACTTATAGGAACCTCAACCCTGATTTTCCCTTAACCACCACTGAACAGAAGTCGCGTCCTACCGTACTATAATTATCTTTTAATTGAAATAATTAATATACACAAAAGGATATGATTATTATATTAAGCTTCTATATACTATAGCTGATTAGATATTAAAAAAATTATTATAAATGCAAAGTCATTAGAACATAAATTTAAGTATTAGTTTAGAAATTTTCAGTTAGATCGTGAATTTGTGATCGTGATGTAAATCTGTATATATATATATTATGTACAGGTAATTGTGAGATTAAAAGCTGAAATTAATTTAAACTCTCTTTTCATATGTGATATCCTTTCGGATAAGTTCAGAAGCAATACGAACTTTACGAGCTTCTTCGGTAGCATCAACCATATCACGGAAAACAGAATCCATGTCTTCAAGTGATTTACCCTTTGTTTCTGGAACAAGGAAGTAAGTCCAAATAAAAGATAAAAGACAAAATGCTGCAAAGAAAACATATGCTCCAAAACCAGTGCTTTGAACAAGTGGGGGTGTGATTAAACCAATAATGAAATTGTTGAACCAGTTAGAACATGTTGAGACAGCTACACCTTTTGCACGAAGTGAGGATGGGAAAATCTCAGATGGTAATGCCCATGGAACTGGACCCCATGAAGATCCAAATCCAACCATGTAGACGAGCAAGAATGCTACTGAAACCCAACCTTGGACGCGATGAGCAGGCCAGTCATCGTCGAAGAGACCAACAAGAATAGCAATGACGACATGAGAGATTGTGATGACAATTGAACCAAGAAGGAGAAGTGGACGACGACCAAATTTGTCCATTGCCCAAAATGAAATAATGACACCAACAAGCTGCATAATGTTGAGAACACCAGACATGATGAGTTGCATGTCATAGTCAAGACCCATTGTAGCGAAAAGAGTAGGAGAGTAGTAAATGAGAGCATTGATACCAACAAACTGCTGAAAGAACATGATCATAACACCAACCATGGTACGACGACCACAACCTTTACGGAAAAGGTCGAACCAAGAAGCAATTTCAAGCTTGATTGCAGATGAGAATGACTTGTCTTGAAGAGTTGGGTGACGCTCTGAAGAAACCTCCTTTTGGAAGGTAGCTTCAGCAAGAATGTCAAAGTACTCACGCTTGATACGACGGTCATCAGTAGGAAGAAGACGAAGCTTGGCAAGATTTGAAAGAGCATCTTCGTTGCGACCTTTTGATGCCAACCAGCGAGGTGAGAACGGAAGGAACGGAATTGCAGACAACAGAATAAAAGACGGAATCATTTGAAGAAGGAAAGGAAGACGCCAAGCCCATTCTCCATCCATGACACGAGTACCATATGTAATCCAGAACGCAATGACGATACCAGCGACGATGCAGAACTCCTCAAGCACAAGAAGTGTTCCGCGAACTTCAGGGGGAGAAATCTCAGAAATGTACAATGGAGCAACCATGGATAGCATGCCAACACCAGTGCCTCCAATAAGACGCGCAACAGTGAGCATGGCGTAGTCGACAGAAGCAGTTTGTAAAATAGCACCAACAATGAAGATTACCTCGGCAATGATGATGGAGTATTTGCGCGAGTAGCGGTCAGCAACCCAGCCTTGGTTAAAGGCACCAATAAGAGCACCCAACTCAAGCATGGCAGTCATAAGACCTCTTCTCAGACCGGAGCCAGGAGTACCTTCGTCTATCTCGGTGAACCGGTCGAGGAACTGAGGCATGACCAGGATGACAGAGATAACACCCTGGTCGTAGCCAAAGGAGAGACCGCCGAGGGTAGAGCAGGCGGCGCAGAGGATGACGTACGGATTGGCAAGAAGACCGCGAAGACCGGGAGGCCCATAAGGCTCGTTGCCGTAGACATCGTCGGCGGTGAGAGGAGGAGCCTCGCGAGGAGCGGTTTCTTGGTGGTTTACGACCTTAGAGTCGATATCATAGTCCTCTTTGCCCATGGCGGTGTGCGCGCGAATAGTAGAACAAAGAGACAGGACGCGGGCTTGATGGCGCGAGCGGCAGAGTGCGCGCAGTGCGTTGAGTACGGTGAGGGAGTAGAGGCAGAGGGGGGGAGGGGAGGGGAGGGGAGGGAAGAGAAGCAGGCACGCGACGGAAGAATGGCTCGGGAAGGACTGAAGGAGTATATTGGCGTGGGCTGTCTCGGGCAGCAAGCGCAGGTGAGCACAAGTGAGCAAGTGAGCACTGAGCAGAGGCCAGTGGGTCTCGCGCTGGAGATAGAGCGCCGCGAACAGCGTCGAGTGAGACATCGGACAGAGTCGTCCGCAGAACTCAGCAGACAGTCAACACCCAGCACCCAGTACTGTAACACTAACACACACAGAACAGCCCGCGCGCAAAATGCTCCTTCGGTCGACGCGCCGTATCGCCAGTTAGCTGCTGTCCAGTCCGGCAGCTCCAGCCCACATCACGGCCCGGAGCCCTCCCTATACAGTGCGCCCTTGTTTCTCCGTCGCAGACCGCAGCAATCCCCACCCTCCGCGCCAAACTGCCACGGAACAGCCGTGCCGCACAGCGGAAATGCGGGGGTTTTGGGTTAATTTACTGTGCCGTACCAACGCGTGGAGGCAGGAGGCGCACTGAGGCTCACTGAGAAATTGGCTGCAAAGTGCAAATATTGCTGCAGGACGCGCGTTCGCTCGCGATTAGGGTTGCTCCATTGAACTCTGACCGCTCTATACCGTCGAGTCCACCGCCGTCGCTCCAATACAGTATGTCTTCGCAGCTCTTATCTGGCTATCTCGCGGCCTGCCGCAGCTATACAGAGCGCGTACTGTACCACGCCTTCGGAAACCAGCAGGTTATTGTTCGATGACAGACTTCCGAGAAGCTCAGTACTTTTCCGCGTTCCCTATAATTTGAGCTCCTGCACGACAGCCGCTTGGCACCCAGTCTGCACCTAACCATCTGAGCTACAGTACATAGACTTACAATGCTCTGTCTGTTCACAATCAAATCGAAGTATATAGCTTGAACAATCAACTACTGGATACACCGCATCTCATCTCCTCTAGCTTACATGCACATTTACGTTAGAACTCTCGATATACTGTAACAACAACTCCAATGCAAACGCAAACCCTCAATTCCGCTCTCACTTCTGCACTAAGATACTCCACTTAACCATACCATGTATTCTTGCTAGTAGTCTGCACACTTGAAGCTCGTGTAGGAATTAAAGACTCTGTAATTCCAAACGCGTCAATCAGGTCGCGCCAAGCTGGAGGATGCAGCTCGAAAATTTCTTGCTTCTGTACTGTCGATTCGCGGGCCTGCTTGATGATTGCCTCGTACTCTGGATCGTTCTCGTCCGGCATTTTGTCAACTACGGAAACTATAGGAATACCGTGCTCGTCCTCTTCGATCTTTACTCTTGCATCACGGATAAGGAATGACAAGTAAAACATGTTCTCCACACTTTGAGAAAAACTCTTGGGATTGAGAATAAGCTCAAAGACATTCGCAGGCTCTGACAATCCAGCAATTGTATTGAACACGGCAACAACACTATTTGCTGTATTATTCTCAGCTACAGCAATATCGGCTGTCCGCAGCTCCTGTGGTCGTATAATTTCCTTGGTGAATTGTCTGGTCGCTTGTGTACGCTGTGTTTGGACTCGAGCAGCGCGAGGCTCAACCAAATTTGCAAAAAACTCATGCATCGCGGGTCGGCGCATGAATCCACTTGAAAGCCGTCCAATCTTCGCCCATCTTGCAACATCTTGTTCAGAGAATCCTGCATCAGTTATATCATCTTCCTCATCACTTAAATCGACAGCGCCGTTCTGCTGTCGCTGGCCGTAAATGTAAAGCACCATATGCGACACGAAGTCCTCGACGTCCAACTCAACGTGCGAGCCCATCTTGAGACTACGCGTCTTTTGATGGAAAATATCACCATGTAATGCGAATAAATGAGAATCCAATACAGCTTCCTGAGGATTTTTGACGCGTTCATACAGCTTGTTGGCACGTTCAACATTTTTCCGGATTCCACTTGCATTTGGATCGCCAGATGAAATTTGCGCTTGCTTCGACTCAATTGTATTTTTCGTCAATTGACGATATGCAGTACGAATCTCGCGTCTTTCTGTTGACGATTGCTCCGGATCATATGCAGGAGTATCACTCGCGGATACACGCCTCCGTTGCGAGCTTTGTGTTCCTTGAGTAGCCTGTGTAGCCCTGCGCTTTACCCCTATGGGAGATACATCGTCCAATGGAGTTGACACAGCGCTTGCTCCAGACTCACTTGTATTGGGTGTCTGAGTTTGACGAAGCGTATCAACATCACGATCATCATCACTCAAGTCGAAGTTCATTACGCGTGATGCGGATTGCCTGGAAGCGGCGCGAGACATGTTACCGGAGTCACGAAGTCGTTCAGTGTCCGAAGGGGGTGGACTTGGTAGTCGTGCTGGACGGGCCATGTTATGAATAACGAAAACAAACGCGTCTTATAGTCACACTCTATGGTGCAAGTGCAGGCGTTGGCATCTGGACGCGACGTGTTGTGAAGGAAGGGAGGATGGCAGCAGCGACGCGCCTGGCCTACTTGAGCCCTGACCCTGAAATGTGTAACGACGCGCGACTCTGCGGCGTTTGTACAAGCGAGAATTTAAGGTCTCGCGAGAGTACAATTCAGGTTAGCGCCAAAGTTTAAATTTGATAATGGCGCTGGGAGCTGTCAACGATGTCAGGAGAAAAAGTTCGAGATCCGATGGCCGATGGTTGGTGGGGAAACGGCATTTTACATGCAGGGACACTGAGTCAAATATCGATGACGAGGTACCGGTGAACTGACGGAGTAGTGGTTAGTGTATTTGGAGTTTGTGCATTTATTCAGCTTGATATAAGAGATTTTTTATTGATACATATAATCTATTTTTCGGCAATATCGTTGCATAGCTTTGTCGAGGTCACAATGGCTGGCTCAGGCCCTTCTCAATACCAACAGTATGTTGATCATTGCTATAGGATCCTGAATTTTAAGCTGACATTTTATTTAAGACTAGAAAAGTTAGGTGAAGGCACATATGCTACTGTGTATAAAGGTCGAAATCGAGCGACTGGTGAATTTGTTGCTTTGAAAGAGATCGCACTCGACAGCGAAGAAGGAACACCATCGACTGCTATTCGTGAGATTTCGCTGATGAAAGAGTTAAGACATGACAGTATTGAAGCTCTTTATGATGTTATTCATACTGAAAATAAGTTAACTTTGGTGTTTGAATATATGGATAAAGATTTAACAAAATATATGGAAAGTTTGGGTCATCATGGCGCTTTAGATGTTCCAACAATCAAATCGTTCATGTATCAACTTCTTCGTGGTGTTGCATTCTGTCATCAAAATCGAGTGCTTCACCGAGATTTAAAACCGCAAAACTTGTTGATTAATAACAAAGGTCAACTTAAACTTGGTGATTTTGGTCTTGCTAGAGCATTTGGTATTCCGGTTAGTACATTTTCAAATGAAGTTGTGACATTATGGTACCGTGCTCCTGATGTATTACTTGGTTCAAGAACCTATTCAACTTCAATCGATATGTGGTCTGCTGGTTGTATCATGGCTGAAATGTACACAGGACGACCACTTTTCCCTGGAACTACCAACGAAGATCAATTACTTCGAATTTTTCGACTTCTCGGAACACCGAATGAACGAACATGGCCAAATATTGCACAACTTCCAAACTATCATACTAACTTCCCTGTATATCCACCACAAGATCTTCGAGCGATTTTCCCAAAGATTGATCCACTTGGTCTTGAACTTCTTAGTTCAATGATTCAATTACGTCCTGAGAATAGAATATCTGCTCAAGATGCTTTGGAACATCCTTGGTTTGCTGATTTATTTACTTCAAGCGCTGGCGCTAATGGTGGTTCTTCTTCTTCTCCAATGTCTCCTCATAACGTTATGGGTCCACCTCGTCTTCCGGCTCAATCTCCAGCGTATTAATTATATATTAACGCTTCTTGTATATTCTTAATAACGGTCTACGATAACGAAAGCATGTATTTATAATATACTGCCAAATAACAAATGTAAATGTTTAAAAAATTAATATTTTGTCTGAATAACAGATTACTCTATGTACAAAATCTCTTGAGTATTAAATACTCTAGCAATACAAAACCAATTTTCGTTTTAACAAATGATAGAAATAAAAATTTATGCTCCATATGTACTATATCCACCGACAACACTTTGTAAAGCAACATCAACATTCAGTTCAACTTCTTCACCTTCTAATTCAGCCACAATATCATTTCTTACTTTCATAATTTTTTCTTTTCGTTCATTAATTTCAATCCGATCTTGTCGCTGTATCATTATATCAAATGCCATTGCTGCTAATTTCCTCATTCGTGGATGTCCCATATTATCAACCCTAAGAATCCATGTATCAAGTAATTGCCCAAAATATGAAATTGCTTCGCCTCCTTCTGATGTTAATTGTTGCCGCTGTGATCCATACATATCGCAAAATCTATCCATTATATTCCCATCAACAAGAGTTAATCTCGCAAAAATTGTAAAGAATCGTACAGAATTTATAGACGATTCATGTGTATCAAATACTGCATCAACCATACGACCTAAAAGTCCAGTTTCCGCAGATATACTGATATAATTATCTAGAGGTAATTTCTGAATAACCACCTCAACAATATGTGCAACTGTGTGACATACTTCATTCTTAAGATTACCAATAAACGATGATAGTATTCTAAATATCACAGCTCCATATTCTCTAACGATAAATTGAGTCGCAATAATAAAATATCCTTCTAAAATGTTTAATTCAACTTTTAGATTCTCAGTAGATTGATCAAGTGATGAAATTAATGTTGGTACAAGGCTCATAAGTTCTGGAGTAACAGTTGACGCACACATTACTGTTCGTTGCCATAAATCAAGTGCATCTTCATACAAAAATACATGCAGTTCAGATTGTGGATTCGCAATGCCTGCAATCAATGAAACATAAAGCTGATGGAATCTATGTGACTCTGTACCTGTAGATTGTATCAAGTTTGATAATGTTTGCAAAATTGCTCCTTTAAGAATATGCTCTTCTCCTGCTTGCTCCCATAATGATGGTAACAAGGCCACAATCTTATCGGCAAATCCCATAATTTTCTCTCCCGAGACTTCAACAATTACAGAAATAACTTGCAATAGTGCTAATTTTGTTTCAATCATATCAACTTTTCCCATTAACTCCATAACTCGAGTAAGAAACATACCAAGATATGGTTCAAAAGCTTCAAGTTTAAAATCCCATTCATCAACTGCTGTTTTAAGTGACGTTGCAGCAGTTAATTCAATAACTAAATCTGTTAAGGGGAATCCAGGATCCATTTGACGTGCAAGTACTTCATATACAATAACACGAGTATCTTGTCCACATTTTACAGAAATCCAATCTGATATTAATAATGATACTCGTCGTGCAAGTATTCGTTGCATTGGTGGTGAATTTGAATTCGCATTTAAGACTTCACCTGCAAATATTCGTGAAAACATTCCATCAAAATCAACATCTTCAAATAACGCATTACTACCAATACTAAAAGCACAATAAACTGCATCTTTAACTAGAATAGTATCGTCACTATTATCCTGCCGTGATAAAACAGATTCTAATGCTTCTAATAAACGTGGAGTAAGAACATCTTTATAACTTAAAAGTAAGTCTTGATAAACTTTCTCACAGCATGGTCGTAATTGATATTCCCAACTATTCTGAACTTCATCATACACAAATTCTTCTGGTTCAGTAGACCATTTCTCTAAATCAACTGGTCGCATTCGTAAATATGATACTAATAAAATGTCATGAACCTGTGCAATGAAATCAGGTGTGCACAATTCTGTTTTTAACTTTTCCTGTGCTGATTTAGTTTCTTCTTTATCCCTCGATGATCGAAGTTTAACAGTTAAAAATCCATCACCGAAAGCCATTTTAATGCACTTCCGTAATAATAATAATCCTCGAGCAAGTACTTTTTCCCAAAATGACTGATCATCCCAATCAGGTTGGTGAAACATTGAAGCTTGATTCTGTAAAATACTAAGGTATGTCCTAATAATATCAAAAGTACCTGGCATCAGTGCGAATGCTGTTGGTTGTCGTTCACTTAATTCTTGATAAAATTTTCCAAGAACTTTAACATGTTTCTCAACAACAGGAGATTGATTTTCAGAATATCGTTTAACAAATTCAGTTAAATGTACAGACGTTGATTGGAAAAACTCACAAGCTTCTGGACTCCTATTTGCAAATTCATATCCTTCAGTAACAAGTCTTCTGCAAATCTTTACTGACAGATATCCAATTTCAGATTTAATTTCAGAATTTTCAGCACCACTTGACCATTGATTTGTAAATTCAAAATACCATCTTCCCATAAATGTTACTAGATCTGGAGTAGCTTGTTGTAGAGCACCTCGAGGTTTACCAAATCGCGTTGATGATAATACTTTAACAACTTGGTTTACAATTACTAAAATTTGTCGTAATCTAACCAGATTTTGTGAATCATATGCTTCTTTTGCACTTCCAAGCAAATCAGAGAATAAAGTTGGCCTTTACGTCGGATTAGCATTTCTGAATCATATACACTGTCACCATATACTCACCATTCAACAGGAAAATCATAACGCGACATTCGCGCTATAGCAAGCGCATTTTGCATAGACAATTGAGGAATCGTAACATTGAACGAATCCACAATTTTCTTTCGAATCTCTGCTTTCTCTTCCTTTGCAATCGCACTATTTCCAACAATTAGTCTCCTAAATTCCTCTTCACGTCAAATGTATTCATGATTTGTAACTCACTTTTGCGCTGATCTTCTCCAATATTTGTCCATTCCATTTTTAAAATATATAATACTTAACCATCGAATATCAGTTGGTAACGATTCATCAAGAAAAGCATCCTGTAACAGCATTAGAATTCCAGATCAAACAAGAATAAAAATAAAAACATTATGGTGACAAACCTGAAGTAATGGATAAAATCCTGCAAACAATTCCCATTCTTTAAGTTGTTTCTCGGCTGATATTCTACTACTTTCAAATGAAGGATCTTGCTGTGCCGCTGCTTGAAGCACGCTAAGTAGATCAGATGGGTTGATTGCCATTAAGTCAATCTGTAATTGTAATTTCTTAAAAACAGTATTGGTGATTCTCTAAATCCAGAATATATCTGCATTAGGAGTTATAATATACAAGTAACTAACGTGTATATATTATATTTTTTTGTACTGCTGTAAAACTGAGGTGCTGAGCATAAATATAACTAAGAAAGAACATGAAACTAGCAAAAATAATAAGGTGGGAAATCTCCGTTGGAACGTTAGTCCGAAGCTGAAGTTTATTTCGTCACTGAACAATGTCCGACACACCGACGCAAGCCCGCAACAAACTATCAGTTTTCACCAAAGCTTTCACAAAAAATATATTCTATTCTCATGCTTCACAAACTCTACAGGTAGTTCACTTTATTGTATCATTTATTTATGCTAATTCAAAACTCACCTAGCAAATTATTTGCAGTCAGTTATTAACAAAGTCGGGAAACCACACCATTCCGATAGCCAATTCCTTTTAAGTGTATGTATATATATATAATTCCCAGTTCATTATTTTTTTTCTTTTCACCTGACGCCACATACCTTGCGCCAGTTGACAAAAAATACAATAGATAAGACAAAGAAACTAGTGTATATAAAATTTCAAATGCAAAGAAGTTAAATTAGTTAGCTTTTATATTCGCGATACTCCGTCACGCCAACACGAAAGTATTATTCTTTCTTTTATTTTTCTAGCAGCAAGAATCCTCAATACACATCCGGATGATATTATGCCGCCAAAAGTAATGCGTTTCGTCGTCTCCTAATACCGCATATATCCTCGTTCATTACAGATACATCTCGCCAATCGTGTAGTTCGTAGATCATTAAATGTTTGACGTTAATAACGATACTTATACTGAATCGCGCCAAACGAAAGGATTGAATAAAAAAAGAAAGAGAAGAAGCTGAGCATGAAAATAGGAAATATCCGTGTACGGAATGTGTCGGACTTGCCAGCACTTTTTTTAAGTTATAAAATGCAGAAAGAAATATGATGATGCCGAGATGAGATATCCAGATCGCGTCATTCAAAATCGGTTATAGATGAAGAAAAGAAACAAATAACGTCGTCCGTGTAAAATCAATTGTATACGTCACTAAAAAAACCAAAGAATAAAAGTATATTATCGTCGTAATCAATGCACTGCTCCAAGAACAAGAAATTTTTAGCCCGGGTGTGCCCAGGTTTTGTTGTTAAAGAATGATGCAGCAGCAGTCGTCGATGATGTTGATGCATTTGTAAAGAATGATTGATGCTGTGTTTGAGGATGAGAAGATAGTGTCATGGGCGGTGCCTGTGAAATAGGTGGTGAGGTATTATGGATGTTGTCCAAATGAGAGCTTCCACTGAGTGCTAGAGATGCTAAGGATGGTAAAGGTGGGACCGGTGGAGGAGCGCTATTCAAATGCACAGTTGAGCGAATGTCCACAAGCGAACGCGTTCCTCTTAAGTTTTTGTTTGCAAGAGCTGTTGTTGAGCCAAAATAGTCTTGCATATCTGAGGGTGCTTGGCGAGCACTCAAAGGCGTAGCCACGTTACTGTAAGCTGAGTTGTACTGTCCGTTTTGATTAAATGCAGTAGATAATCCAAAAGAACGACGAGTGATGACCAGCTCCCTATTCTCATCATTCCCTCGTACAATACATGTAAGACCCATAGTATTTGCAAGTACGTGAAGATTTCTGCGTTGTAAGATCGTAAGCATCCCACTAAATGAAAGCTCGTCTCGAGTGTGATCATCACGAAAGAGTAACATGGCGGAGTAAAAGTTGAGAGTCTCGGGATCATTCAAATCAAGGTCAGAACGTGTAAGACTGCTCGGAATTTGCATCGAAGTATTGGCAGATTGCTGCTGCATTGAGAAGCTAGAAGGATTGGTCAGTGGTGTGGACGGAAACGAGAGAGAGCCCTGCGCATATGAAGGCCTGTATTGAGCATAGTTTGAAGATTGCTGCTGAGATTGCATAAGTAATGCTTTCTGGGCAAACTGAGCCAAGCTTGCGCGCTGTTGTTCTTCAGCCTGGAGACGCTTGTTACGTTTCTCACGTTCAATTCTTTCCCTATCTATCACAGGTAACATTTTCTTATACTCTACACGCAATTTCCGACCTGATATTTCATAGTCATTAAGCGTATCAATAACCTTTGCTGTGTCGTCAGGTGATGCAAAGTTGGCAAATGCGAGCCCACGAAAGACTCCTTGATCAAAGTGATAATTGAAAGCATAAGGAAGTGTTAATCCAAGATCAATCATTAGTCCCATCAGCTGCTCACGCTTGATTGCAAAAGGAATGTTCTTGATAACAATTGCAGTTGGAATTAGCTCATCATCTCCAGGTTCCTGTTGTTGTAACTGTTGAAGTGCAGTAGATGACACGCCATCAATCATCGCCAACTGTCGCTCGTTAGATTGACTAAGTGATGTGCCAAATGGAAACTGGAACGAACTCGACAGTTGGGATTGAGACGAATTCTGAGTCTGAAGTTGCGAATGAGATCCAGTGGTTCCATATACGGAAGATGATGTCATAGAAAGTTCACCATATCGAGATTGATAGTTATATTCTGACTGTGCAGCAGACTCTGGCTGTGACATGGCACTAATCATACTCGAGTAGTTGTCGGGGATCAATGACGGATTCATACGTGGTTGCAGAGAATTCTCCGGCGCAATCGATGAGATCTGAAATCAAAGGGAGCATTAGCAATGTCAAAAGAAAGAAGTGCGATCGCAGCATACCTCGTGTTCTGTTGGCCAGGTAGTAATTGGTCTCGGACGAGCAGCAGCCAGGTCTGCCGTGCCCCATATGTACTTTGAGGCCGATGTTGGCTGAGAGGCCTGCATCTGGCCTTCCATGGACATCTTCTTCGGTAACAATTGCGCGCTCTCTTGCTGTGGATAGGAGTCATAAGGAAACAGAGAGACTGAAGATGCCTTGAGAGCAACGGGGTTGGAGGAGAACCTATTCTGCGTCTGAGGATCAGGAATCGAGTCAGGTTGATGAGAGAAATCAGCTTGGTTGGTGTAACGTGAATCCCGCGGCAAGGATAGAAACTGATCACCAGATTCTTGAGAAGCTGCCTTTCTCATCGGCATGGATGATTGCTGGAAAGAGTATTCTGCTGACTCTGACCGATGAAGAGGTTTATGCGCTTGCTGAGCAGCAATGGAAGATGGGACCATGCGGAGAGATTGATTATCCCATGATGGCAATGGCGATTGCGGACGTGTTGAATGAAGTGGCGGGGAGCTGGTAGAAGACATTTCTTGTTGCTGGCCTGAGAACAAGTACGCTGTCGAGAACTCGTCAGGACTGGCGAGACCCAGAACGTGTCTGTCGCCGTGGGCTTCAGACGTTGCCGCTACAGCGGAGAAGATCGCAGACGACACGGACGCAGACGACGCGGACGAGTCTGTTGGCACAAGTGGACTTGACAGATCAGGCGGAGTCGCAGAGGATCGTAGATCGCGAGCAGAAGCAAAGACACTGGCAGCGGTAGCCATGGCGATGGATCACGCTAAACAAACGACGAATAGAGCCACTGGGCGCCTGAAAAGCCGTGGAAGAGAGGTGAAGCCGGAGAGAAGCAATCGAGCAGGGACGAGTATCCGAGAATCTGAGAGATCAAGCGAGCGTGGTCGGACGCGCAACAGAGCAGACGGCGTTGTGTGGCGAGGACGCACGCAGAACCAAATCCGGGACTGGTCGCGGTCGGACGCGTCGCGCGCACGACTCGCTCGCTCAGACGCAGCAACGCGCTTTTCCTGTTTCCGCCGCCAGCAGCGCGAGCGTGAACGCTGCATCGCGAATAGGGGCTCGCTGGCCAGTCAGCGCGCGGCATCCCGCAGCACCCGCGCAACGAGCCCGGTCCGCGTCTGCGCACAGTGGCTCCATCGGCGCACCAGGCTGCAGCTCTCGCAGTCCGTGATCCGTCGGGCCCTCTGCGGAGACCGGCGCGTCTGCTGGCCCACGCAGTATCAGAAATCCCCTATTTGCTCCAATTTGCCCAATCAGGAAGCCGCCGCTGCAGCCGCACGCTTACGTCCGCGTCGCGGAGGAGCAGGAGCAGCTGGCGCCCGTTCAGGCTAGTAGCGGAACCGTCGTGGAGCGTGCTGCGCGTCTATGTCTATATTTACGGCATATGACTTCTACACGGCATCCGCTGTATCTAGCTCCGGAAATTTTAGTACGGCGTCTATATATATGTGGCGTTCTGCCCCGAGCAGATCAATGTGTTCCTGCCTGAACACGTGTCGCGTTTTACGCGTCGCCGGAGAATCAAAACACCACTTACGCAGCTAGCGATTCCTATAGTATCAGCATGCACACAGGATATCTCTCCCACATTTTTGACACAACATGCACTACTCTACACCATATTTTATAAGACTCTATAAGTCTATAACTGCACTCTGAGCAAGAACAATGCACATTTGACAACATATATACATTGCGGGCGTGAATTTGCTGTGCAACAAGCAGCCGCCATGTCTCTTTCTGAAAATTAATCTATACAGTGTAGATAACTACAGTATAGATATTTTTGAATACAGTAGCTTGCGAGCTATAATGTCATGGATTAGGGTAATACGCATCTACGCAATGATCGCGGCCCGTCGACTCCAGCGCGTGAAGCTTTATTCTGAATATGGTTGAGCCCGACAACTTGAATCAGTACGTTTGAGCTCTAGGACTTGCTGGAAGAGTGTGCCAAATTCGTTGACTCACGACAGCATCGAACACGTTTGCCACTGCAGCAAAATGGGCTTCGGGTTAGGGCATCTCAATAACCTTCGTCCTGCACTCAGTAAAGTCCGGTCTGGTCAACCATGATCTCTACGGGCAGACACATGCGACTAAGATGCTAGCCTCTACTTGCCACAGTCCATCTGGATTTTTCTGCTACAATTACTTCACGACGTCAGATGCTATTTTTAGTTTTAATCATCATACAGGAACAGTGACGCTGGCAGTAGCAAAATTATGGACAATACGGAGAGCTCGGCTGAGACAGCCATCGTCGTAAGCGCGTGGCGTGTGGACAACGCTCCCAATTCTGCCCTTCTAGGAACTGCCCACTGGACTTGGTCATTCGTTGTTTGAAAATGAAATTCGGAAAATGATCCGATCTTACCAGTCATTTAATTATTTCTCTTTCTTGGAGTTGAAACGGAAAGCCAAGTCATACTCCCCAACAGCAAAGCTGGACAATAAGTCTGACGATCCGAGGTCTACACAATATCTCACAAAGTGTGTATCATAGTGATGCAATTGGATAAGACTTGTAACAGCTGTAAGACGAGAAGGCAGTGTTTCAAAATAGGATGGAAGACTTCAACTTGTGCTTATTTTAGCAATCCACTGCGCGGGGAAGCGATCAAGCGCACCGAAACTGAAAGCTTTACTGTACAGTATATCCTGTACTGGGCACAGAAAGTCAGAAATAAACTTTCGGTGCCTGTCAGGTGTCACTTACGTACATCCTCTATTATAAAATCATTTTTTTGCCTTGAATTCCTGTTACAGACTTACAGTACAGTACTGGGTTCTGTAAATCATGAATTGATTGACGTTTGTCAACTGTCAATCAAATGCCAAAAAAAGATGCTGACGCTATTTACACTGTTATGGAGTACACTATTTGTGATGTAAAGCAGTACGTAGCTTTTCAACTACCATCTGGAAAGTCGATCAGCTAGTGCATCCCCGCAGGCCGCAGGTATTTCTCTGCAAAACTCCACTGGTGTACTATACACATCCGACACTGAACTGTAGCAGCTATTCTGCACAGTAGGCTAGTCTCAGAAAACTAGCGAAGACCTGGTTGAATGGATCACATTCGATTCTGTGCAGCAACAACAGCTGGTTGGCAAACTGCCAGCGCAGCAAGCCCATTTGATATCCAAAATTAGCCGCCCGATCGATCCGACCGTCTATAGCCTTTACACGTGGTACTTCGTCACTTCGTCGGTCAGATTCCTGGCTACTGACGTTGTTTACGGACATGTATTCCGCACTAGACACTGCCACTTCGAGAACCGCGATGGACCTCCTCGAGAGTGAAACATGGGCAAGTGGGCAGTCGTGGCTCGACTGTGGGGGCCGCGTGACGGAGAGTCGGAGACCGCCCAGCGCCGCACAACCGTCGCGTTCCTGCATAGAATCAAACCTTAATGACTTTTTTCACCCCTAAAATTGAGACTGTCCTGCGTTAGTGCGCGGCTTACTCGCCGGTTGCCGCTATATTTTATCTGTCTCAATCCCCGAGGAAAAAAATTGTTTGGGTTCAACGTCATACAGATCGTCGCACGTGCGTCAACGCCGCCACCGTGGGAACTAATGAACTATACGGCTACAGTAGCAGCTAGTTCACGAACAGAAAATTTTATGTTAAGCGCCGTCGCTGTTCTCCGACTGATCCCTGTGGTGCATCGAGAGTCTAGTCGTTCGTGATGATGGACTGTGATTTCGTGATTGCCCGTACCCCAGCGGGACTCTGAATCCGTGGATCAGTTCAGTGGCCGCCGCGCGGATTTGGTGATCCGTAAGAAAGGAGCTTCAATTGCGGCTTCGGTGCTGTCTCGAAAGGCCCTGGCTGGTCCAGACCGGCGCTCGGTAAACAAAGCTTACGAGGCCACGACACGTGCACCTCTACCGGCGTCGATCACCGCAGGGAAGAGGTGCACAGACGACGATGATGCAAGCCACGGCCGGCTATTGACTCACCTCCAGGATCCGAGAGGGGTTGCCCCCGGATTATTTCTATTTTTACCCAGGCACAACGTGATTGTTCAATCCATACCTCGGTTCTCTCCATCGATCTCATGTCTTCTGTTCTGGTCCCTCTTCGGTGTGCCTATATCAGGCTCGCCTCTCACCCTCTGTCCTCCTCGGTTTTTCACTCGACATCCACTCACATTCGCATCTGCCTTCAACAAGCAACACAGTACTCACAACAATGCGTTCTTTCATCTCCTCCTCTCTCGCAGTCATGGCTGCCGCCTTGGCTTTGGCCGATGCTCGCCCTCTCATGAGACGGCAATCAGATGAGCATTTCGGTCTCATGGCGATTCGCTCCGGCTCTCCTCTTCAGTTCCTTTCGCTCGACGTCGCCGACGGTGCTGTCGTTGTCAATGGTGGCGAGTATAGCGGCTTCTCCATCTCTGACGGTGTTCTATACTCCGGCTCCGATGAAGTCTACGTTGATCCCGAGACTAGTCAAGTTCTCTACGGTTCGGTTCCTGACGGCGCTGTAACATCTCCATGGTCCAGCGACGACTACCTCGAGCTTGATGGTGCAAGCAGCGCTGTTGCTTGTGGCTCTGGATCTTCTTACAATCTTTACTGGAACACTGCCTCTTGTCCAGATGGTCAGACAGCCTATGGTATCGCTCTTCGCGTCGTCTCTGCTCCTACTGAGGCATCAACTTCCTCTGCTGCTCCTTCGTCCACTGTTGTCGCTTCCACCGCCTCCGCTACTCCTACCGCGGCGTCTTCGGAATCTTTTGGGGCTATTTCAATTCGCTCTGGCTCTCCTGTTCAGTATCTCTCTCTCACTGCTACCGAAGGTGAACTTGTTCTCAACGGTGATGGCGGCGTCAACTTCTCAATTACTGATGGTCTTCTCTACACTGGTTCCGAGGAAGTCTACATTGATCCTGAGACTCACCAAGTTCTTTACGGCTCTGTTCCTGAGGGTGCTATGACATCTCCATGGACTAGCGATGACTATCTTGAGTACGATGGTACTAGCAGCGCCGTTGCTTGTGGTTCTGGTTCAACCTACAAGATCTACTGGGATAACTCTGGTACTTGCTCTGATGGTGCTACTGCTTACGGTGTCGCTCTCCGTATTGTTGCTGCTTCCGCCGCTGAGTCTTCAACATCTGCTGCTCCTGCCTCATCTTCTGCACCTGCTCCCGCATCTACCTTCGCAACTGTCACTACCACCGCTGTCGCCACTCCTGCTGCCGCTGTCGCTGCTCTCGCAACTACAACCGTCCTTCCTCCTAACCTTTTGATTCCTGTCAAGCAAGCTTCTCCTGACACCGTCTATGGTGCTCAGTACACTGGCTCAGTCGTCTCTGGTGTTGCTGGTCAAGATGTATCCACTTTTGTTTCATTCGATGTTCCTTCAATTTCTGCTCAAGAATGCAAGCTTACCTGGACTCCACCTTCTGATGCATCGTTCCCTTCAACTTTGACCGGCACCAAGCAAGTTCGCGTTTTCCTCACCACTGCAGCTATTGATGAGTCTACTCTCTCATTCACCAACCGTCCTGCTCGTGGATCTCTTTACGCTACTTTCGATGCTTCAACTGGCACCTTCGACAAGGCTACAGTTCCATGCCGCTTTGGTGAGAAGGTTCAACTTGAGCTTGTTCCTTCTGCTGCCGCAGATGAAGTTTCATGGTTCCAAACTTGGGAACCTCTTACTGGCATTAACTATGTTATAATGGCTTAAATTAATGACATAATTGTCTAATTAATATCATAGTATTGATTTGAATCTGGGTTTTCATGTTATCTATGTTATATTTCTTCTTCGCTGTATCTATTTTATCAATTTCTCAATAATGATTAATTTACTGTTTCGTAATCTGTGATAATAAGACTCTTTCTTTATAATTATTCTTTTAATAGCGGTCATTGACCTTTATGTTTCCAACTTTGCTGTGAATATGAAAAATATGTAATGCAACATTCAATTAACTAACTTCACTATATACATTCATGACTTATCCACGAATCACAACATCCGTGCCTTTAGTAATATACTTAACACCCTTATAAGGTTTCGAATGATCTCCAGGTCCACGACTACTTGTAATTCTAAAACTATCGACTCTTGCACCACTTACCAGCATTCCTTGACAATCATAAGAGATCTTAATATACTTTGGGAATTCTTGAGGAACTGTTCCATCTTCACCTGGTTCAAGATCTTCATTGACAACAAGAGTTCCTCTTATTGATGCACTCCATCCCATCGGTGTCTTGCCTGGGAATCTCCAAGTTCCTAAACCTTTGCGTTCAATATTGAATTCACCCGCTGATGCACGTGTTCCTTTAATCGACTGAACACGATCACCATCATATACAAGTTCAACTTTAAGATTCTCAACAAACTTGACTTCTCTCGGAACACGACTCCATACACGAACCTCAAATTCATCCTTTGAAATACCAAGTCCAGTCTTAAGATCTCCACCAACAGGTCCAGATTGTACTCCTGAAATTGTGTATTGTAATAAACAGCACTTTCCATCTGGAGGGACAAATGACAGCATACCAGGATGTTGCCGCCATCGTGCAAGTCTGACACATGGATGAAAGGCGGGGCCTTCAATGACACGGTTACCGAATGACAGAACTAGCTGTACATCTGGTACTCCGGATAGTCTAGTAGTTGCCATAACAGATCCATGTGCAATAGACATAATTGGCTCTGGTAGAATCTCCGGAACTGAAGTGGTGTAAAATGCAGAAGATGGAGCTTGGCCGTTCTCGGCATTGAGTTGGTTAATAAGTTTTTGAGCTGGTGAAAGTGCTGGAATGACAACAGAAAGAGATTCCTGGATGTCAACGTACAGTTCGTTGCTACTGTATTTCACATTTGATCGACGCCATGGAATATTAGACCGAGAATAGTCTGCTGATGAAACAGAACTGCTGCCGATACCAGAGAGTGAGCCAGTTGTCTTTGGTAAGGCTGAAAGATACTTTGACAGTCCATTTGAGTAAGGAACAAGATCTCTCAGTGCGTTCTCTTCAGTGACAAATGGATATCCATCCTCAATCATTTCATTAAGTAATAACATCATTGTCGAGTAATTCTTCTCAATCTTCTGTCGTGATATTGGAAGTGAGAAATATTCTTGGAGTACCTTGATAAGGTGAGATACGAATTCGAGAGGTACAAGTGGTGGAATGTCTGCGGTACATGGCACTAAAAACTCCAACGAATCTTGAGTCCTGTGAAATACAATCTCATTGGATGATATCCTTATTGCAACTTCATCATCGTGGGCATCTCGCATAGCAACCTGGATGCTCTTGCTGGACGCTGGATTTCCGGAGATCTGGTACTCGAATATTTGTTGACTGTGTGCAATTGAGTTAGAATCAGAGTCGAGAGCAGCTGTGTAAAAATTAATTGAAACTTACCCATTGATGTCTGTAATATACAATGCGAGAATAGACATGTTGTGTAAATGAAGGGGACTCTGTATATGCTAGCTCGAGCCGTGAAATGTGCTGCTTGTGAAACAAACAGAAATCAAACGATGCAATTGAACAAAATCAATTAAGCGCAACAATGAGATTCTCTCTCGTCCTCTTGGCTTCACCGGTAGCTGCCAATTGAGCAAACCTGCAACCAAAGGCACGATACAGAATGACACCAGCTCAACCCCGAGTATCTCCCGAGACTGATGGTGGCTGCAGCCGCAGCATCACGGCCGTGAGCTGATTCATCGATTGCAGGCGAGAACGAGCTTGTATCAGGGCGGCCTGAGCACCAGAATAAGTCACGTGCTGAAACTGAATTCTGAGATACTGTAGCCAAGCAACTCTGAGCCAGCTGGCGCTCTTCACGACCTTCCATGAGACCACAGCTGCTCCAAAACAGGCCTAATGTGCGGGTGTGGTACACGAGATATCCAATGGTATACCACGATTACATATCCATTTCTTTAGCGCGTTGTCCATACGGCCAAGCAGCAGCACAGCAACGCTCCCGCCTCGATTGCATGAACCGCCATACAAAGAGTCTTGGCGACTTTCTATGTATATAGCACAGCCGCCATCCTGCTGACCATTACTGTAAATAGCTCGTCAAATCTCCAAGGTCTATCATATTTTACTCTATCTTTCTCTTCAGATATTCCTTCCAAGGTGGTAAACTGCAAAAATGCCGATCGCAGCAGCGAATGTCTTCTACAGTAAGTATTGAAGTTGCGGGGTAGAAATCGCGCCAATCTGTTACTAAGAGTCTTTATAGAGAGCTTGTCGTTCGTCGACCACCCGTACTTGTATTATAAATCTATGCGGACGCGTGAAGATAGCTGTGCCAGTGGTGGTAGTCCTATCGATGCAGAGTATAACCTTCCACTTCATATTGGCGCCATTGTGATTATCTTTGTGGTATCGGCTGGAGCGTGTATATTTCCTGTGGCTGCAGCTCGTTATAAACGATTACATATTCACCGTCATTTTACATTTTTTGTACGACATTTTGGAACAGGTGTGTTAATGGCAACTGCATTTGTTCATTTGCTTCCAACCGCATTTATCTCTCTCACTGCACCATGTCTTCCTCCGTTTTGGACAGAGTCTTATCCTGCAATGGCAGGTGCTATATCCCTTGCTTCGGTTTTTGTAATTTCATTCATTGAAATGCGTTTGGAGCCATTGACTGGAGGTCATAATCATTCGCCAATTGAGGAAGTGTTATCAAATCCAAGCAATCATGACCCGTCACTTCTGTGTGAGTCTGATGAAGTGATCGTCCCAGATCTAGAGGGCAAAACCACAACAAATCAGTCTGCAAATCTCAAAGATCAAAGTGCAGGTGACCTACAGCCACACAGCTTTATTGAGATTTCTTCTTCCTTGTCATCTGTGAGAACTCGAAGAAGCTCTTCCACTAGTAGCGCTGATTCAATTTCTCTACGTCGCGCTAGACTGCAGGTGAGTCTGCTGGAACTGGGCATTCTTTTTCATAGTGTGTTCATTGGACTTGCTTTAAGTGTCGCTGTTGGTGATGACTTTGTGGTTCTTTTGATTGCCATTGCATTTCATCGTACGTGTCTCGTTGTAGCTTAGTTTCTGTCTAAGCGATTTCTAACTATATTGAACAGAATCCTGTGAAGGCCTGGCACTCGGCTCAAGAATTGCTGCTTTGAAATGGCCGGAGAAGTCGTATACTCCATGGGTTATGACGTTTGTCTATGGATTAACGTAAGATCTTGTCTTTGATTTTCTGATCTAGAATGTGATTCTAACTCATTACAGGACTCCATTCGGCCAGATCGTTGGTGTCGCGTGTCGTTCTTTATACAGTCCCGATTCGACCGTTGGCCTTCTCCTTGTGGGTATTATGAATTCCATTTCATCTGGTTTATTAGTATACACTGCATTAGTTGAGCTTTACGCTGAAGACTTCTTGAGTGAAGTCGGAAAAGCTGAGCTTAAAGGAAAGAGGAAAGCGGTTGCAGGTGCTTTCGTTCTTGCAGGTGCATTTTGCATGAGTCTTGTCGGAGCATGGGCATGAGCATTACTGTACTAGATTTCAACCTTTAATACCTCGGCATTGTTTTTTTGGGGATAGATTATCCATATAACGTAGAATATACTCGTGTTGAATAATGTGAAAACCATGACATCGTGGAGAGTGAGCGACGACTGGTGATGTCGATGTCTAGCACGTGCTATAACCTAACCCGATGCCGATGAAATTTGCGGCGCTTTCGCGAGCTCCGGGCGCCCTTCCATCCATTCTATTGCTCTTCACCATTCAGTAAACAGTTATTTCAAGATAATAAAATGGTTTTGGAGGCGATCCGATATACTCCTGGTACACTCACCATCATCGATCAGCTGCGGCTGCCGCATGAGTCTGTGTTCGTTGATATTCGCACAGCTGAAGATGGCTTCAACGCAATCAAGACGATGACAGTTCGAGGAGCTCCAGCAATTGCTATTGTCGCAGCTTTATCGTTGGCAGTTGAACTCTCTGCTAAACCATTGACGGATTTTGCATCCGCATCTGATGCGAGTAAATTCATTATGGCAAAGTTACAATACTTAGTCAAATCACGGCCTACAGCAGTTAATTTATCTGATGCGGTTGGGAAATTGAGCTTCTTGGTCGCAGATGTGGCGAGTAAAGATGGAAGTACAAGAGATGTTGTTGATGCATTTATCGCTGCTGCTGAGAAAATGCTTGTGGATGATGTTAGTGATAATACTAAAATTGGTGAGAACGGGTTGAGTTGGGCAAAGGAGAATATTGGTGACGATAACTTCTCGATTCTCACCATTTGCAATACGGGGTACGTTAGATCGCATTTAATTTATTTATACGGACAGATGCACTAACGTTTACTTTAGATCGCTTGCTACTGCTGGATATGGTACAGCTCTTGGTATAATCCGATCTGTCCATGGAGCTGGAAAACTTACACATGCCTACGCATTAGAGACTCGGCCATATAATCAAGGATCACGATTAACAGCATATGAGCTTGTTCATGACGGCATCCCAGCTACACTTGTTACTGATTCAATGGCGAGTGTACTTCTCAAGACACATCCTGAAATCAAAATGATTGTTGTCGGTGCAGATCGTGTTGCTGCTAATGGTGATACAGCTAACAAGATTGGAACATACCAGTTATCCATCGTCGCTAAACATCATGGCGTCAGGTTTGTCGTCGCAGCACCAACAACCTCTATTGATATGAAGACTGCATCTGGCGATGATATTGTTATTGAACAGAGAAAACCTGAAGAATTAGTTACTTTCCGAGGTCCGGTAGTTAGTAGTGATGGTACTGTCGATAAGGATAATGTACAAGTTGTACACATGGCAGCACCTGGAATTGGAGTTTGGAATCCATCTTTTGATGTCGCACCTGCATCTTTGATTGATGCAATTGTAACTGAGAAAGGAGTAGCAGAGAAAGACTCTGAAGGCAAGTTTCATTTAAAACCATTCTTCTCATGAGTAGTTTGTTTCCACATCTTGTATTATATATCATGGTAACTGTACGCTGCATCTTATCCATTTATCCGTATACTGATTTGTTGTACTATATACATCAATCAATCTAAAGCCTTCACTGCCGCTTCATCGACATCAGGGACTCGTTCTTGTATCTCAATGCCCTCCTCAAGAGATTTGATAATCTCATCCAATCTTGTAACTACTTGATCTGTTTCTGGAGCTTCTTTCAGATGACCATTAACATCTGACTCTAACAAGATCGTAGTCACACCAGCACGACGTCCAGCAAGCATATCATCTACTGAATCACCAACCATAATCAAATGTTTCGGCTCGATTCCCTTAAACAATAGTTAATATTCTGATACGTAAATCGTCGGATGATTTGGCGTGAAAACGTACCCAATGTTTAGCAATATGAAGAATACCGGCTGGTGATGGTTTTGGTGGTTTAAATTCTCGCGTAACAATTGGATGAAAGACTTTACTGGGTAGAAATGTTGATAATAAATGATTGACCGGTGTCTGATCATTAGTTAGAACATACTTTGGGATCAAGTGAAAGAAGCTGGTTTACCTCAAAGTTTCGTGTGCATATCGACTTCTTGAGCTTTTGCTCTTCAATAAACTGTGACAATATAGTAAGCATATCGTATAGCTACTATGTACGCTAAACAAAATGTAACTTACTGTCATCAATTCCTGAAGACCTTTAGCAAGTAAATAGTGTCAGCTTCTGTAGTTGGCAATCATGTTTCGTCCAAGATCGACATACCTGGTTGAGGTTGCTATATTCAGATATTAGTGGATATTCCAGTATAAGACATCAAAGTAAATTTAACGTACTATTTGCACCATTGCATTTCTTTCAACTTGTCGCACCTTCTCATGCGCAATCTCTTGTGCAGCAACCTCTAAAGAGTAAATGTGATCTAGAATGTCAATACCTTTAGTGATTCCTAGCACGCGTCTCATTTCCGCTAGATTCAGATTTCCAGCTAATTAGCTTCATGATGATCGTTATAACATGCGAGGAGAATCGGGGAAATATACCGAACATCCAAGTCTTTGAGAGTTAGTGAAAATGTTCTGGTTGAAAGTGGTAGTTGCCTAGTTGGGAGCTCACCTGAGGAAGACAAAGCGTGCCGTCCATGTCAAAAATCAGGCCTTTGACCTCAATGTCCGTAGGCAATTTTGGAGAGAGAATAAGTCGAGGCATTGTGCGACGGAACATGCAAATATCTTGTTCTAATGCAGCAATGTCCAGTTGACGTCTCGATGTTCAGTATCAGAACACCAGGTCCTACTGTTCTACAGTATACAAGACCCATTCAAGTGTCACTACATACAAATTAACTCTGCGGTGTTATGACTGAAATGCAACGTCAAAGCTTTGTGCTTGGGCTTTCGGTTCGTCAGAACTCAAGGGCTGGAATTGGATCAGATTCAGCAATTTGGCCTTATCGGCGCCTGATCTGATTGTAACACAAACTCGGCATTGTGTGTTTATGTTTGTTCGAGCAACCAAGAGAGTCACTGACCTGCATTGATTGTGCAATCGATCAGTTCCTCTTTTCCTTCTGAAGTTACGCAGCAAACACGGCTCGTACCTTTACTCTGCTCATCGGGTTTTCGATTTGTCTTTAGCACCTTCCGCAGTGCTGCTATTTGGGATCGCGACTTGTTCTGGGCTTTGTGTGGTTTGAGACTTCGTTGCGATGTCGGAGACCACAGAGGCGCCAATTGCCGCTTCAGACTCGGAGCCAGTCAACCACGAACCTGCAGCCTCCGCTCCGACCGCACCGAACACCGCGGCAGCCACCACCATGGCCACAGATACCACCGCTTCGCAGCAGCGTCCTCCACTGGAGACGATGCCGTCGACGGTGTCGTTTCCCGACGAATTCGACACAGGCGGTGTGTTTTTCCAGGCAGCACCAACGCCAGCGAGGACCGCACCTCCTGCGTCGGCATCGCTCTCTGCCGCGATGGCTAACTACACTGACGCGTCATGGGGCGATGCCGCCGGGGGCGAATTTGGTGGTCACGATTACATGGTGGCCGACGCAGCATCACCTAGGGCTGAATCAGATGTCGAAGATGAACACGATGACGACGTTACACAGGGCACGCAGACCACAGCCAGACCTGTTGCCCGGGCTGGACGTCCGAATCTGTTTGACTCTGACGACGAAGCAGATGCGCCGGAAGAACCTCAAGAGCCAGGAGAACCGGAAGTTCCTGGCTTGCACGAAGAAGACAACAGACCGTCCTTTTCACCATCGAGCTCGCCTGTTCTCGCAGCGGCCGAACCTCCCCGTCCGTCAACCGACACGCAGACAACTGTCTACAGTACCGCCAGTGGAGTCAGCGCAGCGAGCACTACTACATCGACAGTCCCGCCAGGACCTGCTCGCGGAAAACAACCTGCACAGCACGCGCAGACACCGCACTACGACCCTGCCGCGTACTACCACCAAGAACCTGCTCCACACGAACAGCACCACTATCATCAATCTCACCACCAGCATCCTCAACCGCAACAATTTCCCCAGCCGCGACAGGCCTATCCACCAAATCAATACGCCAATCCAAACGCCCCAAATATGCAGCAACAGCAGCACCAACAATACATACAGCCAGTTCAACCACAAGGACCTACAGAGTATGTTCTGCGCACACGCATTACCGGAATGGAGCGAGTCGGTAAGAAGCCTCCATTGCTGAAGTTTGATGTCTATGTATGTGTTCTTTTATCTGATGCTAGGCTAAATGTGGTTTTACTAACATCTCGATCTCTAGACAAATCTTCCGGGATTCAGAACAACTCAGTTTCGCGATGTCCGTCGAACGCATGGCGAGTTTCTCAAATTGTTCAAGCATTTGACAATTGCTAATCCAGAGTGCTTCGTGCCAACAATTCCAATGGAAGTCACTGCTGCGGGATTTGGTACAGACGAAGACGAGTATCATATTAAGGCAAACTTTCAACGATGGCTTGATAAAGTCTGCTCAAATCCCATCCTGATGCGAGACGACGAAATGATTTACTTTATAGAGGCCGATTACCAGTACTCTCCGATGACAAAGCGCAAACCTCCGGCCACTGGTCTTCGACGGAAGGCAATCAAGCAACTGGTGCCTCCTCCAGATGATTGTCAAGAGCTTGTTGTATTCCGTCCTATTGCCAAGCAATTTTTCATTGATTCCGGACATGTACGGGACAAGTTGGACAAAGTCAGCAGAATCCGAAAAAGTCTTGGAATGGCTGAGATTGAGCTGGGTCATAAATTCACTAACTTAACCTCTCTTGAGTTTCATTCTGGTATGATTAATCTTTGGAAGAAGTTGGGAAAGACAGTGATGAGCGTGGGTGATGTCGAAGGTCTGAAGACAATAGCTGAGATGGCTACGCTTGGTGATGGTCTCGCATGGATGTCAAATGATGCCTACGTCATTAAGGAGACTTTGACTAACCGTCAAATATTAATTCGAGACCTGATCTCAGCTCAGTCGACAAGCCGTACAAGACATGCAACAGCCGCTCGTCTACGAAGCTCTTCTACAATCAACCCCCTTCGTGTGGATGAAGCATTAAACTCTTTGGAAGAGGCAAAGCAAGTGGAAGCTGCTCTCACAAATAAGGTCACTCGTGTTACTCACAATCTGATGCGGGAAGAGCGTGTGTGGTTTGAAGATACAGAGACTGAACTTATGGGTTACATTTCGGAATATTCGCGTCGTATGATTGATGCCGAGCGGAGGAAACTTGCAGTTTGGGAATCAATTCGCGTTGATGTTCGCTCTGCAGACGCAAGTGGTGGTCTCAGCCGTCTTGGAAGAGGCGAGCTTCCCGCAGTTGTTCATCACTCTGGTGTTTTACCTAGCCAGGGACCTGCTGGAGATAGCTGGAGTGGCGATCGTCGGGGTACACATGGCAATGGATTTGTCCCCGCTTTTGATGAACGAGAAGATGAAGTTGGATTATCGGAAGTTGATGCAAAGAATGCTGCCACAATGCTTGCAGGTTCATCCTTTTAGTTTTATCAGATGTTCTTTCATTTAGTTAATGCTGCTTATCGTTGTCATTTTTGTTAGCAAAGCTAGTTGTTGTTTAGCATTCTGTATTTTGTATTTGTTGACGCACTTGAATGACTGTCGTGGATTTATTCTCATTTGTTTTATTGGAATTTAATAAGTTCAATGTTATCCATTATTTATTGAACTGCTGTAGTTCAAACACAAGATAAGATGCGTCCATTGGCTACAGAAATAGTGCTGTATGCATAAACATATATCTATTTATTTACAAGTTCAAAAGAAATAACCAACGCCTACATTAACAAAGTCCAGCATGACAAAAACATACGCAATAAACCAATTTAACGATTGTTCCAAGCAGCTCTTGTCTCTCTTGCAAGAGCACTAAGAGTATTGGAAGTAGCCGATAATGAAAGAGTTGAAGATGCAATTGATCCTTTTGTATTTCCATGTAACTTTCCAATTTCATCAACAGCTGATACGATATCAGTAATATTTGTTTCAACTACCATTCCACCTTGAACGATTTCATTGAGCACAATATGTAACACTTCCCAACCGAACACGAGGTCAAGTTCGCACACGTTATCGAAGCAACGATCAAGTGATTCGACGAATACTTGAATAAGATCAAGAATACCAAGCTCTGATTCTTGCTCATCAACGACAAAGATGAAGAAAAGAGTAGCGTAGTGGCGATAGATGACTCGGATATCGTCAAGCTCACTTGAAAGCATAGGAGGTGGTGTCAGGAAGTTGCATTGTGTCGATGGCCGAGAAGAACAGATCTGGAAAAGTTGCTTAAGCAGTATCTGCTGAGTTTGAAGATCCTAAATTAAACAATTGGTCAATACTTGTACTATTTGAGATTGTAACACAACTGATGCATACCACTGGTGTGTAGAACTTGGCTAATCGAGGCACGCCGAAGTTGTTAACTGCAGAACTGTTAGTGTTCATTTTAACAAAACATACTTCGCAGGAATCAGCAAAACTTACACACTAAAACCGCATTAATCATTTTGAAGACCGAATGTTCGTAGAACAGTGCACCGGAATACTGAACTATCAAGACTTGCCCAGATGAGCGATGGCGTTATCATTATCAAGAAGCTGCTTCATTTCAGCTGTCAGGGCCAGGCGGCATCAGAGTTCCCGTATAACAGACCCCAGAATATCGCTTACAAGAAATTGGTCTTGTACCATCTTTCTCGACGCCGTGGCCGATGTTCTTAGGATCACCTTAAATTAGGTGCTATATCTCTCCTCTTTCACCCCTGTGATTCTTTCTTTTTCAGACAGACTCCGTTCACGGTTGTCGTCAATTAATCAAAACTATAACCATGTCTGATATTGATGAGGATCTTTTAGCTCTTGCAGGTGCTGGCGAGAGCGACGACGAAGTTCAAGCCTCAAGCAAACCCAAAGCGAAATCAACACCAACGCGAAAGAGGGCACCAGCAAAGCGGGGCACTACCAAACGGAGACGTAAAGAGTATGTTCTGTTTGTCATATTACAGCTGGCTTTATTGCTTGAAAAGAATTGAGCTTGTATTATATCAGGAGTTATTTGTTTACTAACGGCTACTGGTTTAGTCTTGATAGTGAAGATGAGGATGATCTCTCCGAACCAGAAGAAGAGGAAGACGACGAAGAGGAAGAGAGTGATGGTCCTGATATGAAAAGAAAACGGGGAAGGCCACCAAAGAGTTCTCGACAGGCTGAACCTTCGGATGACGAAGAAGATGACGAGTTTGTTGATCCGTATCCTTTACAAGGACGATACAAGGATGAAGATGATATGAATTGGTGCGTTTGCCTATTGAAAGTGGAATAAAGGTATTGGAGTTTAACTAAATATAAACAGGCTTGAATCTTTACCTGAAATTGAGCGTGAACAAATTCTGTTCGATCGGTCACAGGAGGTACAATTAACTCTAGATTTCTATTAGCGTTGTATGACTTATCTAACACCAAAATTTAGATGCAACGGTTCAATGAACGAAAGTATTTGGCACAGCGTTTGAAAGATAGTAAACAGAAAAAATCATCAACTAGAAGTTCGACTCGAGAAGCACCGAAAACTACAAGTAAACGATCTCAGCTTTCTGAATTAAAGAAGAAGCGTGAGGAGAAGAGTTCAAGAGCTCGTCAACGTGTAAGTATTTTTATTTATTTTACAGCCTAGTTGTTGGTTCTAATGGAATATCTTATAGACTGGCGAAGAAGAATATTCCGCCGATAAATTGCGATACGACGAGGATGAAGATGAAGAAGAGGAGGAAGATGAGAACGATGACTACGAACCTGGTCTTGGCGATGATGAAGTTGAGTGGGCCGACTCGGCACCAAAGTCAAAAGAAATCACACTGGAGGACCTTAACACCGTCAGAGTTGGTCGGTCATGGTTCGCTCAGTATTGCCATTATCCAAATTTCAACAAAACAGCTATTGATTGTTTTGTGCGAATCAATATCGGTATAAATAAGGAAAAACAAACCGATGAGTATCGCGTCTGTCAGATAAGAAGTAAGCTGTACCATTGATGACGATAAGAATTTTTATGTGTACTAACCAATACTTGCAGATATTGTTGAAGGAAAAATATATACCTTTCTCAACCGGACTGTGAACGCCAGTGTACTTGCTGCGCATGGTGCTTCTGAACGACTTTTTGAAATGTCTGTTTGCAGTAACAGTCCATTTACAGAAGAAGAATTTGAGAAATGGAAGCACTCATTAAAGAAGGACAATATGTCTGTTCCATCTCGGCGACTTATAGATACAAAATTACAGCAGATCGGCGAATTACGGGACAAACAGCTTACCCCTGATGAAATTACAGCAATGATTGAA
Source organism: Myxozyma kluyveri (assembly GCA_030568365.1). NCBI lineage: Eukaryota > Fungi > Ascomycota > Lipomycetes > Lipomycetales > Lipomycetaceae > Myxozyma > Myxozyma kluyveri. The sequence continues at coordinate 34,025 of JAJLTX010000007.1, read as the reverse complement.
TTACGGCAAAAACTTGGCGTGAAAAAGTCAACGAATGCGGTCATGCAAAAGACAATGCTTAATCAAGCACGTGCAGCAGCACTTGCTCGCGGTGATATAGATGAAGTTGCCGAAATTGATGGACAAATCAATATGCTTGATCAAAAACAAGAAAGCAGAGTTGTTACTAGCTCACCTCTAGAGATGCTCGCACGGGTTAACGAACGCAATCGTCGTGCTAATCAAGAAGGTATTCGTCAGGCTGAAATCAGATTAAATGAAGAAATGCGTAAAGAACGGTTGAAAAACAAGTCAAACATTACAGATAATCCGTTCAGTCGGTTGAAGACCAATCCGCGGATGTACTTCGACTCTGCCGAAGCAGCAAGTGGTGTCGCTGACTCTGTTGAAGCTCCAGAGACAGCTGAATCTGAAATTGATGGTGGAAAAACGAATGGTGAATCTAAGATTGCTGTCAATGGTTCAAGTCAACAGTTGCATAGTACGGTTGATGATATCATTGCAAATACTGAATTTGGTATTGATATCGATTTGGATTTGTGAGTGAGGATTGGGGCGGTAATTGACTATTGCATTTAGTAAATTGTCTAACTTACATATAAAACACATATGGATTGTACATTATGCTGAATTTGACTGGAGGTTTCGTATTAGAACTGGTAAACTATCTCTGTAGTATGAACATGTACTAAATTTGTACTGTTCCCGTACGCTAGCTGTACGCGGGCAGCTGCGTTGGCCTGTGGCAGCTTTGTTAGGCGAACACGTTCAGGGGTCAAAAAATTTCGGAATTTCAATGTTTGGGAGTTCGTGACTCCAAACTCCGTCGCCTCATAACTTCCCCAGTTTGCTAGCCTCTTCAGCAACTTTATATAATAGCCTGAAGAAGAGCTTGAAGACTCTATTGTCAGACTAGTTGGTGCAGTCAGAGTAGCGCTAATGGCGGGTGTGCTCCGTCGAGCCACCACGTGGACTTGTCGCTCGTCATTGAGACCGCTACTAAGTAGCCAGGCCAGTCTTCTACAACCTCGGACTCCACAATGCACAGCACCACGGCTACGCAATTATGCTGCAGCTGTCGCGAAGAAAGGGAAAGGTTCGGGAGGTGGTGGTAATAAGGGGAAGAAAGCTGCTGCTACAGTAGAAGTACCAATACAAGAGCCGAGAAAAGTTCGAAATATTGGTATTATTGCTCACATTGACGCAGGAAAGACGACTACTACGGAACGAATGCTGTATTATAGTGGATATACAAGAAGAATTGGAAGTATGCTTGCATTACTATTGGTATTTTGAGACATTAAGTCGCTGACAGCATTTAGATGTTGACGAAGGAGATACGGTAATGGATTATCTTCCCGCAGAACGGAACCGTGGTATCACAATCACATCTGCAGCAATCACAATTGACTGGAGCAAACATCGACTCAATTTAATTGATACACCAGGACATGCCGACTTTACATTTGAAGTTATTAGATCAATAAGAGTTTTAGATGGCGCGGTTACAGTACTTGATGGAGTAGAAGGTGTTGAAGCACAAACTGAAAAAGTATGGCATCAAGCTAATGAAATGGGAATCCCGCGAATTGTATTTGTTAATAAAATGGATCGTGAAGGTGCTGGGTTTGGAAGGACAGTACGAGAAGTCGTTGGAAAATTACAAGCAAGGACATGTGTTATTAATATTCCTAAGTACAAACCAGTTATTGAACCTGGTGGAATGACTGTTGCAAAGTTTTGCGGAGTGATTGATGTTATTGATATGAAGGCAATTGAATGGGCAGATGCTTCGGATGGAACGGATTTTAGTGTTAGTGATCTTGAAGGCGAGGAATTAGAAGAAGCAAAGAAAGCTCGTACTGCATTGGTGGAAACACTTGCTGATTTAGATGATGCTATGGTTGAGAAGTTTCTTGAAGTTGATGATGATCATATGGCAATTCCATCATCCGATATTAAATCAGCTTTACGAAGGTGTACACTTAATAATCAAGTTGTTCCTGTGCTATGTGGTGCAAGTTTCCGTAATATTGGAGTACAACCTTTACTTGATGCGGTTATTGATTATTTACCTTCTCCACTTGATCGCCCTTCGGCATTATTACTGCCACCTGCAGGAAGTGAAATGTCATCATCATCATCATCATCTGCTATTCCAGTGAATGAATTTGAGATGGGATGTGCTTTAGCTTTCAAGGTAATGCATGATCCAAGAACTGGGAAAATACAGGTTTTCGTACGAGTGTATGGTGGAACATTGGCATCCTACAGTAAAATTCTCAATACAACAAATAACATTGAAGAGCGAGCAATGAAATTATCAAGAATGTACGCAGATTCGTCAATTGATATTCCTGAAATTGCTACAGGTGATATTGGTGTTATTTCTGGAACAACTCATATTCGTACTGGTGATACAATTGTATTTGAATCAGGCCCTGCAAAGTCAGGCTCTGGAAAGAAAGCGGCAAATAAGTCATCGCCAAAGTCTCATTTGACGCATTTACATCTTATGCCTATTTCAGTACCATCTCCTGTATTTTTTGCATCTGTGGAACCTAAATCAAGCTCTGATACAGCTCCGTTGAAAGTTGGACTTGAAACATTATTACGAGAAGATCCAAGTTTGAAAGTTACTGTCGATGAAGATACCGGACAAACTCATTTGAGTGGAATGGGAGAACTACATCTCGAAATTGCTGGCAATAGATTAATCAGTGATCTTAAAGTCAATGCTTATGTTGGAAAAGTTCAAATTGCATATAAAGAATCGCTGGATGCGAAACTTACAACTTATCCTTCGGCTTCGTATGCATACTCTCGTGCTAGCACTGTAACAGAACTTGGAGTTCAAGCTACGGCTACAACTGCATCTGTGACATTACGTCCTGTTCCGGATAACCTTGACGACATATTTGGTGAAGAAGCATGGAAGATCCAGCTTTCGACTCAATCTGTTCAGTTACCGGAACGAAACTTTCTCACATATGATAGCAGTATCACTGATGAGACTTTGGAGCATCCCTTTGTTGCCGTTGACGATATTCGAAATGCTGTACGAGACGGTGTAGTTGCTGGACTTTTCCGTGGAAAACGATATGGTCTTCCAATGCATTCAATTCAAGTAACTTTGAATGATCTTATTCTTCCACATGAACCTGATACACAGGGTTTAATTGCACCAGCAGTTCGATTTGCAATTGCCAAAGCATTTGATGATGTTGAAGCAAGCAATCGAGTATTAATGGAGCCAGTAATGGATGTTACTGTTATTGTCGCTGATGAAGATATCGGTATTGTAATGTCAGATTTATCATCAGCTCGATCCGCAAAAGTTTACGCTTTAGAAGACGAGTCACTATCATCTGGCTCTGATCAATCCAATGAGGATTCAGAATATATTGATCCAAACAATGTTTACGCACCTTCTGATTCAACTTTACATTTAGGGAAACATAATGTTCGAAAATCACTTGATAAGAAATTAGTAAAAGCTAAAGTCCCGTTGAATGAAATGGTTGGATATTTGAAATTCTTGAGGCAAATGACGCAAGGACGCGGTTCATTTTTAATGTCGTTTGATTCTTATGTTCGCGTTTCACGAGATCGTGCGGTTGATATTTGGGATAATTACTTTAATTCATAGTCAAGATAGTTGTGTAGTAGATAGGATGGTAGACGTATAAATAGATTTTATAAATAAGTGCAATTCGATTAATATTCCAGGTTACAAGGGAGTCTATTTAATTGTGTAGTGAGACTGCAGAGCAAGAAAAGTAGCCTAGATTAACAGCGAAACAACAGCTATAGCAAAGCAAACCCTGAAATAAACAAGAGAGGGGGAAAAAAACAACAACGTCAGGCGCAGTTTTTTTGGTACAAAGATAAGAATATAAACAGGAATCTTTCAAAGAATTACGACGAATAAAAGATTAGACATGATGAAATACACAAAAGAAAATATAAATAATAAACACTATGAATGACAATAGTAGTATAGCATGCACCATCCCCCCAAGTTCTCCAGATTTTTGAGATAAAACACAACTTAAAATTTCTGCATACCGAACATCAAATGATCCAGTGATAAATAAAATTAGGCCGCTACCTCTTCAGCAGCAGGCTCAGCTGCAGCTTCTGATGCAGCAGGAGCGTCTGATGCAGCAGGCTCGGTGGACGAACCAGAATCAGCCTCGGTGGCCTCCGCTGGAGTTTCACCCTCAGTGACAGGCTTGGAGTCAATAGCTGCCCGAACGGATAATCTTCTACCATCAAGAGTCTTGCCGTTCAGATTCTCAATAGCAGCCTTCTGTTTCTCCTCATCGGCAAATTTCACGAAACCGAATCCCTTGCCGCGCATGTTTTCACGGGTGATTCCACGGGCAGCAAGCTTGGCGGCGAGGACTGGGTTCAAGCGCTGTCTGGAGATGTTCACTGAAACAGGCTCGTATTCAGCACAAAATTCTTGCAGCTGATCGTTGGTGCAGCCAAAGCTGAGATTGGCAATGAAAACTGTGGTTGTCGATGGAATTCCGTCTTTGCGTGGTCCACGTTTCCATGGAGTTGGCTTGCGACGACCGTTTGCAGCGAGCGCAGGTGCGGGTTCAGATGACGAGCCTTCAGCTTCAGTTTCAGCTTCAACGGGTGCAGCAGGTTCAGTCGATTCCGCAGCAGGCTCTGCAGGTGCTGCCGAGGACTCCGAAGATTCTCCGTTTGTGGCAGCCTCGGCGGTTGCAGCAGGAGCACGAGGGCGTTTGACGAACTTCTTTGGTTGCTTGTAAGTTTTCTTGAAGCCAGGTCGGCGGCCAATCGGTGGTCGTGCAATTCGAAAGGCGAGAGTCCGGTCGTTGATCGTTTTTCCACTCAGCTCCTCGATTGCCTTTGCGGTGACCTCAGCGTCGTTGAAATCGATAAATGCATACCCGTTGTTGTTTCCACTATGGAATCGGGCTGGTGGGAAAATGACGTTTGTACTAAATGATATTAGTCGGTCAAGCCTTGGATAATGATCAAAATCAGAGATATCGAAACTTACATTTCGTAGTCGGTAAACAGTTCCTTAAGTTGATCCTCTGTGGCTGAGAATGGAACATTTCCAATAAACATACGCCGTTTCTCTTGAATCTCTATAGCAATCTCTTTTGGTGGGGGAGCTTCTGCTGATTCAGCAGTCGAAGCCTCTGCGTCGGCGAGAGCAGGCGTTTCTGTATTCTCAAGAGTGGTCTCTTCGAGAGTAGTCGCAATCTCGTCGACAGAGGTGGCGGTATCAGTTTCAGCCATTGTGATGATTGCTGAATGATGAGATGGATGTTATTTGTTGATATACAAAGCCTGTAGATGAGATCGATGACTCTTGTCAGTAATGTAGCTGGGAAACTAGAGAACCAGATCAAACTCCGAAATGGGGCACCCGTCGACTCAAGCACGCAACAGAAGACAGCGACTGGAGCGATTCAGAGCAGAAAAGCGCACGATGGAATCAAGCACCCTCAGAGTAGCGAAATTGCGGCCAGGAGAGAATGGGGCGATGCGCTGGCGGCCAGGGAACCAGATCACGCACCCTGCTCCGGGGAAGGAGAGATCGACCAGCGCTTGCCTCCCGCCGCATTGCAGCGCGGTTGGAGCCCGATCCGAGAACCGATCTGGGCGCGAACGACCAGAGAATAGGGAGCTTACCTTGCGGAAACACAGGACAGCGGAGCCGCTGCAAACAGAGACTGTGCGGAAGGAGGAAAGGGGAAAGGCGACGGAGATGGCGATGATGATGTCGATGCAAAGACGGCGGTGGACGAGGAGTTTTATAGAGCGGGACAGACGCGTATTTTCGATGCCTGCGCAGCGAAGCGGAACCTTCAGGCGGTTAAGGTTCGGGGCCAGAACTTCTTCTCTCTTCTGCACTTCTGCAACAGCGCAAGACGAGCAGCTTGTACCGGTCACGTGTGCCACTGCGCCACGCCGCACGTGTCTGAAATTCTTCTGGCGGTCATCGCGACCACCAGCGCCTGATTTGGGCCCCGTGATCGCTCAACCTACTCTTTTTCGCACCACGCAAGAAGCATCAGATGTCGTTCCGCGGAGGCCGAGGAGGGCGCAGGGGTGGCGGACGTGACTCCGGAAGACTGTCATTTCTAGGAACAGACATCCGGCCCGACTACACGCCGTCCGAGCAGTATCCGGTACGGTTCCTGATCGAGTCAACGTTGTGGACTGAACAGCTGCTAACTGTTTTGCGTATAGAAACTCACATTGCCGATACAGGCGCCGATATCTGAGTTTGAGAAGCGTGCGGTCAATCAGTTTAAACAATTCCAGCAAGACGTGCGCGACTCGGCATTCTACGTTGTCGAGAAGAAGAAGGCAGCTGTAGAGTATGAAGGTGGTGTCAACGACGGAATCAAGCGATACTCAGATCGATTCCGCAAGAAACGCAAAGCCGGTAAATCTGTTCAAGATCACCCTTACATTGTCGATTTTTTTCCGCCAGAGCTTTACGCCGCAATCGGGGTAAAAGCCAAGACTGCGAACCCTTCTAAACGCAAAAGAATCGATCTTACACAGTTCAGAGACGGTATAGACGATGACATTGCTGAAGGTGATGGTACAGGTGATGCGGAAAACGGTGAGAATGCGGATGGTGAACGAGCTGAAGAGGATGGTGATGAAGATGAGAATGAGGAAGAAGAGGAGGATGACTTTGATGAAGATGAAGACGGCGACTACAATGCCGAACGATACTTTGATGATGGTGAGGATGAGTACGATAATGGAGGCGATGATGAGCCTGAGTACTAATATTGGCTGCACATTTATACGGCGTTATTTTGGGTCTATAATTTGTTTTCCTATCGCATACTAAGGTTATCCAAAAGTTTTTTATTCAATTCAAATATCTCAACTACGTATTTATCGAACCGTGTTACAGAGTTGTAGAATCATGCTGTAGTCTCGACACTATATCCCTTCTCTTTCAGTTGCTCTTCTGTCCATGTCCATAACTTCTCAGCTAATCCAGCATCATTTGCTCTCTTGGAGCAGGCTGACTTCTGCGCTATAGGAACGAAATACTTTCCATTGTCTTTCTCCAAAGTCAAATCCTGATCAACCGCACAGTATATTGAAGTAAATGCACCTTCTTCAACAGATAGTCCACCAGCCTTCGTGAGAACCCAATCAAGTACTTTTCCTGACAATCGTACAGCACCCAACATTTCAGAGCTGTCGCCGAGATTATCATACAGACTGGTACCAACAATCACACCGGGGTGTACAGCTAATGATAAAATTGAAGGGTATCGGTTCGCGAGCTCTTTTGAAAATAATAACATTGCAAATTTCGATTGTGCATATCGGCGCCCTTTGCTCATTACTTCAATACCTCCATTGAGATTTGGATTTTTGAATGAGAAGTGACCTATTCTGTGAATTATTGATGTGAGGTTAACAATTCGAGGTGCAGCTGCAGCTTGCAGAAGTGGGAGAAGTTGTCTTGTGAGCAGATATGGAGCAATGTAATTTGCTTGAAGCGTCTCTTCATAACCGTCCTCAGATACGGAAAATGGCACATAAAGTACACCTGCATTATTTAACAGTATACTGTAATTGTTAGTACTCTATAACTCATTATTCTTTCAATCGATAAAGTACTTACTCCAGCTTTGTCTCTTTCTTCTTAAATTCCTCCGCGGCAGCAGCCACAGACTTCAGATCCATGAAGTTACATTTCAGAATTTCAACCTTTATCAATTTCTGTCCGATATCTTCTCCTTTTTTTTCAATTTCAACAAGTTCGTCTTGTAAACTCTTAATCTTTGTATCACTTCGTGCTGTCAGATAGACACGTGCGCCATGTCTCCATAATTCACGAACTGCAATTCGTCCAATTCCACTGGTTCCACCCGTAATAAAAACTACTGGAGGTGATAGCTGGTCAAAATATGGAATATCAGACAAAGAAAAGACCATTATGTCGTCGATTACTGTGTGTATATGTATAGTAAAGATACTGGTAGTAGAGCATGTGAAAGTCCAGTCCCAATGTTATCACAAACACTTATTGAACCGTTATTGTGCGTGTCAGGCCAGGAATTAGGGAGGAGGGATGGTGATAGGGCTTCCAGTTCCGGTTGCCCAGCAAATTCGAACTCCGGTGCCGCGGGAGACCGGAATTCCATTCCCGACCTAACTGTGAACTCCGGTGTCAATGGTACGATATCTCTTTAGAATGAATGCATGAGTGAATGAATATGTATGAATGAATTTCTTATAACATGTTGTAGCAGCTACCGCGCGATGGACCGGGGTTCCATTCCCCGTACCGGAGCAAATTCTCCGGGGGAGGAGGGGATCTGTGTACTGTATTAAAGCTAATTAAAGTACAAAACCCATTATTGGGTACCAGAATAAGGACAGCAGCAAACGAGAAGCCAGGAGCAGACAAAAAGGAGCAGAAAAGGAAGAAATTAAAAAGCATAGATGAAAATAACAAGAAAAAAAATACATAGTGACTGAGTTAAAAAGGATAATGACAGAGATTACAACGGAAGAAAATGCGATGAATCAGTACGATGTTATATTTATCTCCTATCAACTCCCAGTCGCGGGCTTTTATACCAAGGGTTCTGTATCTATCCGCTACACTCATTAGACCGACATATCGTATGTCTGTTAGGCACTGAGGCCGTTCTGAATTTGTATGTAGACTGACACTATTTGAGGCGTTTGTATCTCTATTTACTCGCGACGCGGTGCAAGGCCGCAAGCGTGTCTCAATTCATGAAGTACTCTGCACATTATATTTTGGAACAAGAGGAGTTTGATTTTATATTTACTTTATAATGAAAGTGAATTATATTGAAAAAGATCGCGACATAGTCGCGCGCTGAACTGGTTAACTACAATACAGATTACTAGCGAAATGCAATGAACTCTGGCGGAGTGACGCGATTTCGATCTGACCGATCAATATGGCCTGCCCGTGTCAACAAACCAGTCACCGCCATACAAATTCCCACTTTCCTGCGCTCGCCCACTTTCCCTCCTCTCTCCCCGCCTTCCTTTCCACACCGCCACACGACAACCACCAAATCATCCGCAAATCAACCGCCATTACCGACGACAAATTAATTTTTGTCGTTGGTTACATTTGCTAACTTAGTATTATTTAGTTTTCGACAGTATGGATTTTCAGAAACTTCGACAACCGCAGCAACCTCGACAATCCGGCAACCTCAGCGACTCGGCACCTTCAGCAACTCGGCAACTTCAGCAACTTCATCAACATCGGCACCATCGACAACCTCAGCAACTCCCGGGAACTCGACCTCCTCAGCAACTCGACAACCTCAGCAATCTCGACACTCACGACACCCTCGACAACATCGGCAACATCGGCAACTTCAGCAACTTCAGCAGCCCCAGTAACCTCGACAACCTCGGCAACCTCAGCAACTCCAACAATCCGGCCGTGCTCCTGTACAGCAATAGTAAGTACGTCCCTTGATTCCTTTGATTTTCCTCGTCGTTGGTAATGTTGGCTGGTTGATTTGAAATGAGACTGGATTGTTGGTAAGTTATTTCCTATGATCCATATTTTCTAATTTCAGGTTCATTGCCACGCGTTATATAACTGTGCATAGTAGTTTTGTAGGTCGTATTATGTTCTGTGATTCATCCGCCATCCATTCAAATGCTCCGTAGTCGTAGTGAGTGAATCTTTGTTGTCGGTAAGTCATCTCCTTTGCTTTTCATTTCCTAACTTTAGGCTATTGTTATTTCCCTATTTATTAGTGTATTCGTTTTCCTAAATTGTATCGTATCATGTTATCTTTTATTTCTATTGAATATGTTTCAATCATCTACTTGATCTGTAGTCCTCTTGGTCCCGATGGGCAGTAGACATTAACGCGTAAGCAGTACTGCACATCTAAAAAAAATTAGCATGCAAATATGCAAAACAACGAAAGATGTATTCAAATATCTGCCTATATACATATATACATATAATTGTAACAGAAAAACAATTAGGATTAAGAAGAGTTTTTTGCGGTAGCGCCGCGGCCGATCGAATACGCAGCCGCCGCTAAGTCCTCGGCTCGTAGTACGCGCGCTACGGCGATTGGAAGTTACCACTCTATCTCTTAAATTTCGTATCTACACTGCTGTGATAAGAATATCAGTATATACATTTATGTTTGTATATAGATTTGACACTTTCAATACCATGTACTTTTCCTATATATTTCCTATACAAAACGCCAATTTAATGCAATACATACAGTATACTCTCCTCATACTTCCCTTCAACACGCACTAACTCACAGGCCTTGCAGCTTTCAGTAAATCCCCCACTTTATCCATATCTACATTTCCGCCACTAACAATCAATCCAATATTACCTGTCACACCATATTCCTTCCAATCTTTTGATAACGTAACCGCAAGTGGAACTGCCGAAGATGGCTCCACAATTATCTTCATTCTCTCCCAAATCAATCTCATTGCGCTTAAGATCTCATCTTCTGAAACAGTGAAAACTTTCTCAACATGTTTTTGGATTATTGGAAAGTTTATTATCCCAACTGGTGTACGTAATCCATCTGCAATTGTTGTAGTTGCAACTGTAGTTACCCTTTCGCCGCTTTTTATTCCTCGAAAACAATCGTCGGCTGCAGCAGGTTCAGCTGCAAATACTCTAACTCCAGTTCCTATTGCAGCAAGTGCACTTCCAGCTAAAAGACCACCACCACCAACCGGAACAATCACAGCATCAAGTTTTGCGTCAAATTCTGTTCTAGCTTGATCTAGAAGTTCAAGCATAACTGTTCCTTGCCCTAGAATAATATTTGGATGATCATATGGTGGTACTAAGGTTGCACCAGTTTTTGATCTTATCTCTTCTGTAAGACTTTCTCGTTCTGCTGCTGATGGTCCTGAAAAATGAACATCTCCACCGTATCCTTTTGTTCCTTCGATCTTAGGTCGAGCAGAGTTACTAGGCTATCAAATGTCAGTATGATATCCCCGTGATGAGAATAATGTCGATTGAGCTCACCATTATAATGTATGCTTTCACACCTTTCGCTTTAGCAGCAATAGCCAAAGCTTGTGCGTGATTTCCCGATGAATGCGTGATAACTCCATTTGCAAGTTCCTCTATTGTAAGTTTTTCAAGCGCGTGAGTAGCTCCCTACATTCCAGCATTAGCAACTCTCATTGGTAAACATCAATTTCAAATTTCTTACTCTTATCTTAAACGCACCACCTTTTTGAAAATTCTCACATTTAAAAAATACTTTGGTTGATTCTTTTGTATCTTTACCTTCACCAGTAACGATTGATGAGATTGATTCGCTCGTAAGAACTGGTGTTCGTTTCACTTTATCTTTAATAAGAGTAAAAGCTTCTTCGACTCCCGATCTAGTTAAGTTCGGACTCTGTGAGGTCATTTAAAATTCCTTGTTTAAGTACGATATACGTAACAATTGCGCATTACCTTTGTGTTGGAATGTGAGTGGTGTTTGGGTGTGACCATGTGAGTGCTCGGAGGATTGCTGTTGGGACAAATGGCTGTTCAGCTTTTTTGCGGGGAAACGAACAGCTCGATCGATTGTGGTCTTTTACGTAAACATATATAACAATCTACCGGCGATAAACAATACGACAATTCAGTATACATAGTTTCCAGTTTACTTGTATATTATAAACCTCATCCAATACTGTATATACATTTCATGCAAATATGCAACCCATCCTTCGTCTACGAATCATTTAGTTCAACGGATATAGATTCCGGAGTTCCAGATCCAGTTCTCAATCGTTCAATCATTTCCTTACCATATAATTTCTCAATCTCTCCATGTGCAACATACCGTCCAAGATCAAGTGGCGTAAAATCAGTTTTTAATTCTCGACTTTTCTTGCCTTTTGGTGTCGGTGCTAGACAGTAGTTTGTGAGTAAAGCGTGGCGAAATAAAATAGAAAATCAAGCGTACCTTTTTCATTTTCTTGTAAGTAAAATCGACGCAGTAGCATAATAGCTTCTTCTCTGTAGAATCCTGGATACACCGGAAACGGTCTCTCAACTCCCTCACTATACATCACACAGTCAGTATATGACTCACACATAGAATACAATAGCCAGCTAATGCGTACTCTGAACTAATTCGAATCACACTTCCGCAACCACCAAATCGATCATTTGCACAACCAAAATATACTGCTCGAATCTTAAGTTGCCGTAATGCTGAAGCACACATTACACATGGCTCAACGGTAACGTAAAGATCCGTTTCTTCAAAGATTGTTGCAAGGTTTGTTTCAAGAATTTTTTCGATCCCAAGGAATTCAGCATGTCGCGTTCCCTATATTTGAACTTATTAGTATCACTTCCGACAGGTGTAGGTTGAAAAAGGTACATACGCAGAGTGATCTATTGGTATCATTCATTCCTTCAGCAATGATCTTGCCTTTATGAGCGTACACGCAACCAACGGGTACTTCGTCTGCCTCAAATGCTAACTCGGCCTATATACTGTCAGGAATTGGATTTGAAGAGATTGAAAAAAAAATTAACTTACCATATCAAGGGCTCGTCGCATGAACTCATGATGCTTTGTCGTCATCGCGTCATTTGAATGTGCACTTCTCTGGAAACTGAACCGACTGTTGCGAAAGTCGGTATCACAAAAATACACCTACCCACTCAAACACTGATAGCACCAACCATACAACTGACAAAAACTTCGACACACTTTCAACTAACGCCTTTCCAGATAAAGTAACAGAGTCAGCATGTGGAAAATAGCACGTGCGTAGGCTTTTTTCAATAAACTGTTAAAGCTCGTTGGTTTAGGGCCTCGGATTCTCGAATTTTTTTGCCATCCGCAGTTGGTGGGGCCCTGCTGAGTTTGAGGAGGCTGGGGAGAACCGTGGCCATAATAGTGAGAAGTGGCTTTTAGGAAGGTCAAATTAAGTCATGGGGGCGGATACACGAAAGTGCGGCGGGACGCGTTTCGCGTACTCGTTTCTCCGGATCAAGGCGCGTTTGGAGGAATGCCAGCGCACCATTCGCCAACGGAACAATATATACTGCACCATTACCTCTCTAAAGCATAAAGTAAGTAATTTCAATTCGCGATATCTAGTATAGTAGCTGCTGATATAAATACTGCGTTGTTATTTAAGAGATAATTATGCAATGGCAAGCCATGTTCGGACTCAGGTCATTGCAGAAGCACGAGCTTGTTTGCGAAACATATCTGAGCTGAATCCTAGATTAAATGCATTGATCTCAACTGTTGATGAGAGTTCAGTACTTGATAGATTAGAAAATGGTGTGGAAAACGGACCATTGAGTGGAAAACTTATTGCATTGAAAGATAATATATCAACGAAATGGGGGAAGACTACTTGTGCTTCGAATATGTTGAAGAGTAAGTTGAAATTATAGCTTAACAGTGCCAGCAATTGCAAGGATTTGAATTGACAAAGCGAATTGTAGATTACGAAAGTTCATTTGATGCAACAGTTGTTCAGAAACTTAATGCTGCAGGTGCTGTTTGTGTTGGTAAAGCCAACATGGACGAGTTTGCTATGGGGTAAGTTCACAAGTTCACAAGCTCATCATCTTCTTTATCGTCTTCTTTTAGTTCGGTTACTAATATAACACAGAACTGACAATATCCACACAATATTTGGACCTCCCAAGAACCCACTATTTACACAGCATGACCATTCAACGGGTGGATCATCAGGAGGTAGTGCAGCAGCAGTTGCAAGTGGAATGTGTCACGCAGCACTTGGCACAGATACCGGTGGGTCAGTTCGACTTCCAGCGGCATATTGTGGAGTTGTTGGATTTAAACCTTCTTACGGAATGATTTCAAGATGGGGTGTTATTGCATTTGCGCAGTCACTTGATACAGTTGGAGTATTAGCAAAAGATGTAATTACCGTTAAACAGATTTATGGAGGGTTACAAGGCTATGATGAGCATGATCCAACTTGTTTATCAACTAAATTTCGCGACCAAATTATTAAATGCCGCGAAGAAGATCTCTTTATACAGAATCAAGACAAGTCAAAGAAAGGATTTAAAATCGGAATTCCAAAAGAGTTCAATGTTAACAGTTTATCTCCTGTAGTTAAATCTACATGGCGCGATGTATTGTTAAAATTACAAAAACAAGGTCATGAATTACATATTGTTTCATTACCTACAACAGTTTCAGCACTTCCTGCATATTATATTATTGCGCCAGCAGAAGCAAGTTCAAATCTTGCACGATATGATGGTGTTCGGTATGGATTTCGTGCACCACATGATAGGTCTATAGCTGAAATTGAACATAAAGATGAAATAATAGATGCTGAGGATGCTGTATTATACGGAACTACACGAAGTGAAGGATTCGGTACAGAAGTTCAACGACGTATTTTATTAGGAAATTATAATTTATCATCAGGTGCAATGAGGAATCATTTCATTCAAGCACAGAAAGTGCGACGGAAGATTCAATTAGATTTTGATAATGTATTTGCATTAAGGAATCCAATGCATACTTTCACATATAATAATTCAGTTTCAAATTCAAATAATACAAAAGTTGACTTCATTTTAACTCCTTGTTCAACCGGAACACCACCTTCAATTGAAGATGTACTAGCTCAAAAGTCACCACTTGATGCATATGTTAATGATGTTTTAACAGTTCCTGCTAGTTTAGCTGGTATTCCTGCTATAAGTGTTCCAAGATATTCTAATGATCGAGTACTCGGAATTCAAGTTATGGGCCAATATGGTGATGATGAAAGAGTACTTGAGTTTGCTCAAACGGTTATGGATGCATAGGTTAAAATGTGCTTTTTGGGAGTATGTAAATATAGAGATAGCAGATGTAATATGGCATTATAGGATCACATGGATACACAATAAAGTAATATAGAACAAAAAACAAGAACAAATTAATATATTATATTTCTAATATTCTAAATCAAAAGAAGAGAGAATTGAATGGTGAGGATAGTAGTTATGATTTCACACGATAAAACAAAATATATTGAAAAATGCTTTAAATCTCAGTCGGCCTGCCGGACAAGATATCAGATACATTTTTCATTTGTTTCCAAAACGTCTTACGAGGACGACGGTTTTCTGGTTCAGTTTCATACTCGTACAAAAACTTAATGCCAGTAAGAACAACTTTCGCGCCAGTAATTCCGATGACTGCAGCAGTTTCACTTGAGCCACGACCATATTCAACAGTTTGACACTTTTCAATAAAGTCCATACATCGAAGTGCAAGACGAGTTGCTCGAAGTCGATCAACTGGTGATGGAATACCACCTTGTTGAACGTGACCAGGATTAGCTGTTCGAGCATCAAATCTACCCTTTGCCTCTTCACGAATGATATCAGCAATGAGCTCAGTAGTGAACACGTCTGAAGCTTGTTCATTACGAAGAAGTAACTTTCCAGCTCTGTTCTGACCTTCATCATTAGTGTAACTCTCACGTAAAAATGTCATATCTTGTTGAAGCTTTGATAATGAAATTCCTTCTTCAGGCGTAAACACGGCCAGCGCGCCAACACACAATCCAGCATACGTAGCAATGTATCCGGACTTACCACCTTGAACTTCAACAACGAATACACGACGACGAGTTGCACTTGCAGATTGTTTGATTACATCACAGTAATCAACAAGAGCATTGAGACAAGTGTCAGATCCGACAGAGTATTCTGTACCCGGAACATTGTTAGAGATTGTGGCGGGAAGACAAACCATTGGGATACGCAACGCTGGGTAGTTCACACGAGCTTCTTCGAGTTGGTAAAGAGACATGAATGCTTCGAAACCGCCGACAATCATAAGACCATCAAAGGCGTATTTTTGGAAGTAATATGCAATCATACCGATATCAACGTCAGGAAGATTACGGTTGGTTCCAATTTCAGAACCGCCACGGATAACCCAGTTGTCGACATCTAACCAAGTAAGCTCTTTGACTGAATCGTGTCTTGCAAGACCAGTGAAACCATTATGAATTGCAAATGGAGTGTGTCCACGAGATAAACAATAGCATGCAGCAGCACGAGTTGCAGCATTCATACCACCAGCAGGAGCACCAACATGAATGATTGCAATGCGTAAACGCTTCTCGACAGGGAGCTTGGCGGATTCATTATGAACATCATTAATTGCCTGGAAAGCTCGCCAATACTCAGAGAATTCAGTATCACGCAATGACATAGCTTTGTCAAATTCCTTATTCTTAATTGCAGTAGCAACGCTCTTAGTTAAAGCGACAGATTCAACTAATGGTTTGCGGGAAATCTTGTTCTCATTGATACCAATCATCGGAGATGGAGTTGCGGGAGTTGACTCCAAAACAGCTTTAACGGCATCATAACCTTGCATAGTTGAAATCATACGATCAATTGCAACAGCAGAACCACCACGTTGAACGTGACCAAGAGTAGTGATTCTGGTATCTAAGCCAAGGCGCTCGACCAGCAAGTCCTTGACGTTATCGGGTGTGATGGGCTTTAGCTCAGAGTCAATTGCACCTTCAGCGACGATTACAATCGTCTTTCGTTTTCCAAGAGTACGATGCTGTGTAAAATACATGTCAGTAACGATTAATCGATCAACTCGATAGAAAAAATACATACAGCTTTGACAATGGAGCACATTTCATCACCCCAGGTTGCTGCAGATGGCGGCTGCTCAGGAATGAAGACGTAGTCCGCACCGGTGGCAATACCAGCCATAAGAGCCAACCAACCACAATGACGACCCATAACTTCAACGACAAAGGCACGAGAATGTGATAATGCTGTTGCATCAATGTAATCGACTGACTGACAAATACGAGCTAAAGACGAGTATGCACCTATAGTTGCATCTGTAGATGCCATATCGTTATCAATTGAGCCAACAAGACCGACAATGGTAAGATGTTCGTATCCGACAATTTGACTAGCAGTCAATTCACCAGTTGAAACCAACTCCTCAAGCAGAGATGGCCATTCCGATCTGAAGAGATCAGCACCAGTAAGCGAACCATCACCACCACAAACAATGAGAGCATCAATTCCGTTGATGATCATGTTCTTGGCAGACTTAAGACGACCCCATCGTTCACGGAAGGCAGCACAACGAGCAGTACCGATGAAAGTACCACCCTCAGACAGCCAACCACGAACGTCGTCCCAAGTCATGAGCTTCATCATCGAACCACCTTGAACAAGACCTTCATATCCTTCGTAGATTGCAAATGGATCGCACTTCATGTGAATGGCAGCACGTACAACGGCACGGACAGCACCATTCATGCCAGGTGCGTCACCACCAGAGGTAATGATACCAATGCGCTTGCGACGAACAGGTCCTTCACCAGACAAAATCTGAGCAGGCTTAACTGTGATGGGGAGAACGAGTTCAGAAGTAGGTGGCTTCAGAAAAGCAGGTTCACTGGTAGCAAATGGGTTGCTCTTTCCGGTGAAACCAATCAGGTTCCCGAGCGGATCATGAGCGTAGACCTCGACAGGGTAGGAATCTGAAGGCAGACACTGGTAGAGAATAGTGTGGCGACGAAGCATTTGAATAACTGAGTCGATGTATGGAGTGTATAGAACAAACGCAGAGCCATGACTGCGCCAGTCACTCTCACGCTTTGCCGGATCGATGGGGGTGGAAGATGCTGCGTCAGAAGGCACAAGGCGCAGCTTGATGGTAACTCTGTCGCCCTCAAAGGCACGACCAGCGGCGGAGTGAAGCCAGACTTCGTTGGTGGCATCGACACAGTGTTCAGCAGCGGCAGCGGTTGCAGAAACGGGAGTGTGACGGTCGTAGTTGAAGATCTCACGGAAACCCAGATCAAGGTAAAACTTGACGGTCTGGGAGTAGACAGCCTCGTTGGGCGCGACGTAGGACTGGAAGGAGACACCGTGAACAAGAGTCAATGAGTCTGCTGGAGGAGCGTCGAGACTGAGCTCCGAAGTCGGCGGCTGCTGCGTGGGCAGGAAGTAGGGCGAGGCAGCCATTGCGGTGGGGGATCTGGCGAATCAGAGCTGAGAGGTAGGCGAGGCAGCCGGTTGGGTGAATGAACACTGAACCGCACGGAGTTGAAAGAGCAATTGCCGAGACGCCGGCTACCCGGAACAATGCGCGCCGAAAAAAAGACAAGAGCACTGGCGCAGCAGCGAGATGGAGATCCGAGAGAAGGACGGAAGGAAGTAGAGGGGGGGGAGGAAAAAAGAGAATCGGCGGCGGGGAAAACCGAGATGGGCGCCCGGCGATGGCGGAGAGTTCTGCTATAGCGAGCATTGGCTTTCTGGCGCTGGAGCAATTGGACGCGCTTAATTCTCGTACTGTCCTCAGTATTTGCCTTTTTTCCGCCTGCAAGAACTGTCAGCGCAAGCGAGCAGCCTGTACTGATCTGCAAGGCGCATCACGTGCGCCAGGACGCCGGAAATAAGGTTCCCGGCGGAATGCGCCAGCGCGGCCTGTGCGCAGCGGGCTGCCCGATCGGGCTAGTGCGGTCTTCTGGAAGTGCCCGTGCGGCGCGGCGTCGGGGCTCGCACGAGCTTGGAAGACGGCCGAGGACGAACAGAGAACCGCGGCAGCGAACAGCGCGCTGAGAGTGAGAGCGCCAGCTCCAGCCGAGTGCTCGGCAGTCCGCGTCTTGCTGCGGTTCTGCTACGCCGGACCTCTGCTTCACGGCCCCGACATTCCCTCCCCCCTCGACACGCTCAGTCGCTGGTCCGCTGCTCGCTGCTCGTTGTCCACTGCACGCTGCTGCTGCTATTAGAGCACGGCTCTATTTCTGGCCGCGTCCATTGCTAAGCTCCCAACTACCGCCACTCGCGCCGCGCATCCAAAAACATCAAAAACACCCGCTGCGGCCTTCTCATTCTCGCCTTCTCCGCCGAGTCTCTCCGTCGCTCGCTCTTCTGCATCGGAAGGTCTCCGCTTCTCTGTCGATGAAAACCGGAAGCATCGTCGTCTTCGTGGCTGCCCTCATCTCTTCTTTGTCGCCGATTGCAGCCGTCTTCGGAGGCTGAACTCAACTCCGCAGCGCGGCACCAGCCGCTACAATCCACAGTACACAATGCGCTCTCAACTCCAACCACGGCCAGCAGCTCGACCACAATTTTCCGTCTCCACCATACTGCTCGCAGCCTTCGCATTCATCCTGTTCGCTGCGCCGGCCACTGCACAGATTAATGTCTTTTCCTACTGTTCGTCAGAAAACACCGCGTCCGGCGGCGGAGGTATGTCGTGTTTGTTAGATTCATGCAAGCCCCCCGCTATTGTTTGTTTACCTGTTTATTGACTTTTCCCCTCTTCTGCCCCAGAATCAAACATTTTCCAGTCCTATGGTGCCTGCTCAGGTCAGTGCCAAGGTTCCGCAAGTTTTGCTGTCCTTCAGGGCAGTCTCTGTTGGTGCTCTGATGTTATGCCCGGCACAACAACCGACGTCTCAGATTGCGCAGTAGACTCTTGCCCTGGCTACCCATCTGACCCTTGCGGTAACACTGCAGAGGGCTTGTATGGGTACATTCAACTGGCTGAGCCTAGTTCCACCGCTGGTGCTAGCTCGTCGGCTGCTCCCACAACATCATCAAGTCCAAGCACAACAAACTCGCCGTCATCAAGCTCGTCAGCTGATGAGCCCACCACAACTTCGCCTGACGCCCAAACTTCAACTTCCTCCGATGATGAGCCAACGACAACATCTTCTGATGACGAGCCAACGACTACGTCGTCAAGCGATGAGCCCTCGCCGACCACAGAGGAGCAAACCACCACAGACGAGCCGACAACATCAGAAGAGCCAACCACAACAGACACACCAACCTCAACTGATCCACCAACCACAACCGAAGACTCAACAATGTCAACTGAGACCACATCTGACGAGCCAACAACCACCTCGACGACCGAGGTATCCACGTCAACAACGACCTCATTGTCCTCATCGACATCGACGACATCCGCAACACCCACTCCAATTATCTCAATCGTCACTGTCACTGGGGCGACACGTACTCTGGTCATAACTCAAACGTTGTCAACACCTAGTGCTTCTAGTACACCAACGTCGACACTATCATCATCAACTTCAGACGCAGCTTCTGCTGTTGCAACCAACGACGCATCTCAGGGATCAACTGACAATGAGAATGCTAGTTCATCCGGTTCCTCATTTTGGGATAATAAGGGAAAAGTAGCCGGAACATTTGTTGCTGTTGGTATCATTATTTTACTTTTGCTGTTACTTGCAATTTTCTTGTGCCTTCGTCGACGTCGCCGAGACAGAGAGGAGGAAGAAGATGATGCGTCGTCTCTTGGAAATCACAACATGGTACAGTCTCCATTTAGCACGCCACCTCTTGGATTCAGCTCAAGGCACCACAAACGCCGTTCGACTGCCACTGTCACATTTTCTCCAAGTGCTGATAGTGACAAGCTAAGCTCAACGGCTGCTGCTCGGTTAGGTGGCGCATACGGCGCACCTCCTGCACCTTCAGAAGCATTTCATGTTGACCAACGTCTTGATCCAGGTGAAATGTATTCACAATATCACGAGAATATTTCTCGTGGATCATTAAGAGATGAAGTTGATTACTCTCGGAAAGTCCTGCGGGTGCTTAATCCTGACGATTAAGCTTCTCACAAGCTTTAAATTGCGTTTATGAATTATCGTGATCTGCCATGTAACAATTATAATATCGTTGTTTTTATTTTCTGCTGAATTTGTCGATAACGACACCACTCACTTGTCCATTGAAATATTTATTTGGTATGGACACTGGCGCACTTCTCATATTTTGTCTTCATTTTGTTCCCTTATTCCTGCTTCTTAGATAGCTTCTATTTATCTTTTGTATCTCCGTTTATTTAGTTTGTGATCATATATTTGCGTTCATGACTCAACTTTCGCAGAAAAAAGTGTATATTTTTAACATCTGTATCTATAGCTTCATTCACTTGTTCATTTGACCGAGATACGCTCTGGTCTCGTTTTGGCAATATAAAATATAATATTTTGCGTACTGTTATCATTGTCGATTGTAGTGCTGTAAATATGTAGATTGATGATGAGTGTTGATTGATGAAAGAACTGATGGACGGATGTGTTGATTGTCGTAGAATTCGCCGGGGATTTGAAAGTGGCCGGGGCTAGGCGTTATTTGTTTACACGTGTGGCCCGGATCCCAATCCGCGCGTCTTTACGCGTGAAATTACCAATATCTCTTTTACATTGGATGCACCACACAAGCGACACGGAAAGGACAGGATACCAAGTTCTTGAAATATCGACAGCAAAGACCACCGTCGACATTCATCGCGTACGCAATCAACACGACTCAAATTCCAACACACAACGCGCGCGTCGCCGCCCTCTAGTCAGCTCGCCGCTCGCTACGCACAAAGACAAACGCCACAATGATACTTTCACTCAGCATACTAATCAAAGTCTTGATTTACAATACACCACTTTACTTGTGTTTCTGCATGGTTAGGGAGATTAGTGAGATTTTACATGAGTTAATACCTTAGTTTAAGGAAGCCGGAATGACCTGATGATTATGATGATCTTATTTATACCTTGGTTTGAATTGGCCGAGACTTGGAAAGCGGATCATACATGGAGGATTGATATAGACAGCATTGATATCATATCTAAAGTATTATTGACACCAAGAAAAATACTATATGTACATATGGACAAGAAGGATCAGGTTAATTATACAAAGAATACCGAATTTGTAAATGATGTCGGGATTATTGTTTGTCGCGTCGCATGGCTAGCGAGAATAGAATGACGGTCGATAGAAAGTAACAGCAATGATTTCCCATGAATTATAATTAACATACTGTATAAAATACATTTCTATCATTACGATACTTCACTCAGTTAGATGTAGACGAAGAGCTTATCGTAAATATCGAGAGAAGATCAGGCCGTGGTGCAGAACGCATAGTAAGAGTGGACGTAACCGTACTGCACATCTTTGTACGTACAGCATTTAACAATAAGAGGTCTTATTCTTCAACCTGACTGTCGATTTTTGAAGTTACCATTCAAACTCAACCACCAGGAATATGTTGCTTAGAATCCAGAGAACTGCCCATTTGTTAAAGAGCCGCTTTGATACAAGCCTCCTGTAGGTGTTTGAGTTGACACGTCATAAAAGTGTGCACTGCGCCATGTATCCCGGTTGGAAATCATTCTCAATGCGAGATTTGCTGCTGCGAATTTGGGTATTCTTGATCAAGCCGGTACTATTCAGAATAAAAGATGTGTAGGTATAAACTAGAAGAGTCGTCTTTAGATCGAGTGCTGTGCGTACCACACTGCCAAGGACAGCAGCAAATTATTAACACACTCGCTGATGCATGCCGTCTTATACTCTGCACGTGTCGATCGGTCATCGTGAATTGTGTAAGAGTTTGTTGTTTGACGTTAGCGCACAAAAGTCAGAGTACATAGAGGGTAATACTCGGTAACGTAACTATAGTATGGTACTTTTTTTTTTGTGATACGTCTGAAGTGATACGGTATCCAAGGATTTCACACGAAAAATGTAAAATTGTTCCAGGCGCTACTTTCAAGGTCCTGCTTGATGTATAAAGTATAAGAAAGGTGTGCCCTCTAGCAACTTGCTACCTGTCTCGTGAAGAATTGGGCGCTGCTGTAGGAAGCTGCACGTGACTCTCGCGTAGTGGAATGCACCCTAAACAACCTTTCAGCTACAGTACGCGGTTATATACGCCGCAGACTGTCCAGATACGGCTGATGCCTGAGTCGTGTGCCAGAAGCAAAACCCGCCTCAACCGCGCCGATAAGCTAGTTTTGCTGTTGTGCAGCCGCTGTTGTGATAGTTGGTTTTGCCACTTAAAAATATCTGATAGTAATTGTGCGATTGTTAAGTGAGGAGCCAAAGCGCTGCAACAGGGTTTGATACTTTCAATCGAGCAGTATCGATAATCAAATCCTGTTGGAATCCTGTTGACATAATCACTAGGCGGCAACCTGCAATATCAGATCTATATATTATTTGTTTGAAATTGCAAAATGGATCGGAAAGCACAGCCATTCCCGACATTCGATGATAATTTACCTTTCTCATCACTTCTTTATCAAATCGAACTTCACATCGTTCGTACAGTGGATTCCCCTTACTCATATGAGCAGCTTCGAGGTCCACCATTCTCATCGAATCTAATCAGACCATTAGGTACGATGTTGTTTTTCAGCATTTTACTTAAACATTGCCATTATTTACAGCATTTTAAATATAGTTCGCTCACTTGATCACTCTCGCCATCCTGCAATCGTCGCAGCGTTACTAGCTGCGCGTCTCGATTTCGCAGTTCAAGAAGATGACCGGGCGATTCATGAAGCTCGTGCATACACCGCTGAACTTGTGGCAACGAGATTTGCTGCTCATTTACCAGAGGTAAGTTTAATTTTCGTTTTCTTTATTCAATTGAATGCGTTGCTAATAATCATAGGCTGAATTGATTCAATATGTTACGTACGAGATCCCTCGGAAGCCGTCGGTAAATGCAGAACAAGTCTCAGCGCCCACTACACGACCAATGTCACCTAGTGAGTCTACTGGTTTACTTGATGATCATGATGGCCGAGATGCAACCGCTTCATCAACTATTGATATTGAGCGACAAGCTGGTGCTGAGAATGGTGAAGCTCCATATGTTGCTGAGTCTGCAATTGGTTTAAGCGCGCTTGAATTAGCCATTTTAGGTGATGCTAAAAAATTTCTATTATCGCGTACAGTGGAACAAGTAATTTCTTCAATCTGGGATGGTCGTATCGTATTCTGGGATAGTATCTCAATCCAATCACAAAAGAAGGCTTCATTTTATAACCCACGCCGCAGGGGTAATGATTGGTACTCACGTCTTCGTGTTCCAAAGTACAGAATGTTTTTCATGATGCTCAACTACGCAGCTTTACTTGCTCTCTACTATGCTGTATTAACCGAACGGAATATGGAGCATGTTACCGCTCTCGAAATCACTCTTGATGTATGGTTTATTGGATTTTTGTATGAAGAAGTTGGTCAAGTTCGTGAATCTGGTAGTATTCGATATTATGCGTCGGATTATTGGAGTGCGTTTGATCTAGCAATTATTATTGTATTTCTTACGTTTTTTGTTATCCGTGCTATCAGCGTTACTCCTACTTACCATGAACGATACGCAAATGCTGCGTTTGATGTCTTATCTCTCGAAGCGTTATTACTCGTACCTCGTGTTTTCTCACTTCTTTCAATCTCACCATATTTTGGAACGCTATTGCCATGTTTAAAACAAATGACCAAAGATTTCTTAAAAGTTCTGGTAATCATTGTCATTCTCTATGTCGGATTTTTGACAACTTTCTCATTCCTTGGACGTGAATTCTTCACAGCGAATCAAATGGCCTGGCTTCTTATTCGTGTTTTTTTTGGTGCTCCATATGATGGTCTTGATGCAGCTTCAACAATCTCTCCAATCTTTGGTCCAACTTTGATGCTTGTCTTTGTTATCCTTACAAATGTTCTACTTATCACCGTCGTCATTTCAATTCTCTCACAACGTTTCGGTAAAATGATGAATAATGCCAATGAAGAATATATGCTTCTTTTTGCATCTTCCGTAATGGAATCAATCACCACTTCAGACCGTGTCACTTACTTTTATCCTCCACTTAATCTCATTGGTATCGTTATTCGTCCTCTTCGAATTTTCCTTAACCACAGCGAATATCGTAACCTTCGAATTTGGATTCTTAAAGTAACTCATGCACCATTTGTTGCAATGCTATGGGCTTATGAAACAGTTCATTTCCATGTTTTATCAAGTATGCATGATAATCATCGAAATTTATTACATCTTCGAGGACCAACGTCTGCAAAACGTAAACTTTGGACATCAGGATATGGAAATGTTGCAAGTGCAGCAGCAGCAGCAACTCGTGGCCCGAATGGATCTGGTGGTATTGCTCAAGGATTACTTATTTCAAGTCAAATTGCTTCTTCTTCTGTTGATGGTAGAATTGCTGATAACTTTTATGATCAATACAATAATGAGAGTGCAGGTAGTTCAAGTGCTGTTGGTGGTAAAAGCAACGGAAGCAATAATGCTCGTGCATCTGGTACTTCAATCAGTCGTCGCACAAGTGGGAATAACGTTAATGCAGATGGTAATGGTGATTTTGCTAAACATAGAAAGAGTAGAAAAGGCGCGATCGTTGCTAAGAATATCAAATCAGGTCCTGGAAACTCTAAAACTGCAGATGATAATGCTTCAATTTTAGCAACATCAGCACCTCGTGATCCGGTGATTCAAGCACCAAAGCCAGTTTACGCTTCATCATCATCACAGTGGGATCCCGCTTCAACCGCTAAATCACACCGAAGACGAACAAGTAATGCATCTTCAGTCCTTAGCACTGATCCATCATATTCAAGACGAGCCTTAAAATCAAGAATTGCTGTTTCGCTTTTACGTGATCTTCGTCGTAAGAAAACAGGTGCCGCATCTTCCTCTTCTGCAGGTGCTGCTGCTTCAACTGATGATTCTCATGGTGATGGCGTACGTGCATTAGCAAATGATTTGAATGTTGAAGGCGCAAGTTCAAGTTCAGCTAATGATGCAGTACGGATGTCATCACTTTCGCCACGAAGTTTTATTGGAGAAACAGCAGCACCACCACCACGATCTAGATTGATGAGATCAAAAACAACCGGTGGAATTAATGATAAAGATTTACTTACTGCTATTGATTCAGATAGCAGTGAAGATGAAGGTGGCGAAGAAATTCAAGATGCTGGTACACAAGCAATTGAGAACGAAGACGATGAAGATTATGAACAAGATGCAATGTCCGAATTAGAAGAAGATGATGACGATGATGATGAAGAGGATTTCTTAAATTTATATGCTGATCAAACGTCAGTAAGAATTAGGGGTCTTGAAGAACAAGTATTCGTTATGAAAGATATGATTGAACGAATGAATGCTCTATTGGCTGAGAATTTACAAAATCGTGCATAGCCACCATCATCTTATTCCGATTTAACTTAATAACTTAATCAGTTCTGTTTGGGTCCGTCCTCGTTTTGAAACTTTGAATTTAGATTTTTTTTTTGTCATTTGTTTTAATTTCTGGTTGGTGTTTGTGATTTGGAGAATAGCTCGTTTTTATTATTGTTCTCCTGTTTGGTAATCTCGTTTTTGCTTCGTTTTTATTTTGGAAGGGATTTTGTAAATAAAATAACTTTACATAAGAATATATTACCTAATTCTTCTTTAGTCAAAGCAGTTACGACCACGATCACGAATGAGGTGTAATAAATAGTTATTCATATATAAATCTGCAAATCTCTTAATTGAGTAGCATGTTACCATCCCGAGCTAAAAAAAAAAACTCCAAAATACCTTATTCACTTATTTTGATTTTCGTTTAAATGAAGCCACCACCACCAAATCCTCCACTGCTGCCACCGAAGCCGCCGCCCATTCCACCGCCCATTCCACCTCCAAATCCACCACCGCGGCCATTGCGACCGTTTGGACCACCAAATGGACCTCGACCGAGTCCGCCACCCATTCCGCCCAACCCGCCGTTTCCACCCATGGCACCACCAAGTCCATCGTAGTCATCTCCAAGACCTCCAGATGGATCAAAAGGTTCATCAAATCGTGCACCGGGTGGTCGGAATCCACCAACTCCGGATGTCAACCCACCACTACCGTTACCGCGGCGACCTGCAAAAAGTGGATGATCTGCTGTTGGATACATTCCATTGCCACCACGTGGACCACCTACTCTCAATGGATCTGTGAGTCCTGGTGTCATTCCTGGACGGGGACCAAGTCCCGGCGGATATAAATCATCTTCGCCAATACTGAATGGAGATCGGCCATCAGGGAAGACTGTTCCGTGAGGAGGTTGTAAGATTTCATATTCATCTTCAAACCCTGGTGGACCACCTGGCGCAGTAGGTGCTCTAGGAGCTCGAGGGGCTGGTCCAAAATCACCACGAGGTATGCGTGGCACAGGAACAGGATCAAAGTCCGAAGATGGGATTGGTGGAGGTGGTTCTCTGCCTCGAGTGGCATCGACGTAAGATGGAGGAAGACGGCCATCATGAGAATCTTGTTCACGAGTTGTTGGCGTTGCTGTCTCGGTGGAAGTCGAAGACTGATTTGATGATTCTGACTGTGTACTTGTACTGTCTTGCAACGATGATGTAGTATTCTGTGTATTTTCTGGAGTTGTTGTTGTTGTTGTTGAAGGTGTCTCCGTGCTTGAAGGAGCAGTAGAAGTTGAAGTAGAAGTAGTCTCTTCAACCTTCTTTTGGTTTGAAGCCGTTTCTTCAGACTTCTCCGTCATGATTGAAATCAAATATGAACTCTCAATAGATAGACCAAAATGTAATTTCAAATGTAAATCTACGGATTCAATTGAAATATAAAAAATGATCGACTGTAGAAGGAGATCGATGATGGTGTTATCAGTCAAGTGCGTAATCACTATACGCATATTGACCTCATGATTGGGAGAATGGGGTTAGGGCTTACCAGTTTCATTCCGACGAGCCCAAGCCGGCCGGCGCACTGTTGCAAAAGCAGATTGTGTTTGGAGAGGAGGATATATATACTTATCGTAGACCTTGCAAAGGCACTGAAACTAATTAGAATAGTGGACAGAATTACGAGAAGCAGTTTGATATATGTATGAGTAGCTCGGAGGTGATGACGTAATAACTTTAACCATGTGTTTAAATTGTACTTCTACAGCCACAAGAAACCATCATCAAACCACGAAACAAACGAACAGAGATAAACAAAACCACAGCGAAAGACGCCTCATGACCGCAAAGCTCTTAATCTCTCACCAAGAGAATCCTCTTCAACTTCAGTTGGACCAACCTTAGTTTTAGCAGGAACATTAGCTTCAAGATTCTGTTGCATTTCAAGACCTGCTTCATCAGCAACTTTTTGCATTAATAAATCAACTTCTTCTTGTGGTGCTGCAACAGCATTTGAAACTTGTCCGGCATCTTCGTAGTATGAGGTTGTGACATCGAGATCTTCGAATTGCTGCTCAAATTTCTCCATAACCATTGACATCTATTCACTGTCAGAATGTAATTCAAGCACACAAACCATCTAACTCTTACCTTTTCAAGATTCATGCTCTCCATAGCACGATCCATATTCTTAACAACATTGGCCATATTTCCTGTAACCTACTTAATTAGCATCTGACTCTCGCATAACCGCAATAACTATAACCACATACATTTCTCATAGTAACAGCAGTTTGAACTCTACTGGCGACAGCATCAATCCGTGACGCAAGACGTAATAAGCTCATGCGTTCACTAGATTTTCGAATTGCATTTTGAGCATAAAGTTTTGCAATATCAGCATTTCCCTGTTGTATAGCCTATTATTATACTTAGTATCCGCCATATTACATCTAAGAAATTGAATAGTACCTTTTTGATCTTATCCTTTTCCCTTTGTTCATCTTTAGCCGCTTTAGTAGCTTGCTTGTTCAGCTGCTTTGCAGTAAACTGAAAGAATAAATAGTCAGATTAATTCATAATCTTATGGTTGCGAAATGAATTCATACCTTCAAGTTGAACAATGACTCTAGACCCGGTTAGCTCCGGTTCAATTCAAACGATTTAAAACAGCAATCAACAACTCACTTTCGAGACCGGACATTATTAATATCGTATAAATAAATTAATTATAAGCAATTCTTTGCAGTAAATGTGTAATTGGTGGTAATAATGTAATTAATTCCGAATCAGTTAAAGTGCTGGCGTAATCACACTCTTGATAACAAGCTCAGACTTCCGCAACAATTAGTTATCCGCAGATGATGAAAAAAGATGTATAAGTTGCAATAATATATATCCACGTCAATAAACCACAATAATTTAATCGAGTTTTATTCTGGATTGATAAGTATCCGTAAGTCTTTATTGAATTTCGGACCACTGAATGTGGATTAGGTGGAGGCAATCAACGCTGAACTTTATTCCATTGTGGCAATCCAATGGCTTGTTGCGGCGGCGCATTCAAACTGCCACGTCCTCGTAACAGCTATCTCTTTGTTCTTACTTTTCTGCTGTCTGTTGTGACATATAGTTAGGAAATCTGACACTGATTTATACAAATAGTTGCTGTTAGTTAAGTTCTTCATGTGTGAATGCTACACGGTACGTGCTTATAGGGCGAAAGACATCAATGGAGAGTATACCAGGATATGAAGCATTACCACTACTCAGTATTTGAATGGATGATGAATGAAACATAAAATAATCGACATAAAATAGTATAAAATAGTAAAATACAATACAGTACGACTTACAAAGAAAACCACGAGCAAAATATACGAAAATGAACCAGAAGCTAGAAAATAGGCAGCAAAGAAGACGACTTACTAGTCAAGTGGCGACTTAGCGACAACAAGGATCCAAGTATCATTTCAAATCAACCATCTAGTATTACCAACGACGGGGAAAATCAAAATGATTAAGGGAGTGTATTTACTATTGCTGTACCGTAACACGGCCGGATTACTGAGGATGCCGAGGTTGTCGAAGGTTGCCGGGATTGCTGAGGTTGTCGAGGTTGCTGAAGGTGCTGAAATTGCTGGAGTTGCCGATGCTGCCGAAGGTATTGATGCTGCCGAAGGTATTGATGTTGCCGAGATTACTGATATTGCTGAAGTTGTCGAGGTTGTCCTTGCTGCTGATGGTGCTGATGTTGCTGATGTTGCTGATGTTGCTGAGGTTGCTGAGGTTGCTGACGTAAGTTGCTGAAGTTGCCGAAGTTGCTGAAGATGTCGAGTTGCTGAGGTTTCCGGGGTTGTCGAGGTTGCTGCGATTGCTGAGGTTGCTGAAAGTCCATACTGTCGAGAACTAAATAATAGTAAGTTAGCAAGTGTAACCAACGACAAAATTAATTTTGTCGTTGGTAATATTAGTGGCTGATTTGTGGATGATTTCGGTGGTTGTGTTGTAATGGTGTGGGAAGAAAAACGGGAAGGGAAGTGGGAAAGTGGACGAACGCGGGAAAGCGGGAATTTGTATGGTCGTGGCTGGTTTGTTGACATCGGCAGGCCATATTGAACGGCCAGATCGAAATCGTGTAACATCGCCAGAGTATATTGGAGTTTGATCGCAAACCCAGCAGTCAACGAACAAGCCGCGTATTTTCGCCGTCAAAGATTTCAAAACAAGATTCTAATATATAGTAACTATAGTGATCACATTCCATTTGGTTAAATTATTTTTACAGTATACGTAGAATGCATGCATGGAATGAGACACGCGTCGCAAATAAATATAGACACGCATCCCTCACAAAATGTAACCATACATACTAATCTTTTTGAGGAGTTATGTATATAGTTTCCACCAGGCGTTGAGCACTCTGGCATACACATTATTAGACTCTAATAAAAGTGCATGGCAGTCCCAGAAATTATCCAGAGTCAAGCCATGGCGTTGAAGAAGATCAAGTTAGGGCATTGCTAGCCATTTTAGCGTTCAACAGTGCCAAATTTCAGAACGATTGATGTCAAGATCGATATAGATGTTTCGTCACACCTGGCAATGATTGCGCCTAGATGCACTGTCCAGTCTACAATGTTCGCGAACCTGGATATCGGCGAGACTTCATTTTCTTGAGTACCTTTCCTAATTACTCCTATTGGCGCGGCAATAACAGCACTCACGACCGCCTGTACTCAGTTTGAAGGCCACGATGATTAGAATGTACTGCTTTAAAACGCAATTCTCAATAAGGCTGACAGTAACTCAAGGAAGGTTTTATCTGCTATTTCTCTTCTCTCAAGTCATGCTTAATGTTGGATTCGCATATTCATGCAAAACTATTTCGAAATGAATTCAAACCAATGTGTTACACCAGAAAGCCTCGTGTCAAAAAATCTCGTACTTCATGGAATAGTTTTGATACTTACTGATCGTATTTGGACATGTCAGTTGGTTCAGTTTGACTTCTGATTATTTTAATTTACCTATCAATTGGTTTTATAGCAGATTCTAGAAACAAATACTGGCTTAGATGAATTTCATTGCGTTGTACCAGCTGTGACTGACGCCACGGCAAGTCCAGGTAGTGCAGGCACATTTAGCGGCCTCAGCTGATTAATAGGCTTTGTACTGCGCGCTCTATCACTAGCTAATGAAAGACTTTCCAGCCTGGGACTCACGTCTCACTATTACGGCAGTCTACTTCTACACTAATTTACGAATAATGAATGAAATGAATAATTAGTCTATTAACTTGCAGCCTGATATGTCTCTAAGTGTAAACTCCATCACTAATCTCACTAATTTCCATCCTGATTCTCCCATAAGTGCTCATTGATTTAGTGACTATTTTTGCTTGATCACTAATTACAGTGCTGTCCACTGCTTTTCCAGCCTAAATTATTATTAGTTGACTGTTTCTCTATATATAATAGAATCCAGGCTACTCACTAATTTCAGCTTTAGTTCTTCCCAATTAATTTTAGTGATCTCTTCAGGTAGTGATGCTGCTAGATCCTTGATTTAGTGATCCTTCCAGGTGATTATTGCAGCGTATAGTTCATAGTTTAGCGATCTTTATTATTTGCGTTCGCTCACCAACTTAAGGTGCTCGATGCGTGCTTTTTAGGACTTCACCGATTCATCCCATCTTTCAGTATCCCAGATGAACTAGCTTGTGCAGCAGGGACTCAACGTACTCACCCCCAAGTTGACAGTCAGGCAGCGGATACGGCGGATGAAATTGAGGCAAACATGAATCCATTTATTGGGATTATTGCCGAGCAATCTCATCTTTCAGTATCCCAGCTGGATCTGGTGAGCAACAGAGACTTTCGGAATGGACCAAGAGACAAACCAGACAACGGATACGGCGGATAAAGACTGAGGCAAACATAATCCATTATTATGCAAAACAGCGAACAAACCAAGATAAGAAGAGACGGCATGAATAGAACGGCGACGGAGGTCAAGCCAAGATCAATCGGAATCATGCTGATGCGAAACAATACTCGCGACTATTAGAAGTCATAGCCATGAATCCATGGCGGAGAATAGAACAAGAGTCAAGGACCAAAGTTGGAGGCCGGTTAGCGAGATGATGAGGAGAGTGGAGAATGAAGGGAGGGAGGAGACGGGGAAATGGGGGGATTATATACGGCGTCTGGGGACGGAGGATTGGGCAGGGGATAGGGCGGACTGGAGATGAAACGCTTCGGAATGGCCGGATGGCCATATGACGTGATTTTATGTCTTAGAGAGGGGGAATTCGAGGCCAGGAAGGCCTTATTAGGACGAAGAGAACGTGAAAAGTGCTGAAAACGAGGCCAGATCGACTTGAAAATGGCCAGACGGGGACTAGCGCAGCGGGTGTGCACTGCAGCTTGAAGAAAAAAAGACTGGATGACGTTTTCGCGCATGCAGCGCAGTATAGACACACTGAAAGATGTGCCGGTCAGGGCGAGCCAGTGCACATATTACGGAGAGATGTGGCTCGCGTGGAAGTACGAGACATTGCTTGGTCACGATGGTCCTGCAGGCCACCTAATTTGGTAATCTGATTGGATGATCCCGATGCAAGTGCCGAGACGTGCGTGAGCCGAGGCAAAAGAGGAAGGAACGTGAAAAGGCAGAGACTCAAAGAGAGAGCGCAGCTTACGTTACAGGGAAGAGAGCGCAGTTGCGGTATGATTCAGTGCGCGATGTGCCTGAGCCAAGCAGCGTTGATGCGCTGATCAACGTGGTGCCGCCGCTAGACAGGCGCCACCTGCCAGGGCAACCGTGATTAAAAGCGCAGCAAGCGAACAGCGCTCAAGCCTGCACAGACTGTTTACGTCGCCGCACGAAATACGGCGCGTCTGCCCCTGACAACGTGCGCAGGGCTCATCGCGCGAAACTGGCGATGAGGTGGGCAGTTGTTGGCGCGTAGGCGGGAGGATGAGGGGAGCTCAGACGGGGAAGGAAGACGCGAAGGGGAGGGAATGGAGTTAACGAATAAACAGCGGTGCACTGCGGACGCAGAGTGGACGGCGGTGCAGAACAGCGGTGCGAGACTGACGAGAGAGACTCAAGGCTGAGTCTCGCACCTCCGCAGGACAGACTGGCCTGTGCGTTTGCAGCACCTCTGCTGGCTGAAAAGATGTCATCTAGCCACCGCTCTGCTGGCTGTAAGTCCACGACTATTCAAGTGAGAGAAAAGCGGCGATTTCTGATAAAATAAGAGGCGTGCGGAGATTATATGGTCCGCAAATCAAAGACTGCGGGGGTGGAATACAACAGTCTACAACAGAAAGAGCGAGTGACTCGTCGCGCCTTGGTCTGCGAGGCTAATTACCAGAAAACTCAAATTAATACCTGCCGACCACTAGTTACAGTCAAGCTGTACGCGTCGACGGGATAAGGGCGGACCGGCATGGCAGATCGGCTGATGGCGCCGCCTTACAAATACCCGCATCCGCCGTCGCCCCTCCTCTCCTCCCTCCGCTTCTCCTTCCTTTTCCCTCTTTAAGTTTACTCGCCAGTATTCAGTAGCAACACACGCGTCTTTCACGCATTCTCGACTGGAATTCACCTCCAATTGCATCTGTTCAGTGCCGGCGTCTTCATCATTGTCGTCCTCACTGTTAATCGCTCATCATTGCCATTATCTCTGCAGTCACGAAGCTGCGTTGACTTTGCCTGCGTCTGGGAAAGCAAGTGGTGTAAGTAGCTCCTACATGCCTTTTTGTTATTCATCATTACTGATTTCCTACGTTCTTTCTTCCCATGAAGCTGTTCAGCTTGCTTCGTCTCTCGCGTTGGAACGCGTCCGCGTTTGCCATTTCTCGTCCATTACGCCGTTTAATGACGCTTTCGACCGCTCGCCGGTTACGTCTTCCTGCTGCAGTTGGCGACAAGTCGCCGGTAGGTCAACCATGTG